>CAUDMG010001266.1:0-330000 GCA_958450375.1 Homarus gammarus
GCATCCGAGAAACGTTCAAAAAGTTGTGCGCCTGCTCCCCTGGTTCGTGAGGACAGGAACGATGTATAAAGCGTGGTATTTGCGTCTCCCCACACATTTGACCAGCTGCAAGTCTACTGCTGGACATTCCCGCAGGGCTGAGGCCCATTCCCCCCATCCTCTTCTCCTCCTTGCCTCTTTTGCTAAGTTTTAGCATTCGTAATGGGTTGTATGACCCAAGTGCAATATGAATCCTGACTTGCTAGCACGTCTCAAACGACGGTGGGTGGGGGGGGTAGTTACCATAAGCCTCCTTCTAAACCTATTACATCAACCTCTAATTAGATAATTTAGTGAATTGTTTTGTAAACGTGCTCACAGTGAGGTAAATTTTAAACATAATTTAGTACCTATTGAGATTTTGATGCAGCATAAGATAAAAAAAAAAGTAGCACCCGCTGCTCCGGAGAGGGATTCATGCATCAGCGAACCTTTGAACAAGGGTTTCACACAAAACTTGGACTGATTCACGTATGAAAATACACGTCAAAGCCGTGCCCTAACTCCTCTCATGAAGTGGGCCCAAACCGTTAATATTCAGAACAAACTCCACGAGAGTTCCAACTGTACTTCACAAAGTACCAAATGCGTTCTTGCTATCTAGTCCAGATGGTGCAAGAGAACTGTGTTAGAAGATATGTGAGGACCGGGTTCCACACAAGACGGGGCAGACACCCGCATGATGCTGACAATCTCATGCATGCCGTCAAGCAGTCTGGTAAAGACACCTGTGATAGGCAGACGCGTCATGACCACTGATTGTGTGATATTGTGTCTGGTCCATCATTACGGTGCAAAACACTCTCAAAACCCACGCCGTGATGGACGTCTGGAGCAGGCTACACAACACGGGTAATTGATAGAGTTGTAAAGAGTACCCTGACACTAAAGCTGGGAGAGAATTAGCCCAGACGCAGTGATTAACCATGAGGCACTTGAGGCATTTGGCCTCAGGCCCCCCCGACTCTATGGGGCTCCCAAATCCAAAACAAGTTCTCCCGACGTGTACAGCGTGCTCAAAGACATGACCGTCGTTCACAACTGATGTCTATGAAAAGTCTCGAATTTTCTGTCTCTTGTTTATTCATATATACCTTGAGGGTAGGGTGGGCACCCAGTTGATCTTGCCTCTAGACCCCTCTTAAAGCTTAATTCACGGCCCTGCCTCAGCCTATCTCTGCTCTGCTTCCCATAGGGCCGCGATAGTGTGAGTGGCCTTTGCCCGTAGGGGGTAAAGTTTCGTCCCTGGTATCTACCTGGTGTGGAAACATCCGAACTTCAGGAATGTCATTCCGAACATGGGGCGAACGATCCAGAATCGAACTGATAAATCATTTACGTTAATTGGACGGTTTCACTTGCAATTTTATGGATATCAGAATGACCGGCCTGGTCAACACAAGTTAGTCATAAAAAAATGTGCAGCTCCTAAACTCTCTCCCTTGGTTCCCGCTATCAGCCCTACTCTCCTCATGGTTCCCTGATCAGTCCTAGCTACATCGCCATGGGTCCCATGATCAGTTCCTACATCTCGCCTTGGCTCCCTCATCCGTCCTACTCTCCGCCCGGGTTTCGCCTCATAGCAGTTCCTACTCTCCGTCCCCATGGTTCCTCTTCAGTCCCCTCCTCTCCCCTTGGTTCCGTCATCAGCCCTACTCTCCCCTGGTTCCCTCATCAGTCCTACTCCCCATGGTTCCCTCATCAGTCATACTCTCCCCATGGTTCCCTCTTCAGTCCTACTCTCCCCTTGGTTCCCTCATCAGTCCTACTCTCCCCTGGTTCCCTCATGAGCCCACTCTCCCATGGTTCCCTCATCAGGCCTACTCTTACCCTTGGTTCCCTCATCAGTCCTACTCCCCCCATTGGTTCCCTCTTCAGTCCGACTCTCCCCTTGACTCCCTCATCAGTCTTACTGTCCCCTTGGTTTCGTCATCAGTCCTACTCTTCCCTTGGCTCCCTCATCAGTTCCTACTCTCCCTTGGTGTCCCTCATCAGCAGTTCGACTGTTGTGGTATGTCAGATTATTCGCCCCGTGTCAAGCATCATTATAGTAACACATTTGAGGGCAAACTATCAAGTTTTCATATGGAAAAATGCCACCCATGCACAGCCATATATATCCCCTGGTGCTACCAATAATGGCTGGCAAAGAGATTCAATTTGGTCACCTCGCTCCAAAATGGATCGTGGAAATGTATGCCAACTGAGCTGGTCGATTTATTGATCACCATTCAAACGCTAGATGAGCAGGGCTGTGAGGTGTGAGGCGAAAATTAAAATAATAATAATAATAATAATAATAATAATAATAATAAAAATAATAATAATTAAATAATAATAACAATAATAATAATAATAATAAAGAACCATAAGAGATACAAAATGAAAAAAAAGATCAATAGTGAGAAGAAACGATATACTCGCATGTATGTTGGGTTTGTCAGTAGTATGTAAAACCAATGAGACCCTGCAATTGTGTGTAAATGAGGCAAGAAAGTCAGACCAGCAACCTGAGACTTGGTCACAATTTTTGTGATGCCATATGGCAGCAGGGTCTACCATTAGACAACACATTATGCTTCCAATTATCTTCCCAGGCGGTCGTACCTCCCTGTTTGATAGCTGCGTGATGCCAACTACCTACTAGACGGTTCGTCCATGAAGAGCAACATAAAGATTTGATGACTGGGCTCTATTACGTAATTAATGTAACAAAGTTTTCATTAATTTTATGTTTATACAAAAGTCTTTCTTACAATTTTGTGAGGACAGTGTCTGGATGTGAGGTGGGTCATCAATCAGAGGGCCAAACATAAAGACTGGTGATATTGGACAAATTTGGAGATCCTCATTTCTACCCAGCAAACATAATAACTTGACAACTCGATAGGACCATCTTCACGAAGGACGGAGTTGAGCCCACGAGCATCAATGTTCTAATATACTCCAATCAAAAGTTATGTTCGATTCCCTATATTGGCCGGACGTCAGGGCAGCCATATTGGATTTAAGCCATCTTGGATTCATCTTACGGATCCGAGTATAGGAACCCTTAGCATCATTAATCTGAGAAGAAAACTTTATACCACTAACATCTTCTTGGTTCACTGAAGGCAAAAACTACCAGAGTCAACGGCTTTCTGTGTCCAATAAAACGAGAAACAAGTGACAAAAGAAAAAACCCAGCTGTAGTGACATATTTAATGGCATTCCTTCTATGTAGTGTGTGGTACTGTAGTGTGTGGTACTGTAGTGTGTGGTACTGTAGTGTGTGTTGACTGTAGTGGTGTACGTGTAGTGTGTGGTACTAAAGTTGTGGTACTATGTGTGTGGTACTGTAGTGTGTTGTAGCTGTAGTGTTGGTCTGTACTGTGTGTGGTACTGTAGTGTGGTCACTGTAGTGTGTGGTACTGTAGAGTGTCTTACTGTAGTGTGTGGTACTGTAGTGTTGTCTTACGTGTAGTGTGTGATACTGTAGTGTTGTCTTACTGTAGTGTGTGGTACTGTAGTGTGTCTTAACTGTAGTGTGTGGTACTGTAGTGTGTGGTACCGTAGTGAGTGGTACTGTAGTGTTGTCTTACTGTAGTGTGTGGTACTGTAGTGTTGTCTTACTGTAGTGTGTGGTACTGTAGTGTTGTCTATGAAGTGTGTAGTACTGTAGTGGTGTGTACTGTAGTGTTGTCTTACTGTAGTGTGTGGTACTGTAGTGTGTCTACTGTATGTCGTCTGTAGTGCTGTCTTACTGTTGTGTGTGTACTGTAGTGTTGTCTTACTGTAGTGTGTGGTACTGTAGTGTTGTCTTACTGTAGTGTGTGGTACTGTATGTTGTCTTACTGTAGAGTGTGGTACTGTAGTGTTGTCTTACTGTAGTGTGTGGTACTGTAGTGTTGTCTCACTGTAGAGTGTGGTACTGTAGTGTTGTCTTACTGTAGTGTGTGGTACTGTAGTGTGTGGTAATGTATAGTTGTTCTACTGTAGTGATGTGTTACTGTAGTGCTGTTCTACTGTAGTGTGTGGTACTGTAGTTTGTGGTTCTGTAGAGTTGTCTTACTGTTTGTTGTGGTACTGTAGCTTTGTCTTACTGTAGTATGTGGTACTGTAATCGTGTTGTAGTGTGTGGTACTGTAGTGTTGTCTTACTGTAGTGTTTGGTACTGTAGTGTTGTCTTACTGTAGTGTGTGGTACTGTAGAGTTGTCTTACTGTAGTGTGGTACTGTAGTGTTTGGTACTGTAGTGTTGTCTTACTGTAGTGTTTGGCACTGTAGTGTTGTCTTACTGTAGTGTGTGGTACTGTAGAGTTGTCTTACTGTAGTGTGGTACTGTAGTGTTTGGTACTGTAGTGTTGTCTTACTGTAGTGTGTGGTACTGTAGTGTTGTCTTACTGTAGTGTGTGGTACTGTAGTGTTGTCTT
This sequence comes from Homarus gammarus, assembly GCA_958450375.1. Classification (NCBI taxonomy): domain Eukaryota; kingdom Metazoa; phylum Arthropoda; class Malacostraca; order Decapoda; family Nephropidae; genus Homarus; species Homarus gammarus. Next base: position 4,451 of record CAUDMG010001266.1, read on the forward strand.
ACTGTAGTGTGGTACTATAGAGTTGTATTACTGTAAGGTGTGGTCTGTAAGTTGTCTTACTGTTGTATGTGGTACTGTAGGATCGTTTTTGACTGTAGTTTGTGGTACTGAAGAGTTGTCTTACTGTAGTGTGTGGTACTGTAGGATCGTTTGACTGTAGTATGTGGTACTGAAGAGTTGTCTTACTGTTGTATGTGGTACTGTAGGATCGTTTGACTGTAGTATGTGGTACTGAAGAGTTGTCTTACTGTTGTATGTGGTACTGTAGGATCGTTTGACTGTAGTATGTGGTACTGAAGAGTTGTCTTACTGTTGTATGTGGTACTGTAGGATCGTTTGACTGGAGTATGTGGTACCGAAGAGTTGTCTTACTGTTGTATGTGGTACTGTAGGATCGTTTGACTGTAGTATGTGGTACTGAAGAATTGTCTTACTGTTGTATGTGGTACTGTAGGATCGTTTGACTGTAGTATGTGGTACCGAAGAGTGTTTACTGTTGTATGTGGTACTGTAGGATTGTCTTGACTGTAGTATGTGGTACTGAAGAATTGTCTTACTGTTGTATGTGGTACTGTAGGATCGTTGTGACTGTAGTATGTGGTACCGAAGAGTTGTTCTTACTGTTGTGTGTGGTACTGTAGGATTGTCTTACTGTAGTATGTGGTACTGAAGAATTGTCTTACTGTTGTATGTGGTACTGTAGGATCGTTTGACTGTAGTATGTGGTACTGAAGAATTGTCTTACTGTTGTATGTGGTACTGTAGGATCTTTTGACTTAGTATGTGGTACCCGAAGAGTGTCTTACTGTTGTATGTGGTACTGTAGGATTGTCTTACTGTAGTATGTGGTAACTGAAGAATTGTCTTACTGTTGTAGTGGTACTGTAGGTCGTTTGACTGTAGTATGTGGTACGAAGAGTTGTTTACTGTTGTATGTGGTACTGTAGGATCTTTTGACTGTAGTATGTGGTACCGAAGAGTTGTCTTACTGTTGTATGTGGTACTGTAGGATTGTCTTACTGTAGTATGTGGTACTGAAGAATTGTCTTACTGTTGTATGTGGTACTGTAGGATCGTTTGACTGTAGTATGTGGTACTGAAGAATTGTCTTACTGTTGTATGTGGTACTGTAGGATCGTTTGACTGTAGTATGTGGTACTGAAGAATTGTCTTACTGTTGTATGTGGTACTGTAGGATCGTTTGACTGTAGTATGTGGTACCGAAGAGTTGTCTTACTGTTGTATGTAGTACTGTAGGATTGTCTTACTGTAGTATGTGGTACTGAAGAATTGTCTTACTGTTGTATGTGGTACTGTAGGATCGTTTGACTGTAGTATGTGGTACTGAAGAATTGTCTTACTGTTGTATGTGGTACTGTAGGATCGTTTGACTGTAGTATGTGGTACCGAAGAGTTGTCTTACTGTTGTATGTGGTACTGTAGGATTGTCTTACTGTAGTCTGGTGTATTGCTATTATTTGTATCTCTTTTTTTACAACAGCTACGAGTTTGTGTTCTCAGACTTACCAAGTCCGGGATATAAACTGGCTAATGGCACTTGGCTTGGCGCGATGGGTGGAGTTTCCCGTCACGTAAGTATATCACTGCTGTTTTATGCTCTGGCAAACAATGGTGACACATCACAGGAAACCATTTTATATTTATCTCTGATATGAATTCAAGAAGAAAATGTTTCTAGTTTTTTTGAAATATCAATATGGTTGATTTTGAACCTCCGCATATTATGGATTATGTGAAATACCTAGTTAAACTGATTCCCTGTAACATACTCTATGTACTGCACACTCATTGTGACTAAATATATTATTGATTTTATTATTATTAACCTGAGCTTATATAACCAACTTGGTTGTCTCATAATGACAAACGACGTCCTAAGTGAAACAGAGTAAATTTTAACTAAAGTACATTAATTTCCATTACAGTGTAGCGATAAAAAGAAAACGTTACCCTAATTTGCCAACACTTCAGTTACTTTTTGAACTTAATGTACGATTGTCCCTATTTAGAGCAATATTATATATATATATATATATATATATATAATATATATATATATATATATATATATTATATATTATATATATATATATATATACGATTTTCTTACAGGGTTTACCCCACCGGGGCACAAGTCACTGACTCACACTGGGGACTGAGGGCGACAATGTAATAAAAATAACAATAATAATAAGAATAAAAACACTGATAATAATATAATAAAAATAATAATAATAATAATAATAATAATAATAATAATAATGATGATGATGATGATATGATGATGATGATGATGACAATAATAATAATAATAATATATAATAATATATAATATAATATAATTATAATAATAATAATATAATAATGATGATGATGATGAGATGATGATATGATAATAATCATATAATAATAATACTATAATAATATACTAATAAATATTAATAGGATAATAATATAATCTAATATAATATAATAATCAATAAAGAACTATAAAGAAATTTACAAAAAAGAAAAATCAATAGTGAGAAACAATATATGTATGTTTGTGTTGTTAAAGTGAGAGAAACAATTGAGACCCTGCAATTGTGTGTAAATGAGGCAGAAAGTCAGATTAGCAACCTGAGACTTGGTCACAATTTTCGTGATGCCATATGGCAGCAGAGTCTACCATTAGACAACACATTATGCTTCCAATATCTTCCCAGGCGGTAGTACCTCCCTGTTTGATAGCTGCCTATTACCTACTACCGTTGTTACCTGTATTTAGTTTTGATTAAAAATCACCTCACCTCAGAGAGAAGAACCTAGATTATTCAAGGAGAACTCGATCAATTTCTCTTAAATCAGAGAAGATGATGTAATTTTCTCTTAATTTTAATTTCCTTTAGGTTTAAATATCATTATTAGAAGATTCATTCGAGCTGCTCTGATGAGTGTCGAGAGTCTAGCATACAGCAAGCATGCCATCTCTGGTTCACTATGCTAACGCTCTGGAACAAGTAAGTTAATGCTCTGAGTTGGTTTCAATAATCCAGTTCATTTATAAACTACAGTACATTGTTGCCCCATGCTCCCAGTCAATGACCCTAGTCGTAGCTCAGGTTACCTCTGGTCTTCTCTCACACTTGCTACCCTACTCATTCCAGCTCCAATGAGGGAGATATATGTAGGCACCAAGGTGGAAGCAGACGCGTGTTTCTACCTCTACTGTTTACCAACCTTCCGGGTGAATATTTTGATTCAGTCAGAGTGCATACTGTTGGATCTATGGATCTTAGGCAGCTCGCAATAGTCAGTCTCGTTTTGACGTTGCCTTTAACTCACTTATATCTCACATACCAACATTCAGAGACCGTACAGGCGAGGGCGTGGCTCCCATGTTGGTCTCTCCACCTGTTCCGAAAGATATACTTGTAGACATGCAGTGTACATACGAGCTACACTATGAAGATTTATTCCAGCATGAAGGACCAGGGGATTTTTCGTTTGTCTTGGTTGGCTGTAGTCATTTTGGGATCATTCTGGTTGTCTTGGTTGGCTGTAGCCATGTTGTGTCTCGAGGGGACTGCGATGGAGACAGGAAGGCTGGGAGATCATGCACATATTTCTTGTATGGTGGACGTGACGGCCCAGGAGGGATATTTTAACTCTAAGGACTAATGTAATGTATTATATCACGTAACAGTGAGTGAGCAGGAGGTTAGTAGATGAGGGTGTGGGAGGTTGTGAGCCTGGCCTGGGGTGGTGGGGGTGGAAGGTGAAGCCCTGACCAACATCACGGGGTAAATACCTCCAAAAAGGATAAGGTTTTGAGGGCAGAATTTTGTTTCACTTTTACAAACTCAACATGGTAATAAAGATAATACGTATTTTTCAGGAATGTGAGATGGTCGGCGCTCCACTTCCCATGAATCATCTGCGATTTGAAGCCGCCGACTTCAGTATACCAATGTATATAGAGTCTTTTGTGATAGCATTTAAAAGTCCAGTGCTTGAGGCGGACCTCGCTGGCTTTGCGAAGCCATTTACAGGTTTTGTAAGTTTAGCCTTTGTTGTTTTAGGTTATGAGTGATATTCACGGGTTTATGTTATCACTGTATCAACAGCAAGGAAGAAAATACGTTATTACCCGTGATTTTAGTGACAATATACAGGTAACCACAAAGAAACGGGAACACAAAAAGTTCCACGATCTACTCAATAATTCTGATACTTACTATAAACACGTCTTACAAAAGATCCAAATGAGCGAATTTTGATGACACATCTTTGTCCACTAAAGTTGCTGTGGACGACCTTACTGGCCTGTCTGGCAGAGGAGGTTCCTCAACATAATCTATTTTTCAGTGTGTTGACAATAACTTAACTTATCAAACTGTGCGTCAAGGATTGTAAATTTAAATATAATTGAAAATACATTGGTAAAATTTGATATAATGATGGGCAATGTGATTCACACTGTATCAGGTAACCTCTCTATGACTTTTTGGTCTTACACATTTAGTGATATTTTATTTATTAATGTATTTTGTTTCGTGTAAAACAATTGTTGATATTAACAATATTGAAACAATAATTATTAGAAATACTGTTAAAAATAATGTTAACCGTATTTTTGGTTATATAAATTAGGTCCTTCCATCATTAACGACTTTGTCACAAGTCTATGGTGAGTACTGCATCGTAGTCCTTCCAGACTTTATGTGACCATTAGGAAGTTGTTACTTGTCTGTGGTCATCTCTCCCGGTACCTGTATCTAAATCTCTGGCAGCTCACTCATACTGTACCTCCTGAAGCTGTGAATTTTTGCGAAAACTCTTACATCTTCCCATGTTTCCTGTTTACTGTCTTCAAGTTTTTATTCTACTTATAATTATTTAGGGTATTTGAGGTTGAAGATATTTGTTACCGCCACAGTAGGATGAACTAGAGAGAGAGAGAGAGAAAGAGAGAGAGAGAGAGAGAGAGAGAGAGAGAGAGAGAGAGAGAGAGAGTGTTTACAACGAAATTCGCTGAGGTGTTAAATGAGAGACAGGTGGCGCCCTGAGGCTGGCTAGCTCTGTCCTCTATAGGATTCAGAATACACTCTCTCGCCTTACAGAGAACAAGTACAGGTATTGCTTTGGACCCGTAAAACGTAAGTCCGTTTGCTGAACATTATTCATCAATATCCTATGTAGTTGTTAATAATGTATCTGGCGCTTTCCTGAGAAACTTACGAATGATTTAATTAACTTTTATGTACATAAGAACATAAGAACATAAGAAAATAAGGAGTCTGCAATAAGCCGGTTGGCCTGTGCATGGCAGCTCTTGTCGAGAGTTACTACCATTCTCTATCATCCATGAATCTATCTAGCCTCCTTTTGAAACTTTCCAGAGTTCCAGCACTTACTATAAAGTTGCTAATCTTGTTCCACTCGTCCACCACCCTATTTGTGAACCAGTTTCTTCCTATCTCCCTCCTAAACCTAAACTTATCCAACTTAAATCCGTTGCTCCGAGTCCTATCCTGCTCGGATATTATAAGAACTTTATCTATATCCCCTTTATTGATTCCTTTCACATACTTAAATACTTCTATCATATCTCCCCGCACTCTTCGTCTTTCTAGGGCATACAAGTTAAGTTTCTTTAACCTCTTCTGATATGGATGGTTTCTAAGTCCCGGAATCATTTTTGTCATTCTTCGCTGCACCGACTCTAGTGAATTGATATCCATTCTATAATAAGGGCACCAGAACTGAACCGCATAATCGAGGTGCGGCCTGACTAGTGCAAGATATAATTGCAATAAGACCTCTGCACTCTTGTTACTTATACTTCTAGATATAAAACCCAATACTCTGTTCGCCTTTTTTCGAACATTAACGCACTGTTTTCTAGGCCGTAGGTCCGGGCTTACAAGTACCCATAGGTCTCTTTCACAAGTCGACTTCTCTAGGTTGATGTTGTTAAGGCTGTATACATTATAAGTATTTGTTCTTCCAATATTAAGTACGCTGCACTTGCTGGTGTTGAATTTTTGCCATTTCTCAGACCACCTCTGCAGTTTATTTAGATCCTCCTGTAATGCATTTGCATCCTGCCCTGAATTAATTTGCCGCCCTATTTTGGTGTCATCCGCAAACTTGCTTATGTCACTGCTGATCCCAGTATCTAGATCGTTTATGTAGATTATGAACAAGAGTGGGCCTAGTACTGACCCCTGGAGAACCCCACTGGTTACACGGCCCCAATCAGATTTAACACCATCTATGCTGATCCTCTGCGTTCTATCGGTGAGCCATGATTTTATCCAATTTAAAACTTTCCCCCCGATACCATGAGCCTTAATTTTTCTCAGAAACCTCTGATGCGGTACTCTGTCAAATGCTTTGCTAAAGTCTAAGTAAATAACATCGTAATTTTCGTCATTATCTACTACCTCGAAGACTTTCCTAAAAAACGTGAGCAGATTTGTTTGACACGATTTCCCTTTGTAAACACATGTTGAGAGTCGTAGATTAATTTACTTTTCTCTACATGCGATCGGATGCTATCTGCTATAATTGATTCAAGAAATTTCCCCACTTCTGACGTCAAACTGATCGGCCGGTAATTTGACGCTGATGCTCAGTCTCCCTTTTTGAATATGGGTACTACATTTGCCTGTTTCCACAAGTCTGGCACAACTCCGGTGTCTAATGATTTTGTAAATAAATTTACGAGGGGTCCGCTAATCTGTTCCCTACATCCTTTCAAGACTCGGGGAAAAATTTCGTCCGGCCCTGGGGATTTTGTCTTCTTTAGTTTATTTATGCTCTTAAGAACATCGTCTTTTCTGATAGTGATATTCTTTAATTTCTCTTCTTGGAGTCTAAGGAGTTCTATAATTTATTTCGACCTTTAATTTCATTCCTGACTATTTGTTTTATAAATTCTGCTGGAAGTTGATCAACCCATCAAGTCTTTTCAATTTTCATTTTATTCACAGGAGCCTCAATTATTGTTTCCTGAACTGGTATTTTGAAATTCCTTTCCTTTTCGTCTCTTACATGTACTCTACCATTATCACTGTATAGTTCCTCTGCACTCAGTTCATCTCTTTCTTCTGCCCCGAACGGGATCTTTTCGTCAGCCTTAGTAAAAAAATCTGGTTTGTTTCTTTGATCGTTCTGTACATTTCCCTCCAATAATTTCTTCTATTACAAGAACATAAGAACATAAGAATGGAGGAAACTGCAGCGGGCCTATTGGCCCATACTGGGCAGTCCCGTTTACACCCAACCCCTATTGCTCATATGAGCATCCAACCTATGTTTGAAGCAATTCAGCGTATTCGAGTTAATGATGATATTTGGTAACTTGTTCCATTCATCCACTACTCTGTTTCCAAACCAGTGTTTACCTATTTCACGACTAAATCTAAATTTGTCTAAATTAAAACCATTGTTACGAGTTTGCTCCTGGTTGGATAGTTTGAGTACCTTTGTAATGTCCCCTTTGTTTAGCCCTGCCTTCCACTTATACACCTCTATCAAGTCGCCCCTCGCTCTACGTCTCTCAAGGGAGTGCAAATTAAGATGCTTTAACCTGTCTCTATACTCAAGGTTCCTAATGCCCGGGATTAGTCTTGTCATTCTCCTCTGAATTCTTTCCAAGGATTCTATATCCATTCTGTAATACGGTGACCAGAACTGAACTGTGTAATCCAGGTGTGGTCTCACAAGAGCAAGATACAGTTTTACGATGACCTCGCTAGTCTTGTAACTAACACTCCTTTGTATGAACCCAAGTACTTTATTAGCCTTGTTACGATCAAAAACACATTGTTTACTTGGCTTAAGGTTCCTACTTATCATTACTCCTAAATCTCTCTCGCAGTCGGATTTCTCTATGGCATCGTTGTTCATCTGGTATCTGGTTTCCCTGTTTACATCTCCTATACTGAGTACTTTACATTTGTCCACTTTGAATTTCATCTGCCATTTTTCAGACCATTCAAAAAATTTGTTTAGATCTTCCTGTAGTTTTGCCGAGTGCTCGTCAGATTTGATAACACGTCCTATTTTAGTGTCATCAGCAAATTTACTTATGTTGCTGGCCATGCCGATATCTATGTCGTTTATGTATATAATAAATAATAATTGTCCAAGTACTGAGCCTTGGGGAACTCCACTTGTGACGTTGCTCCAATGGGACTTAGTGCCGTTAATGCTCACTCCCTGTTTCCTGTCCTGTAACCACGCCCTAATCCATTTAAGGATGTCACCTTTGATGCCATGAGCTTCTACCTTTCTAATTAGTCTTTCGTTGGGGACTCTGTCGAAGGCTTTGCTAAAGTCGAGATATACCACATCATAATTGTGCCCCTCGTCCACCGATTCGAAAACTGATGAAAAGAATGTTAATAGATTAGTTCGGCAAGAACGTCCGCTTGTGAAGCCATGCTGGGAATCATTGATCAATCCGTGCTTCTCCAGGTGATTTCGAATAGAGTTTGAAATGAATGCTTCCAGTAATTTGCCTACTATTGATGTTAGACTGATTGGGAGGTAGTTAGAGGATAGTGATCTATCCCCCTTCTTGAAAATCGGTATTACATTTGCTATCCTCCAGGATTCTGGTACTACACCTGTTTTTAAGGACATGTTAAACAACTTTGCTAAGGGCATACTAAGCTCTTCCTTACATTCCTTTAATACTCTGGCAAATATCTCATCGGGTCCAGGTGATTTATTAGGCTTTAGTTTGTCTATTTGCTTACTAACATCGTTACTAGTCACTACTATCTCACTTAATTTGTTATCTTCACTATCTCTGAATAGAGTCGGTGCCTCGGGTATCATGTTTAAATTTTCGGTGGTGAAAACTGTTGAAAAATATTTATTCAAATTATTGCTCATTTCTCCGTCGTTATCAGTGAGCTCGCCGAAGTCTGACCGTATTGGTCCAATCTTTTCTCTCGTGTTTTAGTTTGATACATTTGGTAGAATCCTTTGGGGTTTGTCTTCGCCTCCTTTGCTATCCTTACCTCATTATTCCTCTTTGCTTTCCTTATCTCGGTTTTAACCCTACAGGCCAATAACCTATAATAGTCCCGGAGGTGAATTTCGCCACGATTTATCCTTCTACCTATAGCCTTCCTTTGGCCAATGATGTTCTTTAAATAATTATTTATCCATTTAGGGTCATTGTTGTCTGCTCTGAGTTTTTTGTATGGTATTGTTACGAACCCCGCCACCAATTGTCATGATCTACCTACCCAGCACTACGAACCACTCCATCAATTGTCTTGATCTACCTACCCAGCACCACGAGCAACGCCATCTAGGGACGAAACACGAGTATGACTCGTCTTAGTTACCACTCCCGGGTTTCCCTTCTCCATATCCTGGTTGTTGCGTCACCTCCTCAAAGTCTTCTTTGTCAGCTCCAATTCGAGGAGAGTTCAGTTCACTCTGGGAAGTGACCACAGGATCACCTATCCTGGAAACCTACGGCACAGTGACTACCTACCGTCTTCTACAATACTCAGCCTTGCTCATCAGCCATCTCAGCTCCTCACTTAAGTATTTGTAATCTTATATTGCCTCCCCCACGTCCACTTGCTTCAAATTATTGTATGTTGTATTAATATGTATATACTGTTAATGTTTAGGTTAAGTATGGTTAAGGGTAAAATATAGATAGCTGAATATTTTGTTAAGGAATTTATGGTTCTTTATTATACACAACAAAAACTCGCATCCTTTGTCTACCCTTTTATAGTCCGATTGTCTTTTTTTTCTTTTGTTGTTGCCTGTTGGGATCTGGGTTGACTTTTAACTATATTCTAAATCCCCAACTCGTAACAGGTATGTTCTGCCTTTGTGCATTAAGTAACTCACTATTTAAATTGTCGTGGAACTCGGCAATCTCAGATCTCGTTATCAGGTCTGTGTCATCTGTCAGGTTCATGGCCAAGCGCGACACCCCCTCTCTCAGCTGCCTCTTAAAACTGTCAAAGTTTGCCCTTCTGAAATCTGGTACTTTCGTGGAATTTTCCTTACGTCTGCCCTGAAAATCTAACTGGAATCGAATTTCTTTGTGATCGCTGTTTGCAAGTTCGTTCCCTACCTCGACATTGCTAATGAGGTTTTCTCTGTTCGACAGATTTAAGTCCAGTATATTATTACCCCGGGTGGGTTCGGTTATATGTTGACTTAGGAAGCAGTCCTGGATCGTCTCGAGAAAATCCTCTGATTCTGAGTTATCCGTAAGGTCAATCCAATCTATTTGGCCAAGGTTAAAGTCGCCTACTATACAGACTTTGTTGTGTATGGAAGCCCTGCGCATTTCATCCCAGATAAGTCGCTCATTGACGCTATCAAGATTGGGGGGTCTATATATTACTCCTGTGATCAATTTTTCCCGACCGTCGCTTAATTCTATCCAAATTGTTTCTGTATTCCTCTCATTTTTATTTCCTTATTTATTTCACACTTCAGATTTTCCCTAACATAGATTGCTAGTCCGCCTCCTTTCCTGGTCTGCCGATCCCTATCATATGCGGTGTCCTGCCTAGAAGGAGAGTTGGCAGTGAATGGTTGTCAAGGGCAGTTGGTATTAACGACCGTCTTGACAGATATTGCAAGTCAATATCAGTCCCATTCATTGACAACTGGGACAACTTCTATGGCAGAAGGGACCTTTATGCTAGGGATGGGGTGCACCTGTCTAGGGATGGAGTAGCAACCCTGGCTGGGGCTCTAGAGGGGGCAGTTCAAAAGATATCGAAGTCTTTAAACTGCTAAGAGAACATAGGGGCACGGGGGTGGAGGAGACTGCAGTGGGAGCGGGTAAACAAGGCGAAAGATTACAGGGAAATAGTGTTAGGAATGATGACATAACTAAATTAGACAGGGAGTTTAAAACTAAACGCGGTAAGGGAAGGACTCAGAACACGACTAACTTAAATGTATATTACGCGAACAGTAGAAGTATGAGAAACAAAATGGATGATATTAGGGCCTTGGTATGTACCGAAGAAATCGATATAATTGCATTCACTGAAACATGGATCAACCTAGACACACGTGAATTACCAGTCGAATACCAAATTGCGGGTTACAAACTGTTCCATACCGATAGGCAGACCAGGAAAGGAGGCGGAGTAGCAATCTATGTTAGGGATAACCTGAAGTGTGAAATAAATAAGGAAATAAAAACTGAGAGGAATACAGAAACAATTTGGATAGAATTAAGCGACGGTCGGGAAAAATTAATCACAGGAGTAATATATAGACCCCCCAATCTTGACAGAGTCAATGAGCGACTTATCTGGGATGAAATGCGCAGGGCTTCCATACACAACAAAGTCTGTATAGTAGGCGACTTTAACCTTGGCCAAATAGATTGGACCGACCTTACGGGAAACTCAGAATCAGAGGATTTTCTCGAGACGATCCAGGACTGTTTCCTAAGTCAACATATAACCGAACCCACACGGGGTAATAATATATTGGATTTAGTTTTGTCAAACAGAGAAAACCTCATTAGCAATGTCGAGGTAGGGAACGAACTTGCAAACAGCGATCACAAAGAATTTCGATTCCAGTTAGATTTTCAGGGCAGACGTAAGGAAAATTCCACTAAAGTACCAGATTTCAGAAGGGCAAACTTTGACAGTTTAAAGAGGCAGCTGAGAGAGGGGGTGTCGCGCTTGGCCGTAAACCTGACAGATGACACCGACCTGATAACGAGATCTGAGATTGCCGAGTTCCACGACAATTTAAATAGTGAGTTACTTAATGCACAAAGGCAGAACATACCATACAAAAAACTCAGATCAAACAACAATGACCCTAAATGGATAAATAATTATTTAAAGAACATCATTGGCCAAAGGAAGGCTATAGGTAGAAGGATAAATCGTGGCGAAATTCACCTCCGGGACTATTATAGGGTATTGGCGAGTAAGGTTAAAACCGAGATAAGGAAAGCAAAGAGGAATAATGAGGTAAGGATAGCAAGGGAGGCAAAGACAAACCCCAAAGGATTCTACCAAATGTACCAAACTAAAACACGAGAAAAGATTGGACCAATACGGTCAGACTCCGGCGAGCTCACTGATAACGACGGAGAAATGAGCAATAATTTGAATAAATATTTTTCAACAGTTTTCACCAGCGAAAATTTAAACATGATACCCGAGGCACCGACTCTATTCAGAGATAGTGAAGAAAACAAATTAAGTGAGATAGTAGTGACTAGTAACGATGTTAGTAAGCAAATAGACAAACTAAAGCCTAATAAGTCACCTGGTCCCGATGAGGTATTTGCCAGAGTATTAAAGGAATGTAAGGAAGAGCTTAGTATGCCCTTAGCAAAGTTGTTTAACATGTCCTTAAAAACAGGTGTAGTACCAGAATCCTGGAGGATAGCGAATGTAATACCGATCTTCAAGAAGGGGGATAGATCACTATCCTCTAACTACCGCCCAATCAGTCTAACATCAATAGTAGGCAAATTACTGGAAGCAATCATTTCAAACTCTATTCGAAATCACCTGGAGAAGCACAGATTGATCAATGATTCCCAGCATGGCTTCACAAGCGGACGTTCTTGCCTAACTAATCTATTAACATTCTTTTCATCAGTTTTCGAATCAGTGGACGAGGGGCACAATTATGATGTGGTATATCTCGAATTTAGCAAAGCCTTCGACTGAGTACCCCACGAAAGACTAATTAGAAAGGTAGAAGCTCATGGCATCAAAGGTGACATCCTTAAATGGATTAGGGCGTGGTTACAGGACAGGAAACAGCGAGTGAGCATTAACGGCACTAAGTCCCATTGGAGCAACGTCACAAGTGGAGTTCCCCAAGGCTCAGTACTTGGACCATTATTGTTTATTATATACATAAACGACATAGATATCGGCATAGACAGCAACATAAGTAAATTTGCTGATGATACTAAAATAGGACATGTTATCAAATCTGACGAGGACTCGGCAAAACTACAGGAGGATCTAAACAAATTTTTCGAATGGTCTGAAAAATGGCAGATGAAATTCAACATTGACAAATGTAAAGTACTCAGTATAGGAAATGTAAACAGGGAAACCAGATACCAGATGAACAACGATGCCATAGAGAAATCCGACTGCGAGAGAGATTTAGGAGTAATGATAAGTAGGAACCTTAAGCCAAGTAAACAATGTGTTTTTGCTCGAAACAAGGCTAATAAAGTACTTGGGTTCATACAAAGGAGTGTTAGTTACAAGACTAGCGAGGTCATCCTAAAACTGTATCTTGCTCTTGTGAGACCACACCTGGATTACGCAGTCCAGTTCTGGTCACCGTATTACAGAATGGATATAGAATCCTTGGAAAGAATTCAGAGGAGAATGACAAGACTAATCCCGGGTATCAGGAACCTTGAGTATAGAGACAGGTTAAAGCATCTTAATTTGCACTCCCTTGAGAGACGTAGAGCGAGGGGCGACCTGATAGAGGTGTATAAATGGAAGGCAGGGCTAAACAAAGGGGACATTACAAAGGTACTCAAATTATCCAACCAGGAGCGAACTCGTAACAATGGTTTTAAATTGGACAAATTTAGATTTAGGCGTGAAATAGGTAAACACTGGTTTGGAAACAGAGTAGTGGATGAATGGAACAAGTTACCAAATATCATCATTAACTCGAATACGCTGAATAGCTTCAAACATAGGTTGGGTGCTTATATGAGCAATAGGGGTTGGGTGTAAACGGGACTGCCCAGTATGGGCCAATAGGCCCGCTGCAGTTTCCTCCATTCTTATGTTCTTATGTATCGGTATGGAACAGTTTGTAACCCGCAATTTGGTACTCGACTGGTAACTCACGTGTGTCTAGGTTGATCCATGTTTCAGTGAATGCAATTATATCGATTTTTTCGGTACATACCAAGGCCCTAATATCATCCATTTTGTTTCTCATACTTCTACTGTTCGCGTAGTATACATTTAAGTTAGTCGTGTTCTGAGTCCTCCCCTTACCGCGTTTAGTTTTAAGCCCCCTGTCTAATTTAGTTTTGTCTTCATTCCTAACACTATTTCCCTGTAGTCTTTCACTTTGTTTACCCGCTCCCACTGCAGTCTCCTCCACCCCCGTGCCCATATGTTCTCTAAGCAGTTTAAAGACTTAGATATCTTTTGAACTGCCCCCTCTAGAGCCCCAAGAATTTCATGCTTACAAACTCATTTAGTTTGTCAACACCATCTTTGATTTCTTTGTGAAATTCTTTGTAAGCCTTACTTCGTCTTATCAATTTTCACTATAATTCCATTATTGATACTATCACTTGAATCCTGGTTCCTCCTTTGATAACATTTATTTTAAATTGTTTCACTGTGCTTCAGTTTTTTGTCCAAGTCCTTCCTTTAGCAGTAATGATAATTATTATAATCTGTTTTGGGTTTCAATTTAATTTTTTGTCATAACTCTGTTATTTGTTTCCCCAAATTCCAATTGTTTTACTTTTTATATATATTTCGAAGTGTAAGCTTCACTAAACTCATCACTGGAACATGGTCTGATCCACACTCTGGCTCTGGGTAGGTCTTGATTTAGGTTACCGAACTTTATGAATCTTTTCTGAATTAAAGTGCAATCTAAATGCTTCCTGATAATATTGTATAAACTATTCTGGGGTGATAAGCCTGTATAAAGGTACCGAGGGTGATGTTGAAACCATGTATTTGCGATTATCATATTTGTAATGATTGTTTATCAGACCCTAGCTTACAGCCAAGAGAAAAGCAACACATATAGCAGTGACCGGAAGTGCAGGTGTACACCCATATAAGTTGACCCACCCTTCGTAATTAAACTGAGGTTAAGACCTGACCCAGCAGAGGTCACGGTCACAATGAAGAAGTTCTCACCTCCGTGTGATTAGTCAAACCGGCATCATGACCGTATTAACGCAAGAAACTACACTCCAGCCCGCACCTGTTCAAACACAGTTGTCTCGACACACCCAAATTAGTGTTAATTAGTGACACCGCCAATATAAGGGGCCGACAGCTCCTTCTGTCAAACACACAGGGAGAGACAGAACTCAGAGGTACACGGAATCACACTCGTCACAAGTCAACACAAGTCAATGTCCGGAGCGACACTTCCCTCCCGAGCACCGAGTCTCCCATATGAGACATAGTCCAGCAGCATCTGCTGGGCCTCCCTCAGGTCACACGTGAGTAATTGTCAGAGCGATCCATTAGGGTTAGTTACTTGCTGTGGGAAGTGCATCCATTTCATGTTTGTGTCCAGGAGTCATTATCTAGTAATTTCGATATAATGATTTATTAATGTGTCCATTCCATTCAGTTAACTAATAAATAGCCCCTAAGAATATATATTAACGGTTAAATAACTAATCGGCCACACTACCAAACTTTCCTCACTTTATCATACAACTAATAAATTCTTCCTATTATTTCTACTTAGTTCGCCCTCATTACATATTGCTTGCGTTACAAAGTCAATTAATCTTTCTCCTCTGTTATTTCTAGCATCTAACCCATGTGTTCCTACAGTACTTGTGGTACAACTTTCCTCTTCCCTAAATTAACATTAAAATGACCGATTATAGTTAGACATTCCTTAAACTTTCCGGCGCCTTTTGTTCTCCTTAAATCATCATGCAACTTTTCTTAAACTTCATCCTCAATTATCATTTGTTAGTGAATTAAACTGCATTATTGCCAGGTCAATGGACTTAACATTTAAATTGACGAGATAGAACTCTCTCTCTCATATATATATATATATAGATATATATATATATATATATATATATATATATATATATATATATATATATATATATTAATGCTGTATATAATATTTACAGATATGGCTCCTCATCCTTGCATCAATCGTTGCGGTTGTGGTTGGGATTTTCTTCATTGAGTCGGGAGAGAGCTTCCTCCTCCGTCAACAACAAAGGTAAACACAAGCTGATAACTTGAAAGAAATTAACTGCAATTATTTTAGATAGTAAAATATTTCTGAGACTGTCATAGCTGAGCCTTTTGAGACTTGTAACTCTCTTGACGAGGCATCTGAAAAAGGCTTTTAGATTTCTTTATTTCGATATCATGAAGAAGCTAAATCTGATGCATACAAAGATCCCGTGCACTCCCACATATGTACGATTCTCACATTCACATTTCACAAATCTTTGAAATATTGTTACGCATAACTTTAGATAATTTACGAGGGCGTAATTTTTCAGTGATCACCAGATTTGTAAAACATATAAGCGAACAACAAATATTAATATCACTAGAGAGTAATAACTTTAAGTCAGTAGATAGTTGAAGCATGTGGTATATTTTCTTAGCTTTTTTTGTCCAAAAGTCTATCAATGGAGAATAACCCGCTTTTTCATCTGTGTAGTGCCTGAGACTCCCATTATAATTCTGTTAGAAATATTACACTGTTAAAAAATAATGCTATTAAATCACATACTGTTCTGAATATTGTATTCCAAATGTGAAAACAATTAAACATGTGTTAGTAAGTTCACCATCTAGAACACATGACTTACTCTTGATAATTTTAAACTGGTTATACAATTATGATGACATTGACACAATAAAGATACATTAATATAATTGTAAGCATCTTCAATTATCAGGAAAACCTTGGCACCGCGTGTATGAGAGAGAGAGAGAGAGAGAGAGAGAGAGAGAGAGAGAGAGAGAGAAGACAGATTTCAAAATAATTTGTCATTCTGTAACATGTACTTGACAGTGATGGCTGGGAGTCGTATGGGGGTGCGGGTCTCCTAACCGTGGCCTGGACCTCCTGCCTCTGGACATTGGGCGCTGTTGTTTCTCAGGGTGAGTGTTGTGTTTCCTTAGTACAGTACACGGGAGGTTACTGTTACTACATGGTATATGGGTGGTCAAGGTGAGTGTTGTGTGTCCTTAGTACAGTACACGGGAGGTTACTGTTACTACACGGTATATGGGTGGTCAAGGTGAGTGTTGTGTGTCCTTAGTACAGTACACGGGAGGTTACTGTTACTACATGGTATATGGGTGGTCAAGGTGAGTGTTGTGTGTCCTTAGTACAGTACACGGGAGGTTACTGTTACTACATGGTATATGGGTGGTCAAGGTGAGTGTTGTGTGTCCTTAGTACAGTACACGGGAGGTTACTGTTACTACATGGTATACGGGTGGTCAAGGTGAGTGTTGTGTGTCCTTAGTACAGTACACGGGAGGTTACTGTTACTACATGGTATATGGGTGGTCAAGGTGAGTGTTGTGTGTCCTTAGTACAGTACACGGGAGGTTACTGTTACTACATGGTATATGGGTGGTCAAGGTGAGTGTTGTGTGTCCTTAGTACAGTACACGGGAGGTTACTGTTACTACATGGTATATGGGTGGTCAAGGTGAGGGTTGTGTGTCCTTAGTACAGTACACGGGAGGTTACTGTTACTACATGGTATATGGGTGGTCAAGGTGAGTGTTGTGTGTCCTTAGTACAGTACACGGGAGGTTACTGTTACTACATGGTATATGGGTGGTCAAGGTGAGTGTTGTGTGTCCTTAGTACAGTACACGGGAGGTTACTGTTACTACATGGTATATGGGTGGTCAAGGTGAGTGTTGTGTGTCCTTAGTACAGTACACGGGAGGTTACTGTTACTACATGGTATATGGGTGGTCAAGGTGAGTGTTGTGTGTCCTTAGTACAGTACACGGGAGGTTACTGTTACTACATGGTATATGGGTGGTCAAGGTGAGTGTTGTGTGTCCTTAGTACAGTACACGGGAGGTTACTGTTACTACATGGTATATGGGTGGTCAAGGTGAGTGTTGTGTGTCCTTAGTACAGTACACGGGAGGTTACTGTTACTACATGGTATATGAGTGGTCAAGGTGAGTGTTGTGTGTCTTTAGTACAGTACACGGGAGGTTACTGTTACTACATGGTACATGGGTGGTCAAGGTGAGGGTTGTGTGTCCTTAGTACAGTACACGGGAGGTTACTGTTACTACATGGTATACGGGTGGTCAAGGTGAGTGTTGTGTGTCCTTAGTACAGTACACGGGAGGTTACTGTTACTACATGGTATATGGGTGGTCAAGGTGAGTGTTGTGTGTCCTTAGTACAGTACACGGGAGGTTACTGTTACTACATGGTATATGGGTGGTCAAGGTGAGTGTTGTGTGTCCTTAGTACAGTACACGGGAGGTTGCTGTTACTACATGGCATACGGGTGGTCAAGGTGAGGGTTGTGTGTCCTTAGTACAATACACGGGAGGTTACTGTTACTACATGGTATATGGGTGGTCAAGGTGAGTGTTGTGTGCCCTTAGTACAGTACACGGGAGGTTACTGTTACTACATGGTATATGGGTGGTCAAGGTGAGTGTTGTGTCCTTAGTACAGTACACGGGAGGTTACTGTTACTACATGGTATATGGGTGGTCAAGGTGAGTGTTGTGTGTCCTTAGTACAGTACACGGGAGGTAACTGTTACTACATGGTATATGGGTGGTCAAGGTGAGTGTTGTGTGTCCTTAGTACAGTACACGGGAGGTTACTGTTACTACATGGTATATGGGTGGTCAAGGTGAGGGTTGTGTGTCCTTAGTACAGTACACGGGAGGTTACTGTTACTACATGGTATATGGGTGGACAAGGTGAGTGTTGTGTGTCCTTAGTACAGTACACGGGAGGTTACTGTTACTACATGGTATATGGGTGGTCAAGGTGAGTGTTGTGTGTCCTTAGTACAGTACACGGGAGGTTACTGTTACTACATGGTATATGGGTGGTCAAGGTGAGTGTTGTGTGTCCTTAGTACAGTACACGGGAGGTTACTGTTACTACACGGTATATGGGTGGTCAAGGTGAGGGTTGTGTGTCCTTAGTACAATACACGGGAGGTTACTGTTACTACATGGTATATGGGTGGTCAAGGTGAGTGTTGTGTGTCCTTAGTACAGTACACGGGAGGTTACTGTTACTACATGGTATATGGGTGGTCAAGGTGAGTGTTGTGTGTCCTTAGTACAGTACACGGGAGGTTACTGTTACTACATGGTATATGGGTGGTCGAGGTGAGTGTTGTGTGTCCTTAGTACAGTACACGGGAGGTTACTGTTACTACACGGTATATGGGTGGTCAAGGTGAGGGTTGTGTGTCCTTAGTACAATACACGGGAGGTTACTGTTACTACATGGTATATGGGTGGTCAAGGTGAGTGTTGTGTGTCCTTAGTACAGTACACGGGAGGTTACTGTTACTACATGGTATATGGGTGGTCAAGGTGAGTGTTGTGTGTCCTTAGTACAGTACACGGGAGGTTACTGTTACTACATGGTATATGAGTGGTCAAGGTGAGTGTTGTGTGTCTTTAGTACAGTACACGGGAGGTTACTGTTACTACATGGTACATGGGTGGTCAAGGTGAGGGTTGTGTGTCCTTAGTACAGTACACGGGAGGTTACTGTTACTACACGGTATATGGGTGGTCAAGGTGAGGGTTGTGTGTCCTTAGTACAATACACGGAAGGTTACTGTTACTACATGGTATATGGGTGGTCAAGGTGAGTGTTGTGTGTCCTTAGTACAGTACACGGGAGGTTACTGTTACTACATGGTATATGGGTGGTCAAGGTGAGTGTTGTGTGTCCTTAGTACAGTACACGGGAGGTTACTGTTACTACATGGTATATGGGTGGTCAAGGTGAGTGTTGTGTGTCCTTAGTACAGTACACGGGAGGTTACTGTTACTACATGGTATATGGGTGGTCAAGGTGAGTGTTGTGTGTCCTTAGTGCAGTACACGGGAGGTTACTGTTACTACATGGTATATGGGTGGTCAAGGTGAGGGTTGTGTGTCCTTAGTATAGTACACGGGAGGTTACTGTTACTACATGATATATGGGTGGTCAAGGTGAGTGTTGTGTGTCCTTAGTACAGTACACGGGAGGTTACTGTTACTACATGGTATATGAGTGGTCAAGGTGAGTGTTGTGTGTCTTTAGTACAGTACACGAGAGGTTACTGTTACTACATGGTATATGGGTGGTCAAGGTGAGGGTTGTGTGTCCTTAGTACAGTACACGGGAGGTTACTGTTACTACATGGTATATGGGTGGTCAAGGTGAGTGTTGTGTGTCCTTAGTACAGTACACGGGAGGTTACTGTTACTACATGGTATATGGGTGGTCAAGGTGAGTGTTGTGTGTCCTTAGTACAGTACACGGGAGGTTACTGTTACTACATGGTATATGGGTGGACAAGGTGAGTGTTGTGTGTCCTTAGTACAGTACACGGGAGGTTACTGTTACTACATGGTATATGGGTGGTCAAGGTGAGTGTTGTGTGTCCTTAGTACAGTACACGGGAGGTTAATGTTACTACATGGTATATGGGTGGTCAAGGTGAGTGTTGTGTGTCCTTAGTACAGTACACGGGAGGTTACTGTTACTACATGGTATATGGGTGGTCAAGGTGAGTGTTGTGTGTCCTTAGTACAGTACACGGGAGGTTACTGTTACTACATGGTATATGAGTGGTCAAGGTGAGTGTTGTGTGTCTTTAGTACAGTACACGGGAGGTTACTGTTACTACATGGTATATGGGTGGTCAAGGTGAGGGTTGTGTGTCCTTAGTACAGTACACGGGAGGTTACTGTTACTACATGGTATATGGGTGGTCAAGGTGAGTGTTGTGTGTCCTTAGTACAGTACACGGGAGGTTACTGTTACTACATGGTATATGGGTGGTCAAGGTGAGTGTTGTGTGTCCTTAGTACAGTACACGGGAGGTTACTGTTACTACATGGTATATGGGTGGACAAGGTGAGTGTTGTGTGTCCTTAGTACAGTGCACGGGAGGTTACTGTTACTACATGGTATATGGGTGGTCAAGGTGAGTGTTGTGTGTCCTTAGTACAGTACACGGGAGGTTAATGTTACTACATGGTATATGGGTGGTCAAGGTGAGTGTTGTGTGTCCTTAGTACAGTACACGGGAGGTTACTGTTACTACATGGTATATGGGTGGTCAAGGTGAGTGTTGTGTGTCCTTAGTACAGTACACGGGAGGTTACTGTTACTACATGGTATATGGGTGGTCAAGGTGAGTGTTGTGTGTCCTTAGTACAGTACACGGGAGGTTACTGTTACTACATGGTATATGGGTGGTCAAGGTGAGGGTTGTGTGTCCTTAGTATAGTACACGGGAGGTTACTGTTACTACATGGTACATGGGTGGTCAAGGTGAGTGTTGTGTGTCCTTAGTAC
The DNA here is from genome assembly GCA_958450375.1 of Homarus gammarus. Lineage (NCBI taxonomy): Eukaryota > Metazoa > Arthropoda > Malacostraca > Decapoda > Nephropidae > Homarus > Homarus gammarus. The sequence goes on from CAUDMG010001266.1 coordinate 25,766, forward strand.
AGTACACGGGAGGTTACTGTTACTACATGGTATATGGGTGGTCAAGGTGAGTGTTGTGTGTCCTTAGTACAGTACACGGGAGGTTACTGTTACTACATGGTATATGGGTGGACAAGGTGAGTGTTGTGTGTCCTTAGTACAGAAAATTTCCAGCATTATATTTTCTGTGATATTTCCATAGCTATTGGCCTGACTATGAGAGCATGATTTATTCGTGTACATTTTATATCTTAGACTAACACTAAGTGAAGCTCACGGACTTTAATGTTTTTCTATGCTATAATAACCTCAATAGTTCAAAACATTGTGCTTCAAATATCTTCAGTCTTCGGGAAAGCGACGTCTCGACATCGACACTTGTCTGAGCTCTACTTGCACTTTTTATATATTGAAAGTTTTGACTCATATTATCACAGCGTTACTGTGTTGTTACTTGCATGTGTAATACATAATAACAGTTACCTAATCGATGCTGACACTTAAGTGTTAAGGTCAACTGTTTTAAGTAACGTGTGAAAAAGTTATCACAAGTTTCACTATAATCTCATAGGTATAACTTCTATCTCTCAACAGCGTCAACTTGGTCGCCACAGAGGGACTCTGTCCGAATTCTTTCTGGCCTGTGGCTGGTGACATCAGTCATCTTGAGCCTAGTTTACCGCTGTAACCTGAAGGCAATGCTCATCCTGCCCAAGATTCAAGTCCCCTTCAACAGCCTCGAGGAGTTGATGGAGACGGACATACCAGTTTATATACCTGAAGGGACGCTGGCTCATGAATTTGTAATAGTATGTAGATCTTTATATGTACCTAATCCAATGAACCCTTTTCTTCTCTCCCTACTCTGCATTGGACAGATAAAGTGAATCAGAATAGTAGTAATGTGGAAGTTTCAGACAACCGAGGCACGTGTAATACGATTAATTTTGAGATTGCGGTACAGCTGTCTTGAGTATCATATTTGTTAACAAAATCTTCGTATCATCATAAATAGAATGATAGAGAAGGAGAGAGTTAGATGTGATAAGTTAGCAAGTCACCGCTGGAGAGAGACTTGTGAGCGGAAGTTTGGCTGGACCAGAGACTAACAGTGCTAACTGATGGAGAGAGAGGCAGCAAATATACTTCACTGAAATACCGAGAACATGAGTAGAAAGGTGAGAGAGAGAGAGAGAGAGAGAGAGAGAGAGGCAAAGCAAATATACAGGGAGGAAGACAATGACGAGTAGAGAATATAAAGTTAAGTAATTAGTGTGATGGTTTAGCATTAAAAATATTACACAACTGAAAAAAAAATCCTATTGGTATGGGGCTCAAAACACTAACGATAAAAAATAAAGCTATACCTGAAACTGCCGCTCACACTGACGATAATGTTACTGTATTTTAATGTCTCCAAGTATCACATAAACTAACACTGGGCTAATAGATTATATCATGAAGAGAGTATTTAATTACACTAATTGTAGTGCAATATTCGTGTATGAAGGTCCTAGGTATAATAATAATAATAATAATAATAATAATAATTAACGGTTTATTGAAAGAGCTTGGCAGCCAGAAGGCTGAACATATACAATTACATATTTGGGGAATGGGTTTCGAATTATAAATAATATACAAGTAACATAAGTGATATAAATAAGATATATAAAAACTAGATGGGGAAAAGCTCAAACTACAGTGCATTTCAACATAGTGACAGTGCAAGAAGTAGTATTTACTGGGCGTGAATGCACTGCTTTGTTACAAGTTATTGATAATTTTTACAATGGTTGGGACTGGGCTGTTCTTATAGCGATCAGTTCGTGCACGTATGGGCTGGATGCGGTTGTGGTGTCGAACAGCAATTTTCGGGCTAGGGATCTCAGGTGGTAGTAGGAGCCGGTGTCGAGGATGGTGTAGAAGCTTCTTACCAAATTTGCAGATGAGGTCGTGGTGATGGTCAGTGAGAGTCGAAAGGGTCAGTGTGTTGAGCGCTTCTTGATATGTGGAGTAGGAAGGGGAGAGAATAATCTTGCAGGCCCTCTTTTGTGCACTTTTTCTAGGTGTTTACGTTGTGTGGCATTTAGGGAGGAAGACCAGGTGGGAGAAGCATAGGTGAGCTTAGGAAGTATGAATGTTGTGTAAACACTGAGGAGCTCGGGTGCAGGAACTCCGAAGGACTTGAGTCGGCGGAGGTGGAGACGGAAACTGGAGGATTTGACAACTTCACTGACGTGTGGTTTCCAATTTAGTTTGTTGTCTATGGTGACACCGAGGAGCTTCGTGGAATCTACAACCTGGAGTGTGTTCGGACCTAAAGTAATGGAAGGAGGTGGGACAATGTCGGAGGAGAGGTTGATGTGCATAACCATAGTCTTGGTATGGTTGATGGTGACATGATTGTTGGTGGCCCAGTTTTGGAGACTGTTCAATAAATCCTGAAGGGCGGTATAGTTGGGAGCAGAATTGTTGACGCTGATCCCAATGGTGGAGTCGTCGACATATTTCCAGCGAGCAGGGGTTTCTCTTAGGGCATCATTAATGAGCATAAGGAAGCAGTGTGGTCCCATTTTGGTGCCTTGGGGGACTCCACAGTTGAGTGACTGAAAGGTGGAGACAGCCCCTCGGAAGCGTACAGCTTGGCGTCGGTCACTGAGGAAGTCTGTAAGCCATGGTATAAGACTTCTCCGAAGCCTGAGTTCAATAGCTTTGTTGATGATTATATTTTGGTCGACTAGGTCGAATGCTTTAGTGAAATCAATGAAGGCGACAGCTACAGACGTTTTTCGTTTCTCGAGATGGCGGTATATGTAATCGAGAAAGCTGACAAGACAGTGAGTGGTGGAGGAAGTTTTCATGTTGCCAAATTGCTGAGGGTCTACGACTCCTGCAATATCAGCATAAGCCCAGTCGAACACAAAACTTTCACAGATTAGTAATAATAATAATAATTAACGGTTTATTGAAAGAGCTTGGCAGCCAGAAGGCTGAAAATATACAGTTACATATTTGGGGAATGGGTAACGAATTACAAATAATATACAAGTAACATAAGTGACACAAATAAGACATATAATAACTTAGATGGGAAAAAGCTCAGACTTCAGTTCATTTCAACATAGTGACAGTGTAAGGAGCAGTGTTTACTGGGAGTGAATACACTGATTTATTACAAGTTATTGATAATTTTTACAATGGTTGGGACTGGGCTGTTCTTATAGCGATCAGTTCGTGCACGTATGGGCTGGATGCGGCTGTGGTGTCGAACAGCAATTCTCGGACAAGGGATCTCAGGTGGTAGTAGGAGCCGGTGTCGGGGATGGTGTAGGCTGGGTATTGGGGTGATTGCAATAGGTCGTAGCTGATTTAAGGATTGTGGGCTGGTTGACTTGGGCACTGGTGATACATAAGAGGTCTTCCAGTCAGCTGGGCATCTGGCTTGACTGAGAGAAGCATAGATGATGGAGCATAGGGGTTTAGCAAGCTCCGGGGAGAACTCCTTGAAGAGTTTCATTGGTAAGTCAATTGGGGTGGTAGAGCGTTTTAATTTTAGTTTGTCCAGCCGTTTTGCTACTTCAAATTCTTCTACTAGGGCAGTGGGAAGGGGGGCTGGTAGGTAAGCAGTGAGAGTGGTTGTGTCAAGCCGGGAGAGCGTCTGGCATATAGTAGCGAAATGGTTATTTGTTTGTTCAGCTGCGTCAACATTAGTGAGATGGCTAAGGAAGGGGAGGGGGTGTGTCTTATTGTTTAGTCCACAGAGTTCTTTAAGCTTACCATACCATTGACTGATGTTGGTCTGCTTCAGGTGTTGTAATTTGGTTGGGTAGTGGGACTTCTTTGCAGTGCGTATTTCGCGGATGACTCGGTTGCGAAGGGACCTGTAGTGGATGTGGTCATTGAGATGAAAGGCTCTGTCTCTCTGTTGCATAAGTCTTTTGATCCGAGGTGTGATCCAGGGCAAGTCAGCTGGGTGAGATCTGACGGACTTCTCGGGGAAGAAGTGGTGGTGAGCTTCCGTGGTGGTGTTGGTATAATTTATCCATTTGGTTTCCACGTCATCCACGCTAAGTACCTCAGTCCAGGGATGGTGAACTATCCACTGCCCGAAGAGGTGCACTGTAGAGTCAGTAATCGGCCTGTAGGTCTTGATGTAGGGTCTCTGTACTTGAGTGGGAGTGGCAGCTGGGGACCAGAGCACTGATAAGTGTGTGCTACACCAGATAGGAGGTTTTGGATGAGGTGGTTGGTACTGGTACGCTAAGTCAGTTAAGATAAGGTCAAGGGTATTTTGACCGTGTGTGGGGAAGGTCACAACTTGTGATAGTGATAGCTGGTCCTGGATATCAGTGGCGTCAATTTCATTATAATCCCCCACATAATACTAACTTGGCACATGGGAACCTAACTCTGAGGTGGTGTGAGGTGGTAATGAGATGATTGATATGAGTGTCTCTGGTGGGTGAGCGAGGCGGATGGTATGCCACACAGATTATGATGGAAGCAGTGTGGCGCGGGTGGGAATGTGGCACAACATGTACCCATAATGCTTCCACATCTGCTGGGACTTGAACATCCAGGCGTGACGGGCGTAGGTCATCTTGACAGAAGAGGACAACGCCCCCTCCGCGTCTATGTGAACGAAGGTGATGAAAGAGTTGATATCCCTCAATATGACACGTTTCAGGCACAATTTGCCAAGCCTCACATATGGCAACGACGCTCGCGGCGGCTGACCTGACTGTAGTTGCCAGCTCGTCAAACTTGTTAGCTAGGGAAGTGACGTTGGATAGCAGTAGAGACGGGAGATCATGCCATATCCGTGGAACTTCAGTGTAATGGTACGGTCTGTCAGGGGTGGGTTTCTCCGGTTTCCTAGCGGAGGTTACGGTCCTAATGGGCTTATGTGTATGACGGCCTTGTCTACGGCTACGCACGTGGAATATGTTCAGTGACTTGAGTCGCGCTATAACACTGCCATCAGGATAACCGTTCCCACGCTTTAGATGGTACAGAGTGCGTCGGGAGTAAGTGATTGGTGGCCATCTGCTGATATCTGTTGTGGGCGGACGGAAGTGCTTGTCACTGACGGCACTTTGAGGGCCACTGACACTGGTAGACATCTGTTAATATTTGTCAGTCGTAAAGACCGTGGGTCTTTGTCCCTGGTGCTTGGGGTCGCCGACACAGTTTTCACGATATATGTAAACACCGCGGTGGTCCTTGTCACTGGCACTTTAAAGGTGACTGATAAAGTGCCCACTGTCTGACTTTTCCTTGGGGTGCACTATCGGGGCACTGGATGATAATCACTTATTGCACTGAGGACTTGAATGTTTTGCTGAGAAAGTCCCGGTCAGGTTAGGTTGGGTCCAGTAACACTCAGTATTACACTGCTGTGCTTTAGTGCTTTTCCATAAGTGCACTATAGGAACACTGCTCGGTAATCAATCGTTCACTAATCACTAGAAAGTTTTGCTAAATAGATCCCGGTGTAGTAAGGCTGGTAGGGCGTTGGGATATAGCAGTTGGGAGGGAGCAGGGCCAAACAGACTCGACCTGGCTGCTAAAACCGGGAGCGCCTTCGGGGCACGTCTTGTCTCACTGACGGTTGACAAGGTATGCGTATGATGCAATGTTAGGATACGACGTTGCAATTTTATTCTTTTTGAGAGCAAATTGGATTTATTATTATCAGTGTCCACTAGAAATTAAACCTAAACCTTCAAGTATTATATGTAAAAACTTGTGCTCTGTCTCCTGTTGGTAATCTCCATGATAGACAACAACAGTTTGATAATTTATTGGTTATGGGTTGGATCAGTTGTGTTTTTGTCAAGAAACATTAGAATCATCAGAGGTATCATGTCCTCAGAGACGAAATAGTTTGAATACCTACCCTGTGAACAAAAACTCTGGAAAATGTGGTTCATTTTAAGAAAATGTATGTCTTACTAGTGGATGATGACTCAGTTGGGTAAGGTACGCCAGGATACGTTATGGTAAATGAAGTTTCTTTGCATTGTTCCTGCCGTCAGAAATTTAACCAATCAAAATAAGAGTCGGAAATAAAGTGGAAGAGGAAGCAGGACTCCGAAGAAACACCATCTACTAATGAGGAATTGTTTTGTTAAGTGCACCTGTCAACAGTCTGTAGTAACAACACTTTTATCTTCTGTAAAGTTAATACAGTACTAGCGGTCACAAAATCCATGAATATATAACCCAATGTGCCGAACTAAAGCAAATGACTACGCCAAAGGGACTCTTCACAGTGGGTACCTTGGATAATCTTGATTATATCTCCTCACCAACGACAAACAGATGTTCCTTCCATGGCTCAATCATGTCTATATTCCCGAACCTAACCTAACCCAACCCAACAGAATCATAAAGTTAAGAGAGAACCAGATGACTTTCACATTGAAAATCCAAATCTAACACCTTCAGATTCTTTGCCATAATACCTGCTGTGTAAGTGCATGGAAACATTAGATACTTCTGTGCCTGAAATCATTGCTGCAGACATCAGTAGTCAACCGCAACAAGCTAAGGCTAAAGTATATTATTGGATTCAAAATGGTTTGAAAATATTGAACGAAGATTATCTCGCGAAAGGTCAGATGTTTTCTTGCTTATCATGCATCTCCTCGTGTACAGGTCGCTCCACCCGGCACCTTGCTCCACCGAGTCAACGAGCGGCTCATCGTCCACTTTGATCCATCTCGCGCAATACAAGATACCATTGATGGGAAGTATGCTGCCATCACCACTAATTTTGTAATGGCTCAAATATTTCACGATATATTCTCACTGGTAAGACTTGTTTATATAATAAAGAAATCAACGTAGACTGCACAGTGAACAAACATGTGGCATAGACCTATAAAGGTCAAGAACCTTCACTTGATATTATGAGCCCTTATAGTAGATCTCGCGGACATCTTGAATACATGTAAATATTGACCCTGGCAGTTAAGACAAGTATGATTGATTCTATTTTACAACACTTTTCAGATTCGATGTTTTGCTGAACGTCATATTAAAGAAATACATTAAAAAGACCAAAATATAACTTTGTTTATTGTTATCATTCCAACTTTTCGATAATTACGTTTTACACAATTTCTAAATTCTTACAACAATATTTGCAGATGTTTCTTTGTGCCTTACATGTTGATATATGTTACAGACAAATTCCTGCCCCATGTATATTGCGTCTGAGCCTGTCTTCACCGGGGTCTCTTCTGGCTTCGCATACCCCAAGGGCTCGCCTCTCAAACACGCGGTAGACCCCATGTAAGTTTAAACTGTTCTAAAAAAGTTTAATATATATTTTCAGAGTGTGTGTGTGTATGTGTGTGTGTGTGTGTGTGTGTGTGTGTTTATAAGTGAGGTAAAAGGGATGTGCAGGAAAGAGACTGGGAGACGGAACAGCCACACTTACAATAAACAGGGAATGTTATGACGAAGAGGAAAATATTTAGGAGAAAGTGAAAAAAAATAAAAATTATAAATAGCAGAGTCGATAAGAAGAAGGGCGAAATTTTGCGCCGGGGTGAGTTACAGAGAGTGACTGTACGTTCCCACTCTGTTGGGAGTGGAAGACAGTCTCCTATAGTGCGATTTTTCTCATCTGAGAAAAGATGCCCCGCCCCCTTCTCAAGGATTATAGATGATTGGTGGTTTCAAACCTGTCCGATTTCGTCCTGAAGTAATGATGTATTTCTAAATTAGTTTATTCATAATCGTTGGGATGACCGTTTCTGACGAGAAAGATATTTAGCTAAATTATATAAAGATACATACAGTACATTACATTGAACATTTCAATGTAATTCTAATCTTTTAAAATGTTAGTTTTTGTACCAGAGTTTAAAAGTTTATCATGTATAATACTTCTGATAAACTTCCTATGTACTTATGTTTGAAATAATGAATGTACTGTATGCATCTTTATATAATTTAGCTAAATATCTTTCTCGTCAGAAACGGTCATCCCAACGATTATGATTAGACTCATTTAGAAATACATCATTACTACAGGACAAAATCGGAAGGATTCGAAACTGCCAATCAGCTGTAATTCTTGAGAAGGGGGCGGGGCACCTTTTCTCAGCGGACAAAAAACACACTATAGTGGTAGTTCACACTGATACAAAAAAAATTAAAAAAAGAACAAAATATACCTGTCACCTATGGAAAAAATACAGTAAATAATTGATAATGATTCTTGTATTACTCTTTTACAGTCTTGGTACGAGATGACTCAAACTTATAGTGAAGGGGAGGGGTGTACAGGAGAAGCCAGTCCACTGTAACCTGATGAAGTACTGAGTCTAAGACGAGTACAAGCAAAAGTAAACTAATATGTTGCTTTTGTATTACAGTCTAAGAAGACTTCTGGAATTTGGCATCCTTCAACATGTATTTCTGTCTGCAGTACGGAACGGAACAATTTGTTTCAAGCCTGAGTCGTTCACCAGAACCAACAACAGCCTCCGGCCACTGGAACTGGAGGACTTCTATGGTGTATTCGCTGTTTATGCCGGAGGTGAGGAACCAAACATCAAGAAGGAGAATAAACAAACTGTAGTTCAGTATATAAAATGACAAGGAGAACTTCACTTGATGTGATAATAATGGTTAAATATCAAAGTACGACCCATATAATTATAGTCTTCAGTGTATGAATGTCATGAAATAACAAAATAAAAACTGGCAACTAAGGAGTTGTAAGGAGTTTTGATCACAGCAGAGGTCGAAGGTAGATGTTGAGAGGCAAAATGTAAGGGAGCAGCCCTGTGGGACGCCAGTATATTGAATAACGCTGATATTGCTATAATTTTTTGACGTTGAGAAAAAGTTGGAATTTAAGCCGTTGTACATACATTACTCTAAGTTGGGTCATCATGCAACAAAAACACAACTTCTGAGAATTTATTCCATTTATATTTATATCCCGTCGTCATATGTCGTGAACCACTTGATAAAAGTATCTGCCACACCTAACTAGGAAGTCAATCAAGGTGCCATCGTCATATCTGAGGACGAAAGGCCACGGCTGTCCAGTGGGAACGTCCCCGGGCTGTCTTTCTCAATTTCCCCGATTTTTAATCCCGCAGGCCTATCATTTTTTTTTGCCTGGACCTTCTCAATTAACTTCTACCAAATGATTCCATAATCCTTTCATCCATACTTATTTGGCAAGATTATCTCGTTCTTCCAGCTAACATTCGTGCTTCTTTTGCTTTTCTCTCACTTTCAATTATTAGCATTCACCTGCACCACCACACTACGAAAGCCTCGAGTCATCTGGCCCTGGTTACTCAAAAGTATATACGGTATTGTATCTCCCAGTTGACTGTAACTCGACCCTTGAAGTTGTAAGTCCTCTCTGTAGCGATACTCAAAACAAAATATCTAAAATTATCAATATAATCGCATGGTATTTTAAATAAAAATTCTTTTTTAATTCAGTTGCAGAAAATCTATTACTAAAAGAACTTTAATACGGTATCTTGCTCGAGTATAGGCTGTACTCTTGCTAAGGTTTTCGTCAACATAGAATGTAAACTGTCCTACAGTATGTTATGATAGAATCTGCTTGTCGATGAACCCTGTAGATAACCTCATGTAAAGATTAAATTGATGATGATAAATAAACTTTCAGCTGAAGTTACACGTCGACAGAAGAGGAGCAGCCGTTAGGATATCGTTAAGATGTGACGCTGGACAATATTTCATAACTAAGAAGTGATCATCTCCACCAGGAATGTTGTTGGCGTCTGTGGTGCTGCTGGTGGAAGTGGCTCTCAAGGGTCACCAGAGAATCAAAGGTCGGCCTGAACTGAAAGATCGACCTTGACTCAAAGGTCACCCTGGACTCGGAGGTCATTCTAAACTCAGAAGTCACCCAAATACAGCAGTGACCGTCACCACAGATGATGTTGGCGTCTGTGATGTTGCTACTGACAGTATCAAAGGTCGTCTACACTTGATCACTGATCATCACCTTATTTTGACACTCGACATGAAATAAAACTATACTTTACTTGAGAAAACTCCTATACAGTACATAATAATCTTAGAGCAAGTCATCTGAGTTTGATTTTCCATTTAATAAGTTTCAAGATATGCAATATATTTATTAAGTGTTTGGTAATGTTTCCTATTGAATACGAACATTCCTAATTAAAAGCATCGGAAAAATCGAAGGAATGAATCAAGGGACTTACACAAAAGATCCAATATAGTAAAATTCTGCACTGATCCAACCAATGAAGGGATCATCATTATAAAACTGGTATCACATTACTGATGTATTTTATCTCTCGATGTTGTAGATCAGAATTTTGAACATATTTAGGGGGTCATGGTGAACTGAAATAGTGTCTGAGTGACTTGAGCTATTAATTGACTGCTTCGTTTTATTATCTTGTTGAGGGAAATAATAGGGGCTTTGAAGCTTACTGAAAAGCCCGTTATGATGCGTGTAGCGGGTCACTCTCACGTTGTCGGTAATATGGAACAGTCCTAACCTAACCTAACCTAATTCTTGCTACAACGACTGGGACTCTCAATCCATAATGGTTAAGTTTATCTGGAGCCACTCGTCTCACTCTCTAATACTGTACTGCCTTCACCATTAACACACCCACCACCCCCGAACACTCACTCACACATTCTTGTCAGTTCTTTCTCTGAGGTTTGATTTGGTATTTCAGATGAATATGTATCAAGATATATAACAGTTAGTGTATTAGTACATATAGAACTACACATTTTTATTCTCTCTTTTCTTGATAATTTTAAGTAGCATTACCAAACACAAGGTGATTATAAATAGGTAGAAGCAATTGATCATAATTACGACCAATCATAACATAGTAAGTTGATTCTCAGAATAGGGGATAGAAACACGAGAGTTAGTTGATTTTTTTATTTCACGTGATTGAGTAAAGAGACAGGTAATCATTAGTGACAGGTGTGTTAAAATAGTGATTCTCGCTAAGATATATTCATTATAAGTTAATTCAGAACTCAAATTCATTACAATCAGAATGGACGAGCTGACGGTTTTGGGTAAACACAAAAAATACTCTCTGCCAAGTTCGTAGAGTGATGTGGTATACTGTATATAATTTGTAATAAAAGTTTAAAAGTCCTGGGTCCAGATTCACTAACACTGCTGAGATACGAAGTCAGTCGATTACAATTCACCTTTCAGTTCTCCCTCAGAATTATGAATATATAATAACAAAAATAATGTTATTCACACTTCCAGGAAATTTGAATTAATTTTAGGTAATTATATTCAGAAATGTAATTTAAATTGGTATTTTTTTTAGATTTGATGTTCTGACTAATAGTTTCATTCGGATTTTAAATTCTAATTCCACTCAGTTTTTGTCATGCAGAATTTTAGTGATATCCCGATTAATAAAAATTAAAGACACATCGCTTTCTAATACAACACTGAAAAGCTTCTGCTGTTAACATCATATAAGAATCTAAAATGTGTGAATCATCCTTATAACTTACATAATGCCATCAGTCTTGTAAGGTTCATGACACTATGTTGTGAAACATTACTTAAGGTTCTTAAAGAACAGCAATCTACCTCGTTAACTATGAACTACAAAAATACTCCAAGAAGACGTGTTGCTTCACTTCAATTCACTTACAACAGGAAAGTATTTTACCACATGTTGGGTGTTAACTTGAGGCGTTAATGCAGATAACCTTTAATGTTTCCAGCAGCAGCACCACCACCACCACCGACCCTCAGGTCAGTGTTGTAGTACTGTATGACCTTAGACACCACGATTACCTTGGAGTCTCTGGCGACCCTTGAGAGTCACTTCCACCAGCAGCACCACAGACGCCAAAAACATTCCTGGTAGAGATGATCACTTCTTAGTTATGAAATATTGTCCAGCTCATAGCTTATATATCTTAATGATATCGTAAAGGCAGTGACAAAAATATTGTTGTTTACTAGTGCAGTACGTGCAGTATATAATTTTACTAACAGAAGCAATTTGGAATATTAGAACACTGGAAATGTGACGAAAGAGGTAAAACTAATTATACTCAGAATTAAAGGTGATGATATTAAGTAATTTAGAACGTCTAGAAGCGGTATGGGACAAATATATAAAACACTAATAATATAGATCATAATCCTGAAAAGAAAGGGAGAAAATTTATCTTACGGAAATAACCAGTACATAATTTACATACACGACAACACACAAACATTAAGTCTGCCTGATCATTTATTGTGGAGCCTTAAGGATAACTATAGATCCAATATCACCTATTATTTTAGGATATTATTAACACACACACACAGTGGATCAACATCAGGTGCACGAACTCTTCAATATCACCAAAGCTATAGTATCTGTGGCCCAACTACCAACAGCGTGGACCCCCTTGGCTCATTTGACAGTAAAGGCCAAAAAGGCAGCCTTCACTGCTGGAAAACGCATTACATTCCTCTTCTCAACCGAAACTGTGACGTGGATGTCCAGATTACTCAACAGGTCTCTCAGCACCCGGGTTTGGCGCACCTCGACAACCGATCCATCTTATGACGAGGAATCTAATAGCATCAGTTTGATACAAAATCGTAAATCAATGAACGTGACAGAATTTTTATTTCCACCCATGATGAATTTCCTCCCACAGTTGCAATGCGACTTTACACCATATTGTTGCACCACTGACGTAATCTATGATGATCACCAGACAGAATATTAAACAGTAGTATTACCTTACAAGGCTTTAGTCAATCTTACTAAGGTGTTTTCCCTTGTCAACATAGAAGACCTATGGGGATCCTCAGTGGCTTTGGCTGTCCAGCACAGATATCACTACTGTCAGATAACTCCATTAAGACCTGAGAAGTGTAGTCCTTCATAGTGGCACCCAGTCAGAATATTTCTCTATCCAAAAGGGAGTAAAATATGGCGCTAACCCTCCATTATCTTGGCTGCTTTCCTTACCCACGCCAATGCCAGTCTAGCCAGCAGGTTGAACATCCAGTATTAGGAAAAGGGACTTTTTAACATAAGATGACTACAGGAAAAGAAGAAAATATCAGCCGCCTGCATCATTGAACTTCAGTAGTAGATGACCTCATCCTCGTCGCTTACATGGAACAGACATACAAAAGCTCCTGGAAACGAAGACGTGTCTATGCGCTTTATCACCTATAGCATCTTGAAGGATATCATATAACTGATTTGTTTGTTCATCATCACATTCATTAGTTGCTTTATATTGCATTGACTTGTTTGAATTTTTTTAGTCACTATTTTGGTGTTTCATTAACTCTTCCTTCTTTTGGGTTCATAACTAAAATAACTATTTATTATGAAACTTATCTAAATGTTAGTTAATCTCAAATACAGGTAAAGCAAAACCAAAGAGTAAAACAACTTAATATGATTAGGTTAAACTATTTACAATACTCGTACAAACGATAATGACGAGATAACAAAACTTGAGATCTGCTGAGAATGAAAATATACTCATAGACACAACATAACACCATTATTCTAAAGGAATAAATCCTTAAACAAAACGTTACAATGAAGGGCAGTAACATAACTCCTTGTTCTAACATAACAGTTAAATCAATTACAATACACTTGACTTAATGGAGCAGGAACACCATAATATAAGTGAAGACAGTTCACAATAACAATGTATTTCATTATGGAGGAGAAGGTAAGATCCATCGCCGGCAACCATACTGTCCACAACCTGACATATTTGTGTCTGGTAAATAATCAGATTGTCATAATACCTGTACTAAATGGAGCCCAATTACATCAATAGTAACCAACCCATCATTATAGCACTATATCTACCCGATTATAGAAGACCTTTGTCATCTTCCTCAGTTCTCTTATTTCATAAAATGGATTCAATAAAGAGATAAATATAGGATGACCTTAGCGACAGGGCTCAGGGGTTTCTCACCTCCGGCATAAACAGCGAAGACACCGTAGAAGTCTCCCAGTTCCAGTGGCCGAAGGCTGTTGTTGGGTCTGGTGAAGGACTCAGGCTTAAAACAAACTGTTCCGTTCCGTACTGCATTATCATATACATGTTGGACGATGCCAAATTCCACAAGTCTTCTTAGTCTGTAATACAAAAACAACGTGTCAATTCACTAAGTACTCGTCTTACACTCAGTGCTTCATAAGGTTACTGTACTGGCTTCTCCTGTACACATCACTCTTCTGTGCAAGTTTTATTTATCATTGTTTTAATGCAAGGTCACCGCCAAGACTGTAATGTACTTAAATTACTTGCGGTCAGATAAACATACTTTAACTAATCTAACGGAACGTAACCCTAAGATAAATACACTTTACTTACTCCAGTATACAATATTTAAGTGAGAAGAGAGAATAGACTGGGAGGAATGAGGATGTGGGGGAGGTTTCGACCACGTTTTTGGTGCCGCAGTGTCTGGGTGCAGGTTTATCGCGGTGACTGTCCAAACTTCTTGAGTACGAGTCTGATTATAACAATAATGATAATGACGATGATGATGATGATTGCATTGATGATGATGATTGCACTGATGATGACGATGATAATATTGATAGTAATAACATGGATGGTGATGATAATAATAATAATGGCATTGGTGATTATAATTGCTGTTGAGAATGTTCATAATAATGAGAATCAGTAGGAATGATAATAATAATATTAATAATAATAATATTAATAATAATATTATTAATATTAATATTAATATTAATAATTGTGCAGTAGTGATATTGGATTAACAGTAACGTAAATAATATTAATAATAACTAATGATTATGATAACGACAATATAATATTGCTACTACTGACAACCACAAGGGAAACTACTGCTGCAAACTACCATACTGTAGTTAATAGTTTGCTTAATTACGCAGGTAACCTAAGAAACGCCTAACATCTTGCTTTTTAACACCTTTCATGGTTAAGTTTAAGGTAATTAACTTTCTTTGGTTTGTCTGTAGTCTGTCTAAAATATTAAACCACACAATATACCAGACAGAAGCGTGGAGACTGTTGGTAGCTTTGGTTTAGTCGTGGTCTGGGTTGTTCGTGAGACAGCACACACGTCTTCGAAACCGTTGACTTTCGGAATAAGAAAATAATTAAAAATGTGTTCTATCGTAATTTGTTAGGTTTAATACAGTTGTATCTTATTTCTGTTTGTTTCTCATTTGTTTTTTGTTATTTAAGTGCAAATGAAGCGGGATAAACAATATAAATAATTCTGGATATTTTTTGTTTACAATTGACTGACATCACTGTGAGACATCGATGACGTAGGGGTTTCAAGAGTTCCGGAACAGCATTTCGATACATCAGACTCATTCATCCAAAAACGAGCGATTATACGAGCTAATAAAAAGGCATATAATCTTGTGTAATACGTTGCCCTATACTTTATAATTACAGCAGATAAATACAGAGATCTTTAAAACTACATGTGTCGAGAAACGAATGAGTAAAACACGACCAAACTCAGTCCGTTATAGCACTGAGACGAGGTTTGGCCGGTTCACCCAAGTCTTGAATCTGCATCGTTTCGCGGTTTGGGATTTATAGAGAATGTCAACAAAGGCCTTTGCATTTACAAGAAAACATACGCAGTGTTGTCACTGCCTAAGTGCCAGAAAGACGTGCGCGTAGCTTACAGACAAACAAATAGCCGGTGAAGAGACTAAAATTGGCAAGGTCTACAAAGCAGTCAAGTGTTCGTCAGTGTAGTAAAGTGTTTGTAAATGTCATGAAGTGTTTGCATGTGTCACAAAGTGTTTATAAGTGTCGTAAAGTTATTATAAATATTTCAAAGTGGTATTAATTTAAGTTTCAAAATGTGCTTTGAAGTACCACAAAGTTTTCATAAATATTGTGGTGATCACACGTATCATAACATGTTCGCGTAAAGGTGTAGATAATGGCTACCACCAGAAGGAATTGTCCGAATTGGTTGAATTTTTTTATACACACTAATATCATGATATTAAACACAAACATGGAAACGTCAATTCATAGAACCTGACCTAACATACCCCTAGGTTGGGTATGTTAGGTCAGATTCTATGTATTAAAGAGTTAATTTATTTGTTAAACAACTTACCTTAATATTGAGGTTGATATAAATCAGCAATGGCGAGGAGGAATACATAGAAGCGTTTACCATCATTTATAGGAAACGTTTCTTGAAGAGGGATTCAGCGAGGTAAACAACAAAAATGGCGCCGGGAGCAGAATTGTGAAGCGGGATAGAGTAAATAAAAAAAATAAAACTACTTAAAATCATAATAGAAAGTTGTCGTTTCTTTTAATATACTTAGAAGCATCAAAACAATAATTACAGCAAAAATAAAGAAAGTCATCAAGCAACTTTGGTGGTAGTCGTTATCTACACCTTTAGCCATGTGGTAAAGTGTTTGTTTTATGAAGTTTTATAAGTGATGCGAAAACTTATAAGTGTCACAAAGTAATTGTGGACGCCAAAAACACCTATACATGTCATAAGAGTGGTATAAAGTGTCGTAAAGTGGCATAAGGTTTTAGAGTGCCATAAAGTGTCACGTTATGTCACAAATATTCATGTAATATCCAAAAGTTTTTGTAAGTGGTTTTAAGTGCCATTTGGTCTGATAAAGTGCTATTAAGTCTAACAAGTGTCGTATAATGTAAGAGGGTTAATATTGACGACTAACCTGCCGACGAGTTATTTATTTTGTTTATTTTCTTACTCTATTGTCATCAGTGAGTACTACCTAGTCGTCTCGGCGGTAATGCGGTGGTTTTATATTAAGGTTGGGTTGGGTTGGGTTGGGTTACAAAAATTGAAGAAACTACGACCCTGTCCTCTATAGAACACAGTGAAGTGCAGCGTTTTTATAATCATTTATCCTACTAAATCGCCGGCGGGTCAGTCGTCAATAATTACCACAGTTTCATAGTGCCAAAAAGTGCCATAAAGTGTCATAAAGTTATCGATTAGTTTTAAAGTGTCCAAGCAACATACGGTACAACAGTGTCATATGGTGTCAAAAAGTGTCGTAAGGGGCTGTGAAGTCTCTCAAAGTGCCAGTGATGCAAAGTGTCAATAAAGCTACGTTAATGTTTTAATGTCTAGCAAAGTGTCGTAAAGAGTCATTAAAGTCGTCAAGTGTTGCAAAGTGTCTTGAACTATCGCAAGGTGTAAAGTGTGTCATGAGGTACAGCAGGGTGTTGTCAAGTGTCCTGCGGTGTCATAAAAGTGTCAAGACGGTGCCAGAAGGTGAGCCTGTACGGCGCCAGAGCTTCCTCTACCACCAGCACAAGGTAATTACTCATAATACTACTGTTATGTTCTTGACATATTGGACAAGTTCTTTTAATCGTCCATTTGGCATTAACTAATGCTTAAGATCATTGGTTATACCTTAGTTGTTCCTGTCAGTGAATTGTGAATAATCACAAACGGGGTGTGTGTATGGGATAGCTGTAAGTGTGAGTTAAAACAGCTCTTTGTGGGGCATTAACGCACCAGATCTCAGGTACGTCCAAGTTATCATATCTATTGATTATCGTTGTATTCATCAGTTAAGTCCAGGTGTTCTCCGCATCCCACAACAGTTTTAAGGGAACGTTACGCTTTTCCTCTCCATCATTAAGGACAGTGGTGTCTCTTCCATATCAATGAGTCAACGTGATGCCCCCACTCGGTCGCCTGGGGTTTGAGTTACTGGAGGTACACGATCCCCGTTTTGTAAACTTTAAGAAAAACACCATCCTTGGTTTTGAAAGACCTTTGATGTTGAAGCGCAGTACTAACATTATTACACCAACAACCCATATCTTACCCGTGTAAGTGCTGCCGTATCATTTTGCATAATAAATTTTCCAAAAGCAACTTAAACTTACATGGGGTCGAACGTTTCTCTGAGAGGTGATCCCTTGGCATAAGCGAAGCCCGTAGAGACTGCCGTGAAGACAGGCTCAGACGCAATATACATGGGACATGAATTTGTCTGTAACATACATAACAGTTACAAAAACATCCTACAAATATTGATGTAACAATATCACCATTATGTAGAAAATGATAATAACAAATTTAGAATGTTAACAGAAGAGATAGAAATGTATTTTGGTAGTGTTAAGAACTACCTCATGTTGACTGGTCGTTAACTAGAACGAGGTAGGAGCTACCTCTAACCCATGGCTTATTCATAACCTTTTTCCTGTTTCCAATATAATTTCCAAATCAGAAAAAAAAATATTTAAATTATGGCAGGCAACAGAACTTAAACAAGAATAAATCAAACAAGAATATAATTTAATAAAATCAGAGTAGTCACATGAAAGTCTGGCCACCCCTGGTCTAAATTAAGACGTTTTTTAAGAAGACTTACTACTTTGTGGGAGAGATTAAACAACGTGTACACGCGTGACAACACCCCCACAAGAACCTTATGTAAATCCTTTTTAATTTTTCTTAAAGAGTGTTAATGAAATGACCTTTTGCGTAGTTAAGTGAATCTTACTAAAAGTGGTGAGTACAACATTACCTTCAAGGAATATCTGTTATGAACATATCTACTATTCTTGGTCTGGTTTTCTACATTTTAATCAAATTTCTTAGAAAAATGTATTTGGATAAGATTTAAATTAGTTTCTCTGCCTGTCTACCTACAGGGTATATGTTATTTTAGCGGTTTTTTCTCATTTTGTGTGGAGTGGGTTCAAGGCGCAACCATGTTTAAGAAAATTATAAAAACTTCACTCTCACACACAGACCTACACATAATCATGTCCTCAACTAACAACCACAGTATGCAAGTACAGTAGGCGTTGATAGTCTCTGCTTCATATCAGTTCATTGTGCATAAATTGATTCGTTAGTTTTTTTTTTTTAATACAAACATAATCTTACCATTGAGAATAACGTATGCAGAATATGAGCCATGATTGAGTTAGTGGTGATGGCTGCTTGTATCCCGCCAGAGGTGTCCCGTACTGCGCGGGGCTCATCGAAGTGAGTGATGAGTCGGTCGTTGATCTTGTGTAGCAGTGAACCTGGAGGAGCGAACTGTACACGGAGAGAAATATATTATCAATTTGACTGTCTATTTATTCCTCATTCTCGCTCTCTCTCTCTCTCTCCTCTCTACTCTTCCTATAAGTTTTCTCTCTCTCTCTCTCTCTCTCTCTCTCTCTCTCTCTCTCACCTTTCTACTTATGTAGTTTGGCTTCATTCAGTAAATCAATATATAAACGTTTTAAAGTATCTGAACACATAAAATAAGTGACTCTGTTTATGAATACCTTATTACATGTTGAGTTATTTTCTCACAAATTATCTCAAACTTGTGTCGTTCACTTTATACATAATGAATAAATATTTTAATTGATCCGACTGAAAAAAAGCTGGAGGAGTATGTGTAACTGGTGTGCTTGTGAGGTGAGGGAGAAGGGAGTCAGGACGTCAATACTTGGATCAAGGGTTGAATTCTGAACAAAAAATGGAACTTAATAAGGCTGTGTTTTCATTTTCTGTCGTAGTATCAAGGTGGATAAAGGGACTACGATGATATTAAGGAAGTTATAAAAAAGGATTTGGTTGTCAAAAAAAAATAACGTAGTCTTTCGGAAATACAGTAGTTATTAGTGAAAGAACTGCAACCCTTATATATATACGCTAGGTAAGAAGACGAGGTCCTACTTTACCGTTGTTTCTTTAATATTTTCACCACCGATACACTTCTAAATTCTTGAAGATTAAGATACACTTTCGATATAAATACTAATCGTGAGTAGTCTATGTACTAATTCACTGGACTAAAACGGTCTACGAGTTTTTAAGTTACGTCTCATAGCCTCATACTACTGTTCTAACCTTTTGCTCGTATCTGTGTTGATGTATAAAGTAGCCTTAATTATCTATGGTAAACCGTAAGGACTTTTATTACACTACTCGATTGTTATGGCCACAACACTACCCAACACAATTGTTCCTGCAGATTTGCACCGGAAACAATATCAAACCAGAAGAGCGTGTTTGATAATATTGTATCTCCTACAGGTCCAAGCATAATATAAAATAATACTGGTTTATATTCCAGTTGTTTAAAGTCCATGAATTATCAAAAATTATAAGAAGATTTGACCCATTCACGGGCTTCCTGGAGATATTTAGCTTGGAACTATATCTGAAACCATTTAGTAAACATATTAAACATGATCTATGCCAATTTTGGTGCTTTTACCACAAACACGATGATTATTTTTTCACCCTGCCCCACTAGTTGTGTTCGTTACTCTTCTTGCATTACTCATCGCTATTCTTCCTCTTTTTGGTTTCTGTCGCCTTTGGTCAGGTAGATACTGAAGATATACAGTACATACTATTACAAACTGATGAATCAAGTTGCCTTCAGGTATATACACAGGTATGTCCGTCTGCATCAACTCCTCGAGGCTGTTGAAGGGATAAGTTATCTTGGGCATGATGAGCATCGCCTTCAGGTTACAGCGGTAAACTATGCCCAAGATGACTGACATCAATAGCCACAGGCCAGAAAGAACCCGGACAGAGTCCCTCTGTGGCGACCAAGTTGACGCTGTTGAGAGATAGAAGTTATACCTATAAGATTATAGTGAAATTTGTGATAAATTTCTGACACATTACTTAAAACACTCGACCTTAAACACTCAGTATAGTATGTTCAGCAACCAGTGACAATATCAGTTAGATGACAGTTATCATAAATTACATAATTATGTCAATAACAGATAATAACACAGAGTAAGATTAAAATCTTCCTACATAAAACAGCAGATAAAGCTCAAACAAGTGATGATGTCGAGGCGTCCCCTTGTCAAAGTTTGAATATATTCGAAGTAGGATATTTTAAACTGGTGGACGCTGTATGACATAGGAAAAATAATTTGTTGCAAAGAGTTTCACACAATATTAGTCCTGGTATAAATGAGTTTTGGTCGGCAGAGGGTCAGCGAAATGAAATATTAACGGAAAAGTTATGGGCCCTCCCAGATGCCCCGCGGGTACGAGTTTAGCTCGTTAGACCACTGACTGTGGAAGTGTCATAGAATATACAATGCTGGACCTATTTTAGTAAAGTCATTTATCATGGCTGTTATGATAGATATTCTTCTGCACTGAATCGCTGGGAAGTGCCTCATCACCACTCCCAGACCTTAGATGACACAAGTATCCCATCTGGGTGCACACATTACTTAACATGATTGTTGGCAACTGTTAATAGGTAAAGTAGTGCCTGGTTCTGTACATGAGTACAAACTTCATAAAAGCAAATTTGTAAAGCGTGATGCCCAAAAGTTCAATGTCTTTGATTTATGAGATGATGATGATGATGATGTCAACATTTATGGTGAATTGTGCAGTATCGTGCCTCTTAGTGAATATTAATTATTTTGTTTTAGTAGTACTGCAAGACACCAGGTTGGATGCACCCCACTTAGCTAAAGGTACAGTACGAAGTCTCTGTGCATTGAAGCTATTAAAGTGTCATTTTGTGTGATCATCACAAATCTTTTTGATATTTGTATAATTCATTGTTTATTCTATTGTTTATTATATTTAATATTACAAATAATAAGAGTGTACATAATGCTTATCAAAGTAATTGCCCTAAATTTAACTGGGTCACTCTAGGGCTCTTGGTGTTATAGTTAAGAACACAAACACTGAGTTTATTTAAGGACTGGAAGGTCTCATTCCTGCCCATTTATTTTGAAATATTTACTGGAAACCAATCAACCACATTTTTCTCTCATGTGTCTCAATTTTTGCTTCCATAGTTGGTAACTCCAACATTAGTTTTTATCATCAAGCTATCATTACCACTGTACAGTTCTCCTACTAACTCTGCCTATCTTTCATTTAGTTTCTGTCTCCAACAAGATCTTACGAGATTTCCTTTTTTATAGTCCCATATTTTTGTGTCATCTTCTCTGATAAATTTATTTTATCATTTTATTCATTTTCCAGCAGTTATATGACCTTTATCATCATCATTCCTTTCACACTTTTATTTACCCCGGTAAATCTTTCTCCTGAATGCATATACCATGTAGTGACAGTAACCTCCCGTGTACTGTACTAAGGACACAACACTCACCTTGACCACCCATATACCATGTAGTAACAGTAACCTCCCGTGTACTGTACTAAGGACGCACAACACTCACCTTGACCACTCATATACCATGTAGTAACAGTAACCTCCCGTGTACTGTACTAAGGACACACAACACTCACCTTGACCACTCATATACCATGTAGTAACAGTAACCTCCCGTGTACTGTACTAAGGACACACAACACTCAC
Organism: Homarus gammarus; assembly: GCA_958450375.1. NCBI lineage: Eukaryota > Metazoa > Arthropoda > Malacostraca > Decapoda > Nephropidae > Homarus > Homarus gammarus. The sequence goes on from CAUDMG010001266.1 coordinate 48,151, forward strand.
CTTGACCACCCATATACCGTGTAGTAACAGTAACCTCCCGTGTACTGTACTAAGGACACACAACACTCACCTTGACCACCCATATACCGTGTAGTAACAGTAACCTCCCGTGTCCTGTACTAAGGACACACAACACTCACCTTGACCACCCATATACCATGTAGTAACAGTAACCTCCCGTGTACTGTACTAAGGACACACAACACTCACCTTGACCACTCATATACCATGTAGTAACAGTAACCTCCCGTGTACTGTACTAAGGACACACAACACTCACCTTGACCACCCATATACCGTGTAGTAACAGTAACCTCCCGTGTACTGTACTAAGGACACACAACACTCACCTTGACCACCCATATACCGTGTAGTAACAGTAACCTCCCGTGTCCTGTACTAAGGACACACAACACTCACCTTGACCACCCATATACCATGTAGTAACAGTAACCTCCCGTGTACTGTACTAAGGACGCACAACACTCACCTTGACCACTCATATACCATGTAGTAACAGTAACCTCCCGTGTACTGTACTAAGGACACACAACACTCACCTTGACCACCCATATACCGTGTAGTAACAGTAACCTCCCGTGTACTGTACTAAGGACACACAACACTCACCTTGACCACCCATATACCATGTAGTAACAGTAACCTCCCGTGTACTGTACTAATGACACACAACACTCACCTTGACCACCCATATACCATGTAGTAACAGTAACCTCCCGTGTACTGTACTAAGGACACACAACACTCACCTTGACCACCCATATACCATGTAGTAACAGTAACCTCCCGTGTACTGTACTAAGGACACACAACACTCACCTTGACCACCCATATACCGTGTAGTAACAGTAACCTCCCGTGTACTGTACTAAGGACACACAACACTCACCTTGACCACCCATATACCATGTAGTAACAGTAACCTCCCGTGTACTGTACTAAGGACACACAACACTCACCTTGACCACCCATATACCATGTAGTAACAGTAACCTCCCGTGTACTGTACTAAGGACACACAACACTCACCTTGACCACCCATATACCGTGTAGTAACAGTAACCTCTCGTGTACTGTACTAAGGACACAACACTCACAGTGAGCAATAGCAGCACCCAACGTCCAGAGGCAGGAGGTCCAGGCCACGGTGAGGGGACCCACACTCCCATACGACTTTCCGCCATCACTCTCACTATCACTGTCAAGTACAAGTTTTTCTTTACTGCCATACAGTATGAGATGTTGCACTATTTTGTTTTCTCTCTCCGGTTTAAAGTATTTCAAGCTGAATCAAGGTGTTTATCATCTTATTGTTAATGACGTTATTTTTATCATAATTGAAAAATGTTAAGTGTAGGTCATTTGAAATGTGGTGAAATTTGGTCATTAAGAAATATTTTAGTATTTCAATTCATAAGAAATTAGATGTTAAGGATGCAAATGGCTGTAATATCTCGTCACTGCAAGTTGAACATCGTTTTCAAACACTGGGAAATAAGCCCTATCCATGTGAATACTTTGGTATGTAAATAAAGCCAAATTCGTTTAACAAATAGTGATTTTTTTTTACACATTTTAAGACTTTTCCTGATATTTTGTAAGTCATCAGAATCAAGACCAAATGCAAACACAAATTATATTCTTCCTTTACTTCCAGCCATTCTCCCGGGACCTTCATCTGTCGCATATAACATGTACTGTACAGTACAGTATTTACACTCGTCTTCAATTGATTTTATTGCTACTTCACATCTCATTTTTAACACGTACTGTACTTGAGTTACAAGTTAGTAGTTACGGTGGAGTAGCTTTTTAAACTCATCGTGGCCCAATGGTTTAGCTCCCTGACAACCACAAGGAAAGAAACATGAGAAGATTTAAGCTTTCTATACTACCATACTGGGAAAGTACATTATTGTACTCTGTATTAATATCTTATGATTTATATCTACAGTTATCTTGCCAAAAAAAATCTTTAAATTTCTATATCAGTTTCTTTACCTTTGCTGTGGATAGAGGAGGCTCTCTTCCCACTCAATAAAGAATATCACCACGCCGACTGCAACCATTGTTAGGAGGATGAAGAGCCATATCTGCAACATGGTATGGAAATATAGGCTCATAACTATTTACCGATAATCAAAATTATATTTCGTTTTTGAATTCAATAATAATAATCCATATCTTCACAACATAAAACAACTCTTACGAAAGTGGTAAAAGGTCTCACGAAACCAGCGAGGTCCGCCGCAAGCACTGGACGTTGATGAGTTATCACGATGTATTCCATGTAGAGAGGTGTGCTGAAGTCGGCAGCTTGAAACCGCACATGATTCACAGGAACTGCAGTGCCTATCATTTCACACTTCTGTTAAGTGGACATGTTTAAGTTAAACTATACGATCTATGTTTTATCTCCCATAGTACAATGAAATAAGATAAAATAGTGAAGAAATATATGATACGGGTTGATGGAAGTATAACAGAAGCATATTTAAGTGAGAGTGGGCGTGGTGTTCCTATTTATTTATTTTTTCTTATCTGCCTCAATTGACGGACAGCGGTGAGCTAGTGCGGACCCCGAGCATCTCTCTCTCTCTCTATCTCTCTGAATTTTTTGTTTAGGTTTTCATTTTTAAGTACGTCTGTAATTAATAGTATTTTTAAATTATCTCTCGTATTCAATTATTTTATTCTAAATGATGCACGGCACATTTTCTACTGTACTAATGCATGAAATCTTGTGGTTCATAATAGCGTTTCTATGATGCGTGTTATGACAAATTGTACCCCTATGGTCCACGGTTATCAAATACTCCCTATATGTTCTGAAATTGGAAGACATAATCTTACTGAATCTATATGGTGAGAAAACTATAGGATATTTACATAAAATACTTAACATTGTTAACCTGAGCACAGCACAGCACAGCACAGCACAACACGAGACTCACCTGGCGGGTGAGCAAGCCCATCGCTCCATCCCAAGACCCGTTTGGTAGTTTATATCCTGAGCTGAGTAAGTCTGGAAGAACCCACTCGTAGCTGTAGTAGATAATGAGAAACTGCATATATCTCTCTAAAAACTGTAATATTCTTATAAATTCTCGCCACTTTTAAACACACCTGATTATAATGATAAGTGTTCTTCCAGGTTTACAATGTGCCATGGCAGTGTGTGTAAAAACAGCAATTCCTACCCACAAGAGGGTCTTAAAGACATTCAGATCGGGACTCTACGGGTTACTTATATTTACAAGTACTCCGAGAATAGTTAATGTTTATGTTTATTTTTATTTTTTAAGTTTTAGATCTTTATTTACGCTCCCCCCCCCCCCCCTACAAGGGACGGCAGTCCTATACACAGGGCAAAAGAACGCCAAACTGAATTACACATACTCTTGTCTCGTAGGGAAGCTGCATCCCAAGTTTTAGTCAAAGTTGACTGCTAGTGGTTGTAAGGAATAAAACAGTGGAACTCCTACCTCAGGGTGTGCTAAAACAAGTGAGTAAAATAGTGTTTTTCCAGAGCAGGTATTCTATGTGGTACAAAATTTTGGATACAACAGTAACATAAATTTCCAAGACATTGGTAGTTAAGATTAATTTACAGAGTTCGTCAAAGATTTTGTTAGGTGGCAACAAGGAGCGAACTGATATGCGTTCTGAGATGTAATGCTGAAGGCTGTCTTTTCAACGAGAAATAAATTCGACAGTGAGTAACTACAAGTCAGATTCAGGCGGCAACTACACCACTGAGCCGAGTCAGACATTTATTCCCGCCGTATTAATATTTTCTGTCATAATATTTATCATAGAGGCAAACACTAACAGTGACACCTCGCTGTTCAATTTGATTTTCGTTTATCATTTGAAGAGCGGCTTTCTTGAGAAGCGCCTTGATTCGACCAGGAGTTACGGTTGAAGTTCATTAGGGATAACGGCAATAGTACCATACACTACAGTACTACACACTACAGGAAGACACCTCTACAGTACCACACACTACAGTACCACACACTACAGTACCACACACCACAGTAAGACAGCTCTACAGTACCACACACTACAGTACTACACACTACAGTACTACACGCTACAGAACCACACACCGCAGTACCACACACCACAGTGCTACACACTACAGTACCACACACCACAGTAAGACAGCTCTACAGTACCACACACTACAGTACCACACACTACAGTACCACACACTACAGTAAGACAACACTACAGTACCACACACTACAGTACTACACACCACAGTACCACACACCACAGTACCACACACCACAGTACTACACACTACAGTACCACACACCACAGTAAGACAGCTCTACAGTACCACACACTACAGTACCACACACTACAGTACCACACACCACAGTACCACGTACCACACACCACAGTACTACACACTACAGTACCACACACCACAGTAAGACAGCTCTACAGTACCACACACTACAGTACCACACACTACAGTACTACACACTACAGTACCACACACCACAGTACCACACACCACAGTACCACACACTACAGTACCACACACTACAGTACTACACACTACAGTACCACACACTACAGTACCACACACCACAGTAAGACAGCTCTACAGTACTACACACTTCATTACCACACACTACAGTACCACACACTACAGTACTACACACACTACAGTACCACACTACAGTACCACACACTACAGTACCACACACCACAGTACCACACACCACAGTAAGACAGCTCTACAGTACCACACACACTACAGTACCACACACTACAGTACTACACACTACAGTACCACACACTACAGTACCCCACACTACAGTACCACACACTACAGTACTACACACTACAGTAACCCACACTACAGTACTACACACTTCAGCACCACACACTTCAGTACCACACACTACAGTACACACTACAGTACCATACACTACAGTACTACACACTACAGTACCACACACTACAGTACCACACACTACAGTACCACACACTACAGTACCACACACTACAGTACCACACACTACAGTACCACACACTAAATAATAATAATGGTTGCCCCTCGTGTAACGAGGATGGCCGGCCCAAGGGCCACCTAGGTGTGAATTTGTATATGTCTGTCGCAAACAACAATCACACCCCAAGTTAACGAGTTGCATGACCCAGTGTCAAGGAATAGTCCAAGACCGGACAACTCGCCAACTGCAGTACCACATTCCAGTACCACACTGCAGTAACAAACTACGAGGAAGTGTATCTCTTTGGTCAGTAAAGATGATATAAAAAATAATTTGATCATGAAAATGATTCCAATAATGTTTAGTTTTTAATTTTAAAAGTTCGTTAAATACAAACATAAACTTTTTACTTGGTGAGTCATGTGAAGTAAACTGATCATAAACTAAGTCTTACCACATGTTAAGTTTAGTTGTCACTATATCCAGGACCTTGATGATGGAGCCCCTCATGGTGTAAGGAATTGTGGTGTTGTCTACGTCCAGGTGTGGGTAGTTCTGTTGGGGAGAAATATCATATGAAGACCATAATTATCACGCTATCTCTCTCACACACACACACACGGTGGTCACTTTACATCAACACTCGATATGACCTAAGTAACTTGGTGGATCACTTACTAGCACGCCGCAAATTTTTAGACAAGGAGACGAGTTGGTGGGATCAGCGGTCATGCCCGTAGTGGCGGCGGTTATGTTGGTGGCACCGGCGGTCATGCTTATGGCGACGATGGCCACGGCAGCAGTCACGGTGGCGGCAGTGTTCATGGTGGCGGCGACAGTCATAGTGGCATGAGAGGTGTCCCTCACACAAGTGACTCCTCCCCGCCCTCCCGTCATTTAATGTGGTTGAATGTGGGTGCGCCAAGTCCGTAGACATGCTAGTGATAGATCTGCGTCTCGTCATTTAATTTAGTGACCTGAACTAACATTTATGTCTGATTGATTTCGCTTTGTGAGCCACGAGCAACTTAATTACTTATTGTTCCCTCCTGACTCTCACAGGCCGTCTCCAGGTGCTACCGTTGCTCCACCTAGTTGTCATGAGTCTTGGTTGGTTGTCCGGGTGATATCTTAGGCACTTTTTGACCCACGAAGCTGAAATTGACACAATATTGAACAAGTGTGTTGGTAAACACGGTTACTGTGTCTGATTTTACCTGATATTTTCTACTTTTATCATTAAATTGTATATCGCATGGCGTGGGGGACGATGTCCACCGTTAGTATTACTGCTTGTAAATTGAATTCTTCCTCGTGTATATATATATATATATATATATATATATATATATATATATATATATATATATATATATATATATATATATATATATATATATATATTTGTCTATATTTAGATCCGATCATAGGGATAATCATAACAGAAACTGTAGTAGTAGTAGTAGTAGGCTGGAGGCCACGTTATAAAAAAAGTAGTAGTAGTAGTAGTAGTAGTAGTAGTAGTAGTAGTAGTAGTAGATATCCACAACACTATACACCAACAAAGATGACTCACTCCCTCCAGTAGGAAGCATGAGAGAGTAAAAATTATAATTATAATTACACAAAGGTCGTTTCTTAACGATAGTTTTAATTTGCACAGTTGCGGAAATGTTAAGCATTGACATTTAAAACTGAAAGCTAATTACATTTCACTTTGAGAAAAAATACAAATTTTCCAAGGTATTTTTCATGTCTTTAGCGCACAGAAGGTACTGGTTCCTGTCTCTCCATCCGTCCGTACGTCGTTCCTCTCACTCAAGTTAGCTGGTAGAATCACGTAAAAAAAACCCAGGAAATTGTGTAGGTTTGTTTATACGTATCAATTGATTACCTCATTAGTGTGTTAAACGGTATGACCGATTTATATTGGGGGGATTTTTTTTTATGAACACTTTATGGCCAGTGAGTGAGTGTCAGCAGTACCCCTCTAGTTCCTGATTAACTCTTGAGTGGTAGATCACCACCACAGATAATATGATCACTTGATGTTCATAGTGATATTGAAACAGTTTATTTAGCAAGACAAATACAGATACAGAGTTGATAGTAATAACAATATTGACGTGGCTGAGCCAGTTGAGAGCCTGAGCTCTCTTGAAGGTACCTCATATATATATATATATATATATATATATATATATATATATATATATATATATATATATATATATATATATATATATATATATATACTGTACATTTATTTCAAAGAAGTCTGAAGTTACATCCCGTGACAGTTGTCCCCGAGCACTGTATCTTCCACCCGGCCTAACATTGGACCATGGACAATGGATCTCACTTGAGGAACTGGATAGTTATAACTATTAGAGCTATCCAATATATATCAATTGATGGTAGTCTAGCGTTCCTGTTTCGTTTAGTTATCCTTCAGAGTCCCTGTTCGGCTCTCTCAAAAGGGATTGAGTTGAAAGAAAACGGATATTATGGTACATACACACAATACTTTTCATTGTAGATTCATCTTCTCCCATCATGAATTACATCATTAGTTGTATTAGAAAGCCGTATATGGGGTGCTGGTAGTAAGGCGGTAGCGCACTTCCTCGGTAAAGTTGGAGAACATGGTTAGCAGTAGAAATGATTATGGAATTGAACCAGAATTCCTAGAGATACTATTTGCATGTTACTAAACACGAAAATGGAAACGAGCGTGAACCTAACCTAACCTAACCTATCTATCCTCCTAGCCCCCCGGACCCCCCCCCCCCCCCCCACTCCATATTAGTCACAAATTGAGGTGGATAAAGTGTTTTGATCTTCGTAGAAGTGATGAAATCTGTCTCCTTCTTGACGGAAACGTCTCTTGAAGAAGGATTCAACAAGGTACCCAACAAAGTGTTGACCATGGCGACCAAAACGTGAGATACGTGCTCTGATATCTCGCCACTGTCATATATTTTGTGTGTGAACACCAATAACCGGGCCAACAAATTTATGACTGTGGTTAACTACTGATGCTGGTACCGTGGTTCTCCATGTCCAGGCACCCCTTCCAACAGTCAGTAATAGTATGGGTACCTAGAAGTACTCATTACGGAATAATATTCAACATTATTTGTCTGTCTCTCGTTTCAACAAATACGAGAAACAGATTTTTAGTACCACGCTGAATCCCACCAGCTACCCACTGTCCGGTTAAAATCGTTCCACTTTCGCATTTTCTCTTTCCGAACATGGTAGACCTTTTCCGAATCTTTACCCGTGATACACCTTTGTGACTTGACATGACCGAACCTTCTCCATGCAACCACTTACACCCAGTCACACTACGGTCAGTAACTGCGGCATCTGTTTGATCATTACGCTATTCAGTGAAAACAAAGATACCAGCCAAACCAAAATGAATATTATGTGCCGCTTAGATCCCTTACTGACACACAGCTACGACAGGTGTTAGTATGATGGCTATGATACACTGCCTTGCTTAGACATGGTGTACTTGTAGGGGGGGAGGGGTATTGCCATTCATTATTTTGTAGGGTCCTTCCCACTGCTGTTAACTATTTTGTAGGGCTGAAAATTGCTTCTTTATTTCTTATTTTTTGTTTTATTCTTATTACTCGTTCCTATGGCTTCTAATTAAACTTCTCAAAGTATTTTTATTTCGTCTGTTATTTATTTCTTAGTTATTTTACTTCTTATACAGATAGCCAATAACCTCTTACGCGGGTGGTAGGATGGCGAGGTCTGGTGCACGTGGATTCATTTGTGTTTACCGGTACCAAGGTATGGGGATGAAACAAAGGTAACTACTGTTGGAGAATGATACCCCAAACATACAATAAAGATAATTTATTAAAAATGAAGTTGAATACCTGACACCTTACCAGAACATACACACATGAGAATTTAAAATACAAAACTGACAATAATATTAATACACTCATCGGATTCTCTGAGGTCTGCAAATTAAGGAAATACAATTTCAGTTTTGAGCAGTCAACTCCTAGCTTCACACGAAGGAACCGCCAGCGTAGATCAGCTGCTTGCTTGGCCCTCAAGACACATCGTCTTAACACTATTTGCACTGCACTCAAAGATAGATGAAGCTTTTAACATACACTCAATACATGTTGAATGCTTCAGCTCACGGTAGGCATATCTGACTTGTGGCTACTCATACAGGTTATAGCATAACTTTAAATTTACATTACAGAAGGACACTTCAGGCAGAAAGAAAAATTGGATAGCACCTCTCGCTAGAGTAAACAAGTCTCTCTTTAGGGGCGACTCATTAGTTTCACACATGTTCTGTGGACGGTGGAGCATAATATGAATAATTAAGTGGTGAACATACTAACCGTGCAATTGTGACTATCACACACTGAATGCGTATAGTTATCGCTGAAATTATAATGATTCTCACTAAAGGTATGAGACACAAATCACTGCACAGTACATAATTGTGTATACTGTATATACCTCGGGCCGCTGTGTTCGGCATTTCTGACCCTCAGGTGGTGTTTGCTTTGACCAGCAGCCGCCAAATTACAGCGACTACATTTTATTATATAAACAACTAAGGATTGCAGTTCATCAGGGACTTGACTTTTATGTCTAAACCACCTTTGCTATACGTTCAGATCTGAACACCATTGATTGGCAAACATTAGCTAGCTGGATGTGTAGTTGGAGTCGTATCGAGTTTTTTTTAAATTAATGCTATTATTATTATTATTATTAACGATATGGGATGAGTATAAAGAGGGCTGCCTGGTATGAGCCAAAACGCCCGCTACAGTTTCTTTTATTTTGGGGGGGTTCTTATTACAAGAGCTTAAGTCTTCTGATGAGATGAGTTTTTGTCGAAATGTCACCAAACAAATATATGTATAACAAATGGAGAAGCTTGCCAGTGAGAGGAAGGAAGACTGGCAGGGTCACGCCGGGGTTGAGGGTCACCATCATTGTAATCATCTCTTAGCATCAATGTTCATTTATCATAATGGATGAAGAATTGGTCACAAATTTGTTTTATGTTTTATTATTAATGATAAAGGATAAAACTAAACACACAGCTTCACAAAGACAACCTTTTCTCTCCTCGTTGGTAGCACTGGTTATGTAACACAACTTCTACTAGTTGCTAACACTGCTTATGTAACACAACTTCTACTAGTTGGTAACACTGCTTATGTAACACAACTTCTACTAGTTGGTAACACTGCTTATGTAACACAACGTCCTTTAACTATTTTCCTCATTACAAAAGTTCTCCAAAAATTATAGAAAAACTCCCAACAAATCTTTCAGATAAATTATTAAATATTCAATGACTCTCTTGTATAAATACTCGTTTAATTGACATATTTATTTTTTTCACTTCGTTTCGTGACATCTAATGGGAGATACAATTAGCGGTACCTGAATACTGTAGTTTAACTCACAAAGGTTCGTAGGATAAATATTCCACGTGATTGAAGATGTACTCATGTAAATAACTTGACTCGAGCTAATGAACCAAAATAACGTACACACAGGTACAGTAATTCACGTAGCACATATCTGGAGCCGACGATGAACATACCAAGTTAAGTTACAGTCACCTCGTGTTATTGATCTTATTTTTTCACGTTACATTTCTCATTAGCTTAATTCAGCCAGTTAGGTGCATTATAACATAGTAAGTTACGAGGAATAATTCACCTCACGACAACTTGTGACTCTGGACACCAAGGAAAATTTTATCTTACAGTAAGAACACCTTTACAGTGCCTGCCATGGTCACAGATAGAAGAATCTATACACAAGTTCATAATTACTAAAGAATAAATAACTTATTAGTACTAATTAAATGCAACTAAACAATATAATATGCACATGAGTAAATACAACTAATATATTTTTGGGTCATCGCTGAGTTTGTCATACACGTCGTCAGTCTCTGAACTTTGACTTAATGAAGGAAGGGAGCGGCACCAGGTACAGCACCAGGTTCAATACAAACATTCCCCCGAAAAATGCAAAAGAAAGAGCAAAGTTGAACCAAAGATCAAGATCTTGGCGGCCGAGATCGAGGCCGTTCTCAGAGAAGTGGTAACGCTCGAGGAGGTAGTAGGTGCCGTTCCTGTAGCGGCAGCCATACTCGGCGTTGTTGTCCGGGCAGTCAGCGCTGGCGTTCACTGGTAGTTGGGGAAGCTTGTCCAGGAAAGCTTGCTCGTGCAACACCGCTGAGGCGTACCTGAACACGATCACGTGACCCAAGTAGTAGAGCCAGTCAGGTAGGTGTACCAGCGACCTGTGGCGAAGAAATGTATGAGGCAGGTTACAGGAGTGTGAAGTATAAAACCACATAATTACGTCCAGTGACGTCATATCACTGACCCTGGCACTAACTGAGGACACTTTACTAGTACTGCCTCTTGACCGCACGACTGTGCACCCTTCAACTAACTCGTTCTGACCAGCAGTGTCACATTCTAATTGACCTGGTAACTTAGCATGGTACATTAACGCTAATCCCAATTGACGTGGCATGTCACTGGCACCAAGAGGCCTGAATCACTCCTGTCCATAAGTGACGTGTCACTGACCTGAGGGAGGCAGAAGCCACGAGTAGGTAGAAGGTGGTGAGGGCGACGGAGGTGGCACCTGCAGAGTACGAGGACTTGACGATCATCATGAGGGCTATGGTCTGCTGCTCCACGAACGCCCATACGGCCCACAACACCGACCCAAACACCGCCCACCCCAGCCAGTCAGGGCCATCCACCCCTGAGTCACCCAGAGATAGTCCACTGCCGGGAGTGAAGCAGAGATTTTATTTTCGTTGAAGAGAAAAGTGAATAAAGTACTTTTAGGGCGATATTTTTGGGTGTTACACAGGATTAGAATATACTGATTAATTAAAACTTATGAGTAGAAAACAGTGTCTCTCTTCTCTCTCGTGTGTACCCGGGACTCACAAGTAGACGATGGCCGAGGCGAGCATGACACTGAGGTAGGACACAGGGAGGGTGTAGAAACAATAGGTCAAGATGAAGAGCGGTCCGCGGTACAGCCCCTCCCGCGCCTCGTGGTAGTAACGTGTCCTGTGCTGAGCGACTGTCAGGGGTAACACTTCATTATCAACATGTGTATAGTTTAATTAGTCTTATTATTAACTGCTGATTTATACTGAATATACCAACCTAGAATATGGACTGAATGACCATAGGTGTTGCGGCACAGTCACACCAGCAGCATATAATAACCAATGTTCCCTCCAAGTTTTAACATCACAGTGCGGAATGAATTTTGTTACGTGCACTAATATCAAGACAGTCTTGTTAACCAGTAGAAACAACATATTTATATAAAGTGTAAATATTATTATGCTTGACGATATCTTGGTGATTTTTTTTTTAATTTTACAGAGGCGCATATCATCCCTCTTCAGTCTGAGAATTAACAACTCATGACAGTGGTCTTGGTATTGTAGCAGGTAACAAAATTAAATCGTGTTGTGTGGGCTTGACCAGGTGACCTTGAGGGCCCGGCGGTCATTACCATTGTGTAATTGTCTTATCAAGTAACTGCAATGTATATTTTAATATCTGTATACACATATACGAACACACACATACATACAGACACGCACACAGACATACCGCATCCAGCCCATACTACCATGTACTGATCACTATAAGAACATCCCAATTCCAACCATTATAAACATTATCAACAACTCGTAAGTAACTTGTGTTCACTCCCTGATAGTCTCCCGTTTGTACTGTAACTGTGCTCAAAGTCCTTGTTGCGCTACCCTCTCCCCCTTGACATTATATTATATATTATGTACCAATTATGTCTTTTGCATATTTTCACCTTATGGTCGCTATATTTAAAGATATTATTTGTTATGTGAAGTAATACATTATAGCGTCAACATATTATTGCTCTCAGCCGCTCAGATGCAAACAGTCAAATGAGACTCTTAACACACAAATACGATCATATGTGTCATTAGTAAGTCAAATAAGATTCTTAACACACTAATACGTTCATGTTTGTCATTAGTAGTATTTACAGTATAAATGAATATAGGTTAGACAAGAAAACGAAATCATAATATAGGTGTACGGACATGTTTTGGAGGTAGCTGCGGTAGCGAGGAAAGCTGTTCCCGCCAAGCAATTGAACAGCAGACCACCACGACTCTGGAACGACCTCTGATACGGCTGGAACGGGGGATTAAAGTGTGCTTAGTAAGAGGGTGGATGAGTGAAGTGAGAGGGAATATGGGTGAAGGGTGAAGATGGGGGGGGTGTGGGTGAAAGTGGGAGGGGGTGAAGGTGGGAGGGAGTGTGGGTGAAGATGGGGGAGTGTGGGTGAAGATGGGGGGGTGTGGGTGAAAGTGGGAGGGAGTGTGGGTGAGGGTGAAGGTTTGGGGGGAGTGTGGGTGATGAGTGGGTGAGGGGCGGGGATGGGTGGATGAGGAGCGGGGATGGGTGGATGAAGAGCGGGGATGGGTGGATGAGGAGCGGGGATGAGTTGGTGAGGGGCGGGGATGGGTGGATGAGGAGCGGGGGTAAGTGGTGAAGGGCGAGGGTGGTAGGGGAAGGCAGGAGCTACATCTATGCAAACAAAGGCTCAGAGATAAAGCGAGAAAGTCACGTCTTTTATACTTGAATATTAGACCTTCTGAGTCTACGTTAAAGCGTAAACACACAACCAATGTACTGAGTGATAACATGTTTACAGTTAGCACAGGACGGTGAAGGATGTAATACAGTTGAGTCTCGTACCTCGAGTTGCCAGTAAAAGTTCCAGAGGAGGAAGAAGAAGGCTGGCAGGAGGAACAGCCTGAAGAAGAGCTGCTGGAGTCCCACGTAGCTGCAGGGGGACATCATGGTGAACGCTCGCCTGCAGGATGACACAGTTAAGTCTTACTGATGGTAGTAATGTTGTTAAGAGAAAAAAGTCTAAATTATACAGACAGTTGATGTGACTCCTGAGCCAACACGTGGAGTAACAGGAACTAAAGACAGACAGGGATGGAGTCAAACAATGATCCAGAACGACATAACAGACCCTCGCTAAACATAAGCTGAGCAACACAACACCTTATAATTGGACTAAACTAGACAGAGTTCTGAAATTAAAGATATTTTAAACATGTGGATGGTTAAAACTGAGCCAGATTGTTAATGATGAAAGAACCTAGAGAAGAGGTGACCTTAGAAGGGACCATAGGGCAAGGGAGCGTAGAGAAGACGCAGCTAAACAAGGGGACGTGAGGAGGAACCTGACTCACAAAAGATCTAAGCAAAGATCTGTACAGTGACCCGAGGAAACACAGATTTAACCACTGACCAAGCTAAGATGGGGGACTTGAGGATGAATATAAGTTAGCAAATACCTGGCTGGGGTAGCACTCGAGGAAGATCCTGACCAAACTACAACATAAACTAGAGCATGAATTTGGAAAGAAATAAACCAGTTCTTGACATAAATTTCTTTTACAGATTCAAAGACCTCCCTAACATCCTTGTGCTCATCAAACGCCCTGAACTTCTGCTTCACGCTCAGTACACTTCTTTAGTGTTGTACGAGCAGCCAGTGAGCTAAGTTACCAGGGTACAAGAAGGTGTCATATGCTTTCTGGTGTGAGTTAACAAGCCCATCTTGGCGACAAATTAACACTACAGTCTACAATATAAACTACTCACAGCAAGAGGGCCAGCATGGTAGAAAAAATTCCCGGTCTGCCGTAGGCGGAGAGAGGCACCTTGTGCTCCAACTGGTCCAGGTCCGGCGGTCCACCCGAATATTTACGGTAAGGTCCACCCTCCACCTTGAACTTCTCCACCAGGGCGGCGATCTGGTTATTGGAGTCTATAAAGCGTTCTCTGGAGCGGCGATCCACCGTGGACAAACACACTGCCGGAGAGGAACACATTGACACGCTCTTTAAAATAACTCAAGAATGTTTGGTATTGTTATTAAACTCCAATTGTTAAATTATTTTGTAGTGCATGAATCTCTCCTTTGTTATCGTAATTACACTCCACTAACTGCTAGAATAGTACGAATTTAATTAAACGTTTTCAGGTGATCGATACCTCTGAGAAGCACAGGTCAGGACAACACATACAGTACCCGACCTCCCTCAAACGTTTGCCTGTTGAGCATCTCACGCCTGCCAGTGCCACAACAACACCAGTGCTTAGGACACAGCAGCAGTACTCAAGATACATTTGTGTTTATACATTATACACCAACTCTGAATACACTCACAAAAGGAGACATGCGTAAATTACACTGACATTACTCACAACAGAACGCTAGGAGTACTCATAGTAGTACAGTCGCATATAAATTACACAAATATACCCTCATAGTACTCTCACACACGTAATGTACACAGTAGTACTCAAGGTAGTAAAGCAAGAGCACGTACAACAATACTGTACACTCACACAAGAAGGAATCAGTAGTACTCAAGGTAGAACACTTAGTACGGTTCACACACAAACAAGAAGCACACAATAGTACTCACGGTAGTACATGAGGGGGTTCTCCAGCTCCGGGCAGGGGAAGCCGATGGTTCTGAAGTAATCGATCATGTGCCTCGTGGACCCCGTGTAAACCACATCTCCCAGACACAGGTAACTCACACGGTCCAGGAACGGCAAGATGTCCGACCTACACACACACACACACACACAAACATGTACGTGAGAGAATATAAATAAAGTAAACACACACACACACATAATGGATAAATGGGAAAATTAGACCAATACGTGGATGTTTATATGAGTGTAAATTGGGATATAAGAATTACTTGGATATGGAGAGTATAGTTAAGTTCTGAAGCAGTCTGGGAAGTATAGGTGAGAGACGAGGTAAAAGTGTACAAGAGAGAAGGATTAGCAAGGTATGCCAACACTCGGGGTCTAACCTGGGCTTCTCCATAGTGATGATGATGATGCGGTTGTACTTCTTGGCGTGATTACTGAGGATGGAGATGACGAAGTAGGTATTGAGAGGGTCCAGCCCCCACGCCGGCTCGTCCAGCAGCACCACCACTGTTATGTACCAATACTTGGTGAGTGACAAGTGGTTAAAAAGATCTCTTATTGAATCAGTTCGTTTAGTATATGGTTAAACGGTGGTAATAATTACTTGTTTTGCTATTGATTTGGGGACATTGTGAACAAACTGCCAAATAGCTCATCGTTGAGGTAATTAATACATTAGTAAGGGGCGGATCCAGGGGATTCCGGACCCCTTTTTCATCAACAAATTCCAATACCTTTTGTTTAATACAGTATTGTACTCAGGCATTTTTGTATAGTAAAAAGTAATAACTATTGGCCTCAGAATATCTCCTATTATCAAGTGCACATGGCGTCAAAATGCTCATGATATTGGTCAGATTTACGAAAAAATCCGGGGGGAGCTTACAGCGCCAAAGCCCAGCTGAATGGGCTCACTGTGCTCGCTCCGTTCCCCTATCCACAACTTCTTGGACCTGCCCCCTCCCCCCCCCCCCTTGATATTCCTGGATTCGCCCCTGAAATCACCTTGAGCAGCACCAACTTCAACCATCATGTACAGTCACCCAAAAAAGTCCTGTCGTGAACCACGAACCCCGAGATTCAGACTAGTGAACCCGAAGCAGTAGACACTGATACATTATTCTGTCCATAAATGCTTCGGATTCAAGAGTCTGAATCTCGGGGTTCGTGGTTCGCGACAGGACTTTTTTGGGTGACTGTACATACAACACAAATACAAGTCCAGCGGCTGTCACCCACAAGGAAACTGGTGACGGGATGATGAAGGATAAATGATCAACCGACGTGATCTATGAGCCACTCACGGGGGTCCTTGATGAGCTGTACACCGATGACCAGCCTGCGGTACTCAGAGGGCGTGAGCTGCTCCACAGGGCGGTTGGCTACCTGCGTCAGCGCCAGGTCGGCCAGCACCTGCCGCACGCGTCCTGACCTCATCGAACTCCCAATCTGCAAAGATGGAGGAGGGAAAGATGATAGTCAAGGAGGATGGAGTAAATGGAAATAACACGTAATAAGGAAAGGATACATGGGAATGGCAGATGATAACTGCAGACACGATAACACAGAGGAGATAATAACAGTAAAGTGAAGCATTAATACAGGTCCAGAAGGGTTATTATCCGGCGTCACTGCCCACTCGTCCAGGTAGAATTTTTTTCTACCGATGTCCATTTCGCTCCCCATCACAAAGCCGCCGATTTGTACAGTCTTCCCAACGATCCTACATTAAGTAAGTCATAAAATACATTCACTGGGGTCCGCCCCTGGGCTAGGAAGCACGGAGCTACTGTAGGCCTAAGTTAGGTTAGGTTAGTAATTGTCGACTAAAATTAACGTAATATTTTCCTTCCCATTCCAAACACAGGATTCCCCCACGGGTCCCCTAAAATGTCGACACGAAATCATATTTTCTGGTATATTTTGGTATGTTTCCTTCAATTCTCACCTTCATTTCATTGGAATAATCGTCACTTATTGGTGAAAACTCTTCGGGTTTTTTGTTCATTTCTTCGAAAATTATGATTTTCCTAAGGAAATGAAGGTCAGATTCGAAGAAAATTCTCCAGGAAAATATATTTTCGTTTCGAAATCGAGTAGGTAGTTTTCCCGAATAATTACCCTTAAAAGAAAGGAGACGAAGAGAAAGAGAAGTTGGAACTAAACAACCGGATCACAGGCGTTGGAGGACATAAAAGACAATGAATTTTCTTTGATCACATGATGATTAAACACCCCAGCTTATTTTACCAGAAAATTAAAGATTTTACCGCTAACCTAAACAAACTTAGTCTACCCTTCTCCAGCATGTTAGGGTGGTTAATCTTCAGTTGGAATAAGCTGGGGGGGGGGGGGGGGAGTTTAATCCCCAGGTGAAATAAGGTGAGGTGTCTTATCTTCACTCGATACGTTTTCTTGTGCTGTCTGAGAGTGAACAGGTAGTGTGCCAACTCGAGACATACATTATTGTAACGGACGAGACATTACTTTCCGTACTGACCTAAGGTGAGTTCATACTGACCTGACCTAAGAACGGAGGTGAAGCTGAGACTGACTTTAGATCTGAGGTGAAACTGAGGTGAGCTGGGACTGACCTTAGAGCTGAGGGAGAGCTTGGCGGAGTAGTCTAGGGTCTGCTTGGCCGTGACTCCCTCCAGCAGCTGGGTCTTGTGGGTGACGTAGCCGCAAGAGTCCTGGAAGAGCCTGAGCGACATGGGCACGTGGTTGAGCAGGATCTGACCACGTGTGGGTCCCTGGGCACGACGGGAGATCACCTCCAGAAGCGCCCGTTTCCCGCTACCTGACAACACAGATCAACGTATTGGAGGGCGTGGTGGAGGGCGTGGTGGGCGTGGTGGAGGGAGTGGTGGAGTTAGTGGAGGGCGTGGTAGAGTTAGTGGAGGGCGTGGTGGAGTTAGTGGAGGGAGTGGTGGAGTTAGTGGAGGGCGTGGTGGAGTTAGTGGAGGGAGTGGTGGAGTTAGTGGAGGGAGTGGTAGAGTTAGTGGAGGGCGTGGTGGAGTTAGTGGAGGGAGTGGTGGAGTTAGTGGAGGGAGTGGTGGAGTTAGTGGAGGGCGTGGTGGAGGAAGTGGAGGGAGTGGTGGAGTTAGTGGAGGGAGTTGTGGAGTTAGTGGAGGGCGTGGTGGAGTTAGTGGAGGGCGTGGTGGAGTTAGTGGAGGGAGTGGTGGAGTTAGTGGAGGGCGTGGTGGAGTTAGTGGAGGGAGTGGTGGAGTTAGTGGAGGGAGTGGTAGAGTTAGTGGAGAACGTAGCAGTTGAAGGTAATGGTAACAACTCGGTATATGTCAGATACTAGCCGGCCCTAAAGTCACCTAGGAATGAATTTGAATAAGGTGTAGAAGCTGTTACCAACATAACAGCCACACCCTATGTTAACGAGTTGCATGACCCAGTGTCAACAATAACTCGCCAACTGTAAGGATTAATCATTACCCGGAACATGATCCACTAATTGGGTAATTTCTACGATCCCAAACACCTCTGGGTAGACAGAGGCAAATGACTTAAAGAAGTTTGACCATAGCTGCACCCTGCCCGGATATCGAACCCGGGACCAATGTCTTGCTAGGCGAGCATGCTGACCACCATGAGAGATGACAACATCACTTACACTACCATGTTAACTGATACAGTGACCATGAAGGATATGATCACTACACCATCTACAAGTGTAAAATAAACAATCCAATGAAAGAGGAATAATTGAATTGTATATAAACAAAATATCAAATAAAATAAATACAGAACAATCTACAGGAATAATCTAGAGAACAAATTCATCACAATATTTATACAAAAACATGCACAGTACTTAACCCACAACAGTTTGTTTACACTCTGCAATACGGATGATGATGAGGTGAACCTCGGGTCAAGTAATACTCTAAAACTTACCCTTGGAGCCGAGGATGGCCATGAGCTCTCCTCCGTGAATCTCGAGAGAGACATCCTTGAGGATGACCCCAGTAGGCACATTGCCGACCAGCTTCTGTACACATGACCCCGGCTCGACCTGAGGGAGGGCAAGGCGGTCACACTCAAACACAGACAATGATGCAAACAGACTGACTGGTTACAAAAACAAACAGGCAGATAAATTTATGCTGTTTGAAGTAGACAAATAATAGATTATACAGGCAGACTGGTTTGGTAGTACAGACAGACTGACAGTTTAATGTTGACTACATATAAGCTTTACAAACATGATGAATGGTCACACGCGCACACACAGAGGCGACGGGAGACACTCACGGGTCCAGTGTGGAAGACGCTGATCAGCTCCAGCACAAATTCGCTGTTCATCATATTGATCACCTGTTGAAGAGAGACAGGTGTAAGTAGGCCGCTGGGGGTGACCGTCCTCCATCCTTCACGTATTCACTCTCACTCCCTCCCTACTACATTCACTCACTGCCTTCCTTCTTCCCTACCTTATTCACTCACTCCCTCCATCCCTCAATTACTCCCTCTCTTCCTTATTCACTCCCTCCATCTCTCCCTTTTTCGCTTATTCCGTCCCCTTCTCAGTGTACCTCACGACCCCCCACTACCCTCCCTTGTACCTCACGACCCCCCACTACCCTCC
Organism: Homarus gammarus; assembly: GCA_958450375.1. Lineage (NCBI taxonomy): Eukaryota > Metazoa > Arthropoda > Malacostraca > Decapoda > Nephropidae > Homarus > Homarus gammarus. Next base: position 68,334 of record CAUDMG010001266.1, read on the forward strand.
CTTGTACCTCACGACCCTCCACTACCCTCCCTTGTACCTCACGACCCCCCACTACCCTCCCTTGTACCTCACGAACCCCCACTACCCTCCCTTGTACCTCACGACCCCCCACTACCCTCCCTTGTACCTCACGACCCCCCACTACCCTCCCTTGTACCTCACGACCCTCCACTACCCTCCCTTGTACCTCACGACCCCCCACTACCCTCCCTTGTACCTCACGACCCTCCACTACCCTCCCTTGTACCTCACGACCCCTCACTACCCTCCCTTGTACCTCACGACCCCCCCACTACCCCCCCCTGTACCTCACGACCCCCCCACTACCCTCCCTTGTACCTCACGACCCCCCACTACCCTCCCTTGTACCTCACGACCCCCCCACTACCCTCCCTTGTACCTCACGACCCTCCCTTGTACTCCACGTAGAACACAAGTGGCCATTTCAGTAGGTGTTGTCTAAAGAGAAGCTTCTGACTTGTACTGTAGCGCACTGTAGGGATGGAGGTGGATCTTGGAACAGCTATTAGTAAGACCTGTGCCAATATCCGTCATCCCAACTAGTGTTAAGTTCCTGCTGACGATGATCCCTTCAAGGACGACGAGAATGTGTTTTTATTTTTATTTTTTACAAGTGGTTGTCTGGTGTAGAAAGTGATTTGGATATACTTAGAGACCTTGGTGTTAGACGAAGCTGTTAGGACTTTTCTTTAATATCTCTATGGTAACATTTAACGTAATACTCCAACACTTCCTAAGGGGTTAGGTTAGTGCTAGGGTGGTTAATCTTAAGGTGATATAAGCTGGGTGAGGTAATTTTCACGTGGTTTTTCTTCAACGTAAGGAGATATCAGCAGGTGTTGTTGTCGTGACTATTGCGCCGAGGCATCCCCTTGACGGAGACTAAAGAGGTTTGTAGCAGGATGTTGTGGACTGATGGAGGTTGTATGATGAAGGATAAAACACTATAGCTGCCAGCTCTACAGTGTTTTTCCGGGGTATATATGTTACGTTTTTTATACGAAATCGGTTATTTCGCAAAATTACCAGCATGCATATTGTTAATTTTCCAAAATAACTTATAAACACGAGCCATCCTAACCTAACCTTTCATCTAACCTAATCATAAGGTTAGTTTAGGTTGTCAGTTTGTAAGTTATTTTCCAAACATACCAATATGCATGCTCGTAATTTTGCGAAATAACCGATTTTGCAAAAAAAAAACGTAACTCATAAACAGTAAATGTTAGTTATCGTAAGTTCTGCAAGGTGGAGCATTGACAGAAAATAAGCCATAAGCTCTGTTAGGTGCTCACGTAGGCCGGTGTAGCTCGCCACAACACTCACTATGGAATTATCCATAAAAAAGTACAAGTGATGAGATATCCCTGTGATTGTATATAACCCATAGATGGATGTTTAAACTCAGATGGCATTTTACTATATTTTTATACGAGTTTCCAACTTTTGTCATTATATACTGTACATTATTTTACCTTTATAAGTTTGTTTGTTTATTGTTACGTCAGCATGCGGGCTTTCATTTATGTGTGCGTGTGTCGTCGGGACTGTAAAACTGTCGTAACGGCCTCAGGTCCGTCTTCTTACCAAGCAAGTTGAGTCAATGCCGGTAATTATCGTGCATCACCAAGCACATCCCGACAGTGTTGCCATAAGTTCATAACAATTCACCCGTGGGACATATGCATTTTATCGTGTGAAGGTCCACGTCTCCTTCCAGTCTGTATGAACACTGTTATTATAGCGGGATGTTTTGGCACCCACTTCCTCCTCCTTATGTCTCTTCATCTGACTCTATCCGCCTTTCGTTATGCTGGTCTTTGTCTCTCTTTTTAACCTCTCATTTTGTTTTCCAAATTTATCTTTTCCTTCCCTCTAATCATATCAAGATATTACAAATCAGACAAAAACTAATCTTTATTTTATGACGAGGACATCTGACTCCCACAGGCCACAACCTAACTGTACAAGTCCTATTTTGGTCACAGTTCTTGGCACAGAAAACGAGTCTTATATTACCAAGTAGTAGTTCTGGCGTACCTCAAAGTTCCAAGTGTTGACCACCGCTATTTATGTACTTGAACTATCGGTTATGTTAGACCTGTCGTCACGCTAATTTTGTATCACCCGGAGGCTTAAGGAAATATTGTGTTCCTAGTTCTTGTTGACAACGTTTTATCACCACAGTAGCCTCATTCACTGACCTAACTGATGCGTGTTTATCGGGAGTGATGGGTTATTAACTGTTTTTGTTTAAAGCCTTTCAGTACAGCCAGTGTCTGGGTCTGTTATTTTGTATATTGTAGTTTATTCTAATGATCAGCTAAATAACTTTACTATACAAAGAAACAAACAAATAACACGTCTATAAAATCATCACAATAGATTTGACTTTAGAAGATTTTCCAGATTTATTTAATATAGAAAAGCCAAGCCTAAAGGAACACCTGAATATTAGACCCCCAGTAGGAGCAGTATGGTACAGAGCCACGCTTACCAACCCTCCCGGGTCATCACAAGTTGCATGTAGCCTTTCGGAAGTCATCCGACCCATCCTGGTAGATACTTTTTTGAGATACTGTACAGTACAGTAGAGACTACACTGAGTTTACCTGACTCAGCAAGTAGATCAAATGGACTATTTACACCAACTGTACCAAAGTTTACGACTGACACGACTATATGTCTTATATGAGTGAAGAAGAATGATGTTTACTGAGCTGTAAAAATACAAATAAAGAACTTTTGAAGGTAACTTCATATCTCTCTTGTCGATGATATCGTATTAACCCCTTCACATATCATCATCATACTCAAGGAAGTTTAAATTTCGTAATCAACGGGTTAACTTATAATTAAGTGGCTAAAACAATGTTCTCAAGGGGTTAAAATAATGTACTCAAGAGGTTAAGACGTCGTACTCAAAGGAATAATATCTTTCTCACTGCGATAATTCACTGTACTCAATTTGAATCACTAAACACTTATAAGGACAAATAAACTTTAGCAGTAATAATATAGATTTTAGATAACACTCTCGTTATGATGTTTAAGTCTGATACCACCACAGTCACCCCTCACCTGGCACCAACCGAACACACACGCTATCACCTGCCCCCACCACCACACACTCACCTACCCCCACCACTTCTCCCTCACCTACCCCTCCACCACTTCTCCCTCACCTACCCCCACCACCGAGAAATAATTATATTTTTTACTTTTTTGGAGTAAATGATAACATGAGTCTTTTAGCTAACTTAACCTCATGATTAAACACCTTAACTTAACCCCTCCCAGGTAGCTTCAAGGGAAATAATTGTGGGATTAATTTTTAGAAGATAAAAACCGATCATATTGACTTGTTGTGTTTGTACATTAGAAAGTTTTGTTCGTACACGTGATATGTAATAATAATGGTATCGATTTAAACTTTCTGAGATAGAATCATTCCTGTCCCAGTCATTAATAGATATAAAAAGCAATGTGCTGTCGAGTTATTCTTCTTGGAAATCATAGAAAACTGTGTTCAAGACTACAACTATTATAAAATTTAAATCATATCATATCAGTTTCTTCTGGTTTTAAAGTCCAATTAATTAAGTTTTTAATAGGAGAAACTTGCTTACCAAAGCTTCTCACAGGCATAAGTGAACAATTAATTTATGATATTACGTCTAAAGGCAGTATTTCCCTTCACAACACACCGCGTCTGTAAGAATGAACTAACTGTTAACTTTAGCAGGTGTTGTCGGATGACCGTTTCACCCTCCCATTATTACCTTCCGTTAACCTGTACGTACTAATTTTTCATGGTCAATATTACCACTCAACCACACACTAATCTTGTATGGCTACTTTAAGACAACGTAACTTCATTTTAACGACTTGAAAAATGTGGAATCGTCGACATATATGGAATCGTCGACATACATGAAATCGTCGACATACATGGAATCGTCGACACACATGGAATCGTCGACACACATGGAATCGTCGACACACATGGAATCGTCGACATACATGGAATCGTCGACACACATGGAATCGTCGACATAAATGGAAACGTCGACATACATGGAATCGTCGACATAATGAAATCGTCGACAAACATGGAATCGTCGACATACATGGAATCGTCGACATACATGGAATCGTCGACATACATGGAATCGTCGACATACATGGAATCGTCGACATCTACATTAATTATACTGACAAAATGAAGGAAAAGTTCAAGATATTTTTGACACAACAGTTCATCAAGTTCTTAGTTATGGAGGAAAGGAACTCAAGTAAAATCAATTGTTTCTTAAATTACACTAAAGACCCACATGAGTTCCTTAATTAATTATGTTCACTTAAGGGAAAAATAGAAGGTCATCTCTCCCCAGGATATTTAATGCACAAAATAACCCAAACTACTTTATACTTTTAGTCAATCAAAACTATTAAATACCGCCCCATAGTGTCACTCACAGCACCGGGTTTTTTCTTCATGGTTTTACGCTTTGCTTTAACACAAGTGAGTGGCAGCAGGTGAGGGCCGCCCGTGCACACACACACACCACCCTTCTTCCGCCCTCCGTTATCCTCCTCCTTACTGCTACGAGAACCATCATCACCTTACCTTTATTTGTGAATGTTTTGGCTCAGTATGGTAGTGTTGACCGGAAGTAAAGCTGAGCAGATTCAGGTTCTCTCAGCTAGATGGAGCAGCGTAACCACCCTCATCCTACGGCCGCTCACGACGCACCTGAGTCCCGCACGCCAACCAACCCCCCTACCAGGTCGACAAACTTTGACGTCACAAAATCCTGACTGTGCGATTGGGCCGACTCCGTGACATCATTTCTTCCCAGCGCTGTTATTGGTGCGTCTCTATGACGTCTTCCATATAAACGGACTGTCATTGGTTGAGATGAAACGTCACTGTTATCAAGAGTTGCGATTGGTCTAGTCTTTTATTAGTTACATAGGTTTTGGCAGTTCCTGTACGTCAAACTAAACGTAACTCACTTAGAAAGATATTTAATTCATACAAAGCTTAAATTATTTTTTTTTGTAAATTTATATTGGTTAATTGGCTAAAAAGTACTAGAAACTTATAAATTTTCGTTTTACTTCCACGAGATGATTATAAAATACAAGTTGTAGGTAAGATACACCGTCGCTAAAATAAGAACCTTAGTGAGGTGGTGAGGGTCGGGGTGAAACACACAGCCAACACTGGTAATCTCAACGCGCCTGACGTAGTGAGCTAGTGCGCTCCCGCACTCCCTCTATAAACACTGGTTTTCGCTCGGTTTTGTGAAGCTTTAAGTGCAGATGACGGGTGAAATAAGATATTAAGTGATATTAGTCGTGTATACTCCCGTGTTAAGTGCTCAGATGAGGATTAAGTGTGTCATATACGCAGGATAGTTTGGATATTTCTGGTACGCAAGATTCCTGGGACACGGACCGTAAGGTGAGTACAAATTTAGATGGTAATGAACTTTAAGGTATTCAGTGAGGCCTCTTTTCATGACCCACAGAGCCGAGGTGACCCGAGCTTGGGTCATTTTAGTTGATGGTGAATTATATCACTATGTCAGGGGCTCAGCTGATGTGTATACTGGTGGTGTTAGCATGTAGTGACTGCAAACCTAAGTGAGTGTATCTGAATTATAAATGTTTGAGTATAGTTGTAAACAAACGTGCACTAAGATGTACAGGGATTAGAAAATCACCGATGGGCTCCTCAGTTACTAGGACAAATTTCACTAACCTCTCCACTGATAAAATTCTAGAAAAACTTTAAATGATGTCAGCACACCTGTAGACCACTGGGAGTTGTAATATGACAGAGGGCAGCTGGACCGAGTTCACGAGGTTGTGTTTACTGCTAGTGTGTGTGTGTGTGTGTATGTGTGTGTGTGTGTGTTTGTTTTGATTTGTGAGACAAAAATGCTTTTATCTATAATTATCATGTGTGTATCTTAGGAGGCAAACACGTGAGGTAGATAGGTTGTATAGTATAACAGCCTCACAGATTACTTCAGATGTTTCACTTCATTAGTGTATGCTACGTACATCCTAGGAAGAAAACTGACTGTGTTGTAGAGAGAGATTTGTTCTACCCACACGCCGTACTGTGTGTATCCTGGGGAAAATACCGTGCCTGGTGGCTAGGAAAGAATGTTGTTTAGTGTAGTTGGTAGGAGTACTGTATATTGCTTCCCTCCCCACAGTGTCTGAGGCTGTTACCCCACTACACTACACACAGACAACACACACTGTGACGGCACCAAACAGTGTTAACCTGTAATGCATACATGGCAGAGACATTTACACATACACGCACATAATGATTTAAGCATATAATTAGTAAACAGTGTAATGGCTGACAGACAAGATGTAAACAGACCTACACCCAGGCAGTTTGAACCTCTGAACAAATATATAAATGGCCTTAAGATAACACTAGACCATTAGGAGTCATGTGATACAGGTAATTACACGTAAATATATTATAATAACTAGAGACTTGTTCTAGTCTTGTTCTCTGTACTGTAATAAACAACAGGGTGTATTAAGACCATAATGACTCCTGTTGACTGGTTGATTGTCATTAAAACACCTAAGTGGGTCATTATAGACAATATATGATTGTTTACGTTTGTTTAATCGATTCATATGGTATTTCATATAATATTGTCATACTATGAATATTCTGTCATCATCACCATCATTGTCGTCGTCATCTTCATCATCATCACCATCATTGTCATCATCTTCATCATCACCATCATTGTCGTCGTCATCTTCATCATCATCACCATCATTGTCATCATCATCTTCATCACCATCATTGTCATCATAATCTTCATCACCATCATTGTCATCATCATCTTCATCACCATCACCATCATTGTCATCATCATCTTCATCACCATCATTGTCGTCATCATCACCATCATTGTCATCATCATCTTCATCACCATCACCATCATTGTCGTCATCATCTTCATCACCATCACCATCATTGTCGTCATCATCACCATCATCACCATCATCATAGACAGGGGTTACCGTCATAGTGGCTGTGATATCATGCCTTTCTTTGAATTAAAACGAATCAACTTAACCTAACTTAACCTAACTTAACCTAACCTTATTATAAAAAAATAATCTAGTCTTGTTACGTTAATTTAGGGGAGATTAAGATAGATTTAATTGGTATATACGTTTTACAAGTATTCCAAGATATTTAGGTTAGGTTAGGTTTATCTCTTTTGTTATACGTAATTTAAGAGATGGTTAAGGGTAACGGATACATAGTGTTCATCCATAGCTCTGACACCGGATTTGTGAATATTAAGTGAACTCAAGTTACCCAGTGTTTAGTGGCGTACTCTACTTGTTCTTAACCCTTCGAGTATAATGTCACCATACTCAGGGGGTCATTGTATTCAAAGGGTTAATAAATGTTACTCAGGGATTAAGTAACTGTGATCTAGGGATTAAGTCATCTGACTCACTGGGTTTAAATTATTGTAGTATTCATAGGAGATTAATGTAATACTTGAGAGAATAGTCATCGTACTCTGAGGATTACTAACTCGTACTCAAGGGTAATCTTATTGGAATAATTAAGATTAATAAATGAGGTTAATTTATTGTACTAATATTGTACTCAAGGGATTAATTCATTATACTCAAGGATTTTAGTCATAGTGCTCACGGTGTTAAGGGCAATTCATGGTACTCAGGGATTGACATAGTACTCAATGGGTAAACAGTTACTTAAGCTTATGACTGTCAGCTTAGCCAGATAATGTTTACTACTTCTCCCACGTGTAACTTGCAACTTCTCGGTGTGATCTGTTAGTTGTTGTCATCGTGCAGTGCAACACAGATCACTGGAGGCAGAGATAGACATACTGTAGTGTACATACTAGAGAGAGAGACACGAAACTCTCTCTCTCTCTCTCTCTCTCTCTCTCTCTCTCTCTCTCTCTCTCTCTCTCTCTCTCTCTCTCTCTCTCTCTCTCGTAATTGTCCGTAACCATCACTATAACTACAATCATATCACGACACCACCATCACAACACTCTCTACCACACTACCATCACAACACTCTCTACCACACTACCATCACAACACTCTCTACCACACCACGTCACCAGTACCACAACAGCATCATCATATCATATCTGAGTTTTTCTCCGATACTACCACAACCTGTCCTCATCTGCCACCCCTAGCACCATCCCTAGCCCCGATACCCCTAGCACCATCCCCAGCCTCGACACCTCCAGCACCACCCCCAGCCTCGACACCCCTAGCACCATCCCCAGCCTCGACACCTCCAGCACCATCCCTAGCCCCGATACCCCTAGCACCACCCCCAGCCTCGACACTTCCAGCACCATCCCCAGCCTCGACACCTCCAGCACCATCCCTAGCCCCGATACCCCCAGCACCATCCCCAGCCTCGACACCCCTAGCACCATCCCCAGCCTCGACACCCCCAGCACCATCCCCAGCCTCGACACCTCCAGCACCATCACCCAGCCTCGACACCCCTAGCACCATCCCCAGCCTCGACACCTCCAGCACCATCCCTAGCCCCGATACCCTCAGCACCACCCCCAGCCCCTGACCACTAGGGACTGTTATACGCACCCTTTATGACCTCTACTCTGGAATCCTTTTATGCGCTACCGCTCGCAGGATGAGTATGGGGTGAACAATAAATTTGCTGTTGTCTGCAGTAAAATTGATAGTCAATTCGTCCACTATTACCACCACCAATCGCTACTACCACTACCACCGCCCACTACTACCATCACGACCCACTGCCACTTCTACCTACCTACCTACCACCACCCACCTACCTACCACCACCCACCTACCTCACCCCCAGTTAACCTTTAGCCTCCAGTGTTAAGAGTCGTGTTTCTATCATTTACTTTCACTCTGGTTCCTCCTCGTCTCCATTATCTCCTCCTTTCTCTTTCACTTTTTTATCGTTATCATTCCTACACTTTATCTCTACGTATTCCCTCTATACATTCTTCCTTTGTAGTTTGTTCATTCTTATACTCTATACTGTATATCATTTTTTTAGTTATTGGTTCTTATATAGTTGTGTTATTTTTTAATTCGTCTGTTGATGGAAATTGGAGTCAAGAGGAAGGTTCATCGTTCACCATCATCAGTCATCGCTTCCATCAGTCATCGTTCACCATCATCAGTCATTGTTCACCATCATCAGTCATTGTTCACCATCAGTCATTGTTCATTATCAGTCATCGATCACCATCATCAGTCATCGTTCATCATCAGTCATCGTTTTCCATCAATCATCGTTCACCATCATCAGTTATCGCTTCCATCAGTCATCTTTCCCATTAGTCATCGTTCTCCACCAATCATCATTCACCATCAGTCATCGTTCACCATCATCAGTCATCGTTCTCCACCAGTCATCGTTCTCCACCAGTCATCATTCCTATCAGTCATCGTTCTCCACCAGTCATCATTCACCATTAGTCATCATTCATCATCAGTCATCGTTCTTCATCAGCCATCGTTCTTCATCAGTTATCATTTACCATCAGTCATCGTTCTCCACCAGTCATCGTTCACCATCATCAGTCATCATTCACCATCAGTCATCGTTCTCCATCAGTCATCGTTCTCCACCAGTCATCGTTCACCATCATCAGTCATCGTTCACCATCGTCAGTCATCGTTCACCACCAGTCATCGTTCTCCACCAGTCATCGTTCACCATCATCAGTCATCGTTCACCATACATCAATCTCTACCACTCAGCCATTCAATTTTAATTTTTCCACTTCCAGCGGCTAGTTTATTGTGCACCCCATACTCATCCTGTGAGCAGTAGCTCCAAAGGATTACAGAGTAGAGTTTACAAAGAGTCAGTATAACTAACCCCCGTGGTCAGGATATTATGGCATTGAATGTTACAGTCTTTCAAATCAATTCTTTGTTTAGTTCTGTTCATAGAAGGTAACTTATTCACAACTGCATGAGTACAGGAGTGTGAGGCAGTATGTCTGGTCGCACACTTTGTTATTCACATATGCGTGAGAGGTATTCAAGCACATTGTGTGTTTGGTTCTACACATGGGAACTGATATAGTTACTAAGTGCCAAGCACACACACTGTGCTTGGACCTGTCCCTGAAAGGTTCTATCTTCACACAGTCGAGGACGTGGTGTTCGAGTGTGTGGCCATATGTCTGGCCACACACTTTGCATTTAGTTTTGTTCACATTTGCTTGAGGAACATACTGCCAGTGGTACTTATAACCTAACCTTAGTCAAACGGGTTACAACATCTTGTAATCTAGTGATCTCGTTTCTTGCTCCATATACATGTTTCACTTGATACATCTCATCATGGTAACCTATGGATCGACTTGTGCCTGTTTGCACTTGTCTACTTGTGTCAAATTCATCAATAAGTTCCTCCCTAATTACAGTTGTAAGGGTTCTTTTTGACAGACCCAGATTGTATTCAACATGTCTTTGTTAGACGTGAGTTTGGCGAGGACATCAACTCTGTCATGTTCTTTGAGGCCTATGTGAGAGGGGATTCACAACAGTTTGATCTTGACACTCAGGTCAACAGGGTGCGGCATATTTGTGTCTGGCTTTAGAGACAGTGGACGTAACCAGGGGTCCTGAGCCTTGGTAGTCGCCCCACTTAATAACTCACTCCTTTGTGGTCTAGTATCTATTCTTAAGTAACTACCTAATAAATCCTGCCTGAGTTTGGACCACATCGTTACACTATTAAATTCCCGCAAATTATAGACCGTTTTGATAATTAAGGTTTCTCTCTTGGTTGTGTTAAACTGACATGTTGTAAAGTCACATGAAGGACGTGGTGTAGTATCTGAGTCACTTCTTTTCTGTTAAAACCTTTATTGTATTATTGAACGCTGTGGTACTGTCGTCTATTGTGCGATACATTATTCCAATTTCGACATTCTCTGCAGAAAAAAAAGTTCAAATAGTTTTTTGTTTAAAGATAATGAACGTAAAACACCAATATTTAACATTGTGGTATATACAGGTTTGGCGCGTTCATAGACAGGTACCCAACGCTCGTCTGGTAACGGTAAGGCGACCTGGTACTACTCATTGGTATTTCCTCATACTCATGCTGTCATAGAAGCATGTTGGTATCTCTTACCCCACACCTTCAACACTGGGGATACTTCTAGTCTCTCAGGAAACGTCGACAGGCTTTCTTGACAAAATTCCCTGAACACTTGGTAATATCTGGCATTAATTTATAGGTCATGAGATATATTGGTTTATTTAGGTTTATTTATTTTGGTTTTGTATCAGTGTTCATATACATACTCTCTGGTGGTGGTTTAGTTTCTGTCAATTTATTTCCAAAGTTTACTTCTGTCTTGTACGGCCTCAAATATACCTAATGTTAATATCACTCGTATTTAGCGCCATCATCCCCTCACCTGTAACGTAGAGAACAGGGAAGGACATCACACTTCCCTGGTGAATTAATAACCTAACCAGAATTAATAACCTAACCTAATCCAGTGTTAAAGTTTAATAGTTGTTTAGAAAGCAACAAGTGGTCATTAAACTTCTCACAAATGTATGTTAACGATGATGATAAACCCACTGTATAATAAGTGGGTCAAGAGAGTGCCATACCACAAGCTTGTGAATGGCACCAACTTGAGAGTATGACCGTGGTGTAAACAGGAGGGTGGTCGGGACTGTCACGTGAGACTGGTGATGACTGAAGGAAGACTGAAGAAGAAAAGGCAGGCTTACATACACACAGACTAACACACGTACACTTAAGTCACAATACACCTCCATCTCTGGACTATTACAAGACGAGCATTGTGAGACGTGGCAGGTGAGCCCAAACAGCAGTGTGCACCTGGCAGGTAGTGAAGGCTTGAGGGTGACAACAATCATTATTTTTATCATCCTCCTGTCCGCTAGTGGTGAAGTGTGTGTGTGTGTGTGTGTGTGCCCGAGTCGGTTTTGCTTCTGTCTTCTTATTCCTGGTAATACTCACGAACACATTGACCTACAGCGATCAATTTCAAGAAATATATCAGCATTTTCACCTCGTTGACAGAATATTTTTTTTTCCTGTCAGTGGTGTAGAAACTTACTGTAACTACTACAGGGACCAGGTGGCTTTATTTGCATACTCACTACATGTTGAACCGTCTGGCGTGGTGAACATGTCCCTCCCTCCCTCACCCGCCCGGGCCACCCACTCATCCACCCAGGCTACCCACTCATCCACCCAGGCTACCCACTCATCCACCTGAGCGACCCACTCATCAACTCTGGCTAGTGAAGGAAAGTGGTGATGGTGGTGACGGAAGGAGGTGGTGGTGAAGGGAGGTGATAGCGAAGGAAACGATTGATGAAGGAAGAGAGTGGTGGTGAGGGGAGGTGGTGGTGGTGGTGAAGGAAGAGGGCGGTGGTGTTGTTGAAGGGAGATGGTAGTGGTGGTGAAGGAAGGAGGTGGTGGTGTTGAAGGAAGGAGGTGGTGGTGTTGAAGGAAGGTGGTAGTAGTGGTGAAGAAATTTGGTGGTGGTGAAGGAAGAGGGTGGTGGTGAATGAAGAGGGTGGTGGTGAAGGAAGGTGGTAGTGGTGGCGAAGGAAAGAGGTGGTGGTGGTGGTGGTGGGGGGATGTTCTAGTGAGGGGTAGTGGTGAGGTTACAGTAAGTGGTCACTCAGGGAAGTGGACACACACACACACACCTGTCATCATCACCGTCATGAGGCGTGACCAGGTAAAGGAACCTTAACTTTTCCATAAGGATTTTAGTTTCTCCTTCCTTCCTTCACCCTCCCTCTGCATCCTTGTCTCCTTCGCGTTAATGAAGTGTCGACATGTTTTTGACCAAAGGATAGACAAAATACGTCCAGGTAAAACGAGGAGGAAAAAAAATCTACCTTCAATCTTTTCTGCAGGATGAACAAGGACAAAGACGTTCATTTCATAGGATGGACAAAGTCGTGTGTTTTTTACCTGGGATGGACAAAGACGTGAATTTTTATCATAGGATGGACAAAGTCTTTTATTGTGAGTGTAGGGAAGAACCAAGACGTTTTAAGATTATAAGACCCAAAAACTTCACGACTTATTAGTTTCTTAACACAACAAAAATAAAATTGTCAATATCCTGAGTCATCTTTTACTGAAACAGACAAACTACCTAAATTTAAAAACACATTACGTAAAAGTGACTGTTGAGATGAGTGTGGTGAAACTTGTGTATAATTATATAAGTTGTAGCCTATATTATGTTATATTCGAGTTACAGATTCTATGTTATACACACATATATTATATACACAGTTACATCATACACAGTTATATTATTGATACAATCCGTATTTTCTGAAATAAAGATCCTAGTTTGGATTCGCCCTCCCCTGAATTTACAAGGAATCCATCCTTGTGTCTGAGGGCTGGCGGCCACGGCTGGTGTTTTGGGGCTGTTGTTACCAGTCCTCGCGGTTGTGTGTGTGTCATGGGACCTCATCTTTTCACCCATCCACCCCAGCCTCTGCCTCCTCCTGGCTCCCCTGCCTTCGGTGTTACCCGTTAATATTTCTACCTCACAAGAATACAAAATATGGTTTGAATTAATTATTTACATCTATACAGTTTTAATGACGCCGTGGCGAGCTTTTTGTGTGTAAAAATTACGAAAAAGCTTCAGTTAAGAAATAAGTAGGAGTGAGTGAGTGAATAACAATCAGAATTTATTACGGAGCGAGTGAATGGAAGTGATGTATACAGCTTCTGACACAATAGAGTACTTGCCAACAGTAGCCCATTATTACTACTGAGGCGGTGAACAATAATTCAAATATTAACTGCACTTACGCTACCATTAGAGGTGCAGTGGCCTAGTGGAGTACCCCCAGTCTACCCAACTGTAAATGGATACTTAACGTTTACCTGGGAAGTGAAGGTGGTCGTGTGTAATGCTGGTCACGCTGTGTGTTAATTTTCCCCAGTAGTTGTGAACTGTAACTCTGTATCGCAGTTGTGAGTGAGACAGCAGCCAATTGTTTTCCTCACATGGGTAAAATGAAAGTGATATATGTGTCCCCGCTCACCTTCCTAGAGATGAAAGTGTGTGATGGCCTGAGTGACTCTGGGCGTGTTGTCGTGATGATGTGTCCCGATGTTACAGGTAGTTGTGTCATCCGGTTATTGACATTTGTAAGCTATAGAATGTAGAGGTAAGAAAAAAAGAAAAAAGTACTTGAATAATAATATCCTTGATGCTTGAAAATGATGAGAATAGTTTGTTCTGTGTCATAGTATAATATTTCCATGCTAACCTGGCCTATAAGTCACGCCCCTCTTCTATACCAATAGCTGATTGGTTCATAGAAAATTCTAACTAAATATGTTCACAGTTGGTAAGCAGACCTAAAATAATGCTAGATATCTGAACTATCAAAATGCAAATGATTTCAAGACATTAGCACTTCAAAGAGGATGTTGGAAAATTTTAAATATTTATCATAAAAGGTCGATATAAATACACGCTTATATACGCACAGTCAGGGGAGGTAAAATGCTCAGCGGAACCAATCAGTTATTTGTAGCTATAGACGAGGGGGCGTAGCTTATGGGCCAGGTTAGCTTGGGAAGGGTTTAATTACCTAGCTGGAGTCGGTAAAATGCTACTACGGCCACATAGTTGACACAGACGAATGAACAGAGGCTTTGTGTGAAATAATACAAAGACTAGGATCGATTTTGTTGTCATTGTGGCACGGTGGTAGCGATCCCTGTTCACCCGCAGAAGTCCAGGGTTCGATTCCTGACTAGTAAGGTATCGTGTGTGTGTGTGTATATATATATGCGTGTGTGTAAGCTAATATTCACTCATAAATGCTTATATACATTAATACACGCTCACATGAACACACACAAATGCAGACAGACATGTATACACTTAAAGATACATACATCAACAACAACACAAACACTCCGTCAAATATTAAAAGGGAAAGTAACCATCCGGCACTGTTATGGCCCAGGTGGCGACTACCCCATGACGTCACACACACACACACACACACACAGTCATGAGCTTCCCGTGTCTGTCAGCTGTCGTCAGTCTAGGCAGGAAGTGACTCGGTTACAAACAATCAACAGTTTAAATAATATGGTATATGAGGATCTAACCCGGTGGTTCAACTGGTGCGTGGAGAGGGGTGAGCCGCCGGGGAGAAGGGTGAGGGGGTGACAGCCGCCGGGGAGAAGGGTGAGGGGGTGACAGCCGCCGGGGAGAGGGGTGAGGGGGTGACAGCCGCCGGGGAGAGTGGTGAGGGGGTGACAGCCGCCGGGGAAAGGGATGAGGGGATGACAGCCGCCGGGGAGAAGGGTGAGGGGGTGACAGCCGCCGGGGAAAGGGATGAGGGGGTGACAGCCGCCGGGGAGAGGGGTGAGGGGGTGATAGCCGCCGGGGAGAGGGGTGAGGGGGTGATAGCCGCCAGGGAGAAGGGTGAGGGGGTGACAGCCGCCGGGGAGAAGGGTTAGGGGGTGACAGCCGCCGGGGAGAAGGGTGAGGGGGTGACAGCCGCCGGGGAGAAGGGTGAGGGGGTGACAGCTGCCAGGGAGAGGGATGAGGGTGGTGACAGCCGCCAGGGAGAAGGGTGAGGGGGTGACAGCCGCCAGGGAGAGGGATGAGGGTGGTGACAGCCGCCAGGGAGAGGGGTGAGGGGGATTATAACCGCGGGCAGCATGACGTACCAGCACCGGAAGCTTGTGATCACAATCTGTGGTGTGTGTGTGTGTGCACTGTCAAGGTCACCACACCATAATACTCTAACACTATCACTACCACCACCATTACAGACAAACTCTGTGACGTCCACGATGACCCGTAATACAGTAGAGGAGTAGAGGGAGGAGTAACAGTAGTATATACAATATACAAGCACATAGTGGTCTTGTCATAGCCTCGGGTGTGCCTCCCTGCCTGGTGGAGTGTTGGACCGGTGCTGGCCTCTCTGTCCCTCCTGTTAACCAACCTAACAGCTCAGAGAATAAACCTCTTTGTTTCTTAATTACCAGGAGTGTGTGAGGGGACAGGTCGCTTCGTTTAATTGGTAATACTGTCTATGGGGATTACTGTATATTGACCGCACCTTCAAGTGAACCAGTTAGATTCTTTCTCACTTTTCCAATTGGTGGGGAGAATTAATGAGTGAATCTTGGAGAATTGGCCTTTCTTGTGTGATATCTTGGGTAGGTTAGTGAGATAGGCCTACGCTCTGTTGGTGAGGTAGGCCTACGCTCTTATATTTACAGATGGTAGGGGAAGGGAGGCAGGGGGGGTTGTGGAGTAGGGTTTGTCCTGATCAGATGAGCACAGAAAGTAGAAAAGAAGATAAAGAAAGAGAGCCAAAATAATGGAGAGACAGACAGAAGAAAAGGAAAGAGTGAGGAGACAGACAGACAGTAAATAAAACAGAGAGAGAGAGAGAAAATCAAAGAAAGAGAGAGAGAGAGAGAGAGAAAACGTCATAGAAAGAAATAAAGAAAGAAAGGAGAGGGAGATAGAGACGAAAATAAACTAACAAAATACACACACGCTGCAGGAGATAGCACGAATCTCACAGTTAAGGTACAGTGTGAGGGTGAGTGGCCAACCTAGCCTATACCCTCAAGGACATGGCCCAGTTCTAATACACCCTTTCCTTAATGAGTCCCAGACAGGTCTGTCTCTTAGAATTCGGACTCACTGGAACTGCGACCCCGTGTGTAGTAGTCGGAGGGACTGCTGCATTAAGCCACGTAACTTATTTCTTCTACTACTTCTCACTTCCATCCACCTGTTGACCTTCCACTGAACTCTTTTTCACCCCTGTCACTTGGGATGGATGTATGTATGTAGTATGTACTGTATGTATGAATAAAAAATAATAAAAATAAACGGTTTATTAATAGAGTTGCAGCCGGTGGCTGAAAATATACAAACTTACGTGTGATTTAGACATAATAATATACAGTGAATACATTTACAGGGCTGTACAGTACATAAATCAGAAGCTGTTTATTATTTTAACAATAGATGGGATGGTGCTGTTCTTATATCTATCGGTGCGGGCTCTCATGGGCTGAATTTTGTTGCAGTGGCGGACTGCGCGAGGTGGGCGGGGGACTGTAGGTGGCAGTAGGTGATGAGGGTGGTGCAGTAGTCTACTGCCAAACCCTGCTAGTGCATGGTGGTGGAGGTCACCGAGGGATGGCATTTCCAGGGTGAAGAGAGCGTTGTTGTAGCCGGAGCAGTCTGTGCCGTGCATGATTCTGCAGGCCCTCTTCTGTATGTATGTATGTATGTTCAAGGATAGCTGAGTACCTGTGGGCGAAAATCTCATAGTGTGGCCAAAATTAATAAGTTCAGACAGGTAACAGCACCAGGTAACCATCCACACTACTTAACCTAACCGAACCCCGAACCTTTTCCACACTCATTGATGCTTAGTGTGAGAGTGTGTGTGTGTGTGTGTGTGTGTGTGTGTGTGTGTGTGTGTGTGTGTGTGTGTGTGTGTGTGACAGCACCTAAACATAGCGTCGTAGTAATAAATACGAACATGTGGAGATAAAACTGTGTAATGGACGTGGAAGAAAACCAGACCCAACAACATGTATCTAAATGCTTTTTATTTCCGGTTCACAGATCAGTTGAGCCTGTAGTGGCACAAAATTAACACGTTGGCATTTATCTAACATGACCTGAGATTTCTATTTGAAAGTTTGGATTGATTCTGCTCGTTCTTCTTGGCTACCGAATTCTCCAGACGAGTAACTTTAGCGTTGATTTGGTGTTCTGGATAAGTTCTGGCACCTCTTTGTTCTTGTCGGATTTCACAGTTTCTACGCCTCGACCATGAACCAGAAGCGTGAGAAACAGTCGAGGTGAGGTTACTCTAACTACAGCCTCCCGCGCTATGATGTATACAGCCAAAGAACAGGTCGGGTTACAGTTACCGGGCCTTATGTTCACACTCCAGCGTCAAGCCTCCACTGTCGCATAACGCTAGGGGGGTGTAACACGATTTTTTTTCCTTTGACTGTACGTACACCCCTCGTATACGTGAACAGCCGTACGCGAACCGTTCATGTACGAGTGACGTTCATGTACACGAATCATCCATGTACAAGCAACACTCATGTACATTAACCGCTCATGAAAGTAAGTAACAAATATCACTACACCATGTCTTAACACATTGGACTACAGAGCCGACACAGACACCCCTTGTACATCACACTTCCCTCACGTGCTACAGCTGGCCATGACTCGAACACTAATAATTACTTCACTTATTGCCTCTTCTTCATCAACTTTTCCTTTAATTACAGTTTTCTTCATTGTCTTCGTTATTGAGTTTCTCTTTTCATTTCGTTTCGTGTTTTTGCCACTTTTTATTAATTAAAGAGTGTTGGGAGTGCTGTGGTATTACTATTATTATTAGTATTATTATTATTAGTAGTAGTAGTAGTAGAAGTAGTAGTAGTAGTAGTAGAAGTAGTAGTAGTAGTAGTAGTGTTTTTATTTTGTACTTCTTCATTCTATTCTTTCTCCTTCCTGTACTTTCCCTTTGTCCTTCTTCCTCATATCTCTTCACTTACATTTATTGTGTCTATTTAATTCCTTCTTTCGTCACTCTTTTGTTTTGCTATATGTATTAACCTGAAGTCTGTCTGTCTATATCGGTGTGTCTATATGCTTGTCTCTCTTTCTGTCTGTCTGTCAGTTTATATACCAGTCTGTCTCTCTCTCTCGTGATTTCTATTTATCATCCATCTATATACTCGTATATGCCCTTGTACAGTTAAGAGAGCTGTAAGTGACCTTGTATGTATGTGAATAAAGAATCTTACAGCCGCGTTATGACAGAGAAATCATTATTATGTTATCATGGCTGCTGATAGAACTTTTGACTGTTTCATTCTCTGTGCTTTGTAGTTCTTGTTGATAGAATTTTGATTTCTTTCACTATTTTTTTTTATGATTGTTGAAGAAATTTGGATTTATTTCACTATTTTTTTCTATAGGATTCTTGACTTTTATATATTCTCTGTATTTTGTAGTTATTGACGGATTAAAACTTTGACTTCTTTGACTTGTTTCATCATATTAATAGTGGTTGCTGTTGATTGAATTCCGGTTTCTTTCACTGTGTCGTACTACAGCTTTCACTATCTTATTATTGTAATTGTTGTTGATCTGCATAAACTCTCACTGCTTTCACTAAAATATTTTTTTTATTAAGTTATCGCCAGAAGCAAAACTTTCAATTCCTTTTACAACTTTTTTTTTCATTTCTTAAAGTAATTATTGAAAGACGTAAACACTTTCTCATCCTTTCATTGCCCTTCATCATCGTCAGGGAAAGCAAGTCTCACTTTCTCTCGCGTTTACCTGCTCTCTCTCTCTCTCTCTCTCTCTCTCTCTCTCTCTCTCTCTCTCTCTCTCTCTCTCTCTCTCTCTCTCTCTCTCTCTCTCTCTCTCTCTCTCTCTCTCTCTCTCTCTCAAGGTCCCCTACACATCACTACCTTAACCTCTGTTACCTGTATGTACCAAACGTTTCACCCAGAGTTGATGTAGTGCTTCTCCTGTGGCTCACGACGCGGGGAAAACTTTATAGTAGACGTGTGAGAGATGGCGCTAGTCCTATTTTCTCCAGGTTCCCAACAATTATAACACACACACACACACTCATGTTGGTTATTATCGTGTCTCTCTCTCTGTCACTTCTACTACTACTACTACTACTACTACTACTACTACCAATAATAATAATAATAATACTAACATCATTTGACACATACTATCATATTCTAAGAGACTACACAATAAATAACACCCCAAAACCTCTTACAAGAATAACTTAAAATACAGAAACACAGTAAAAAAAAAATTACTTTACTAGAGACATCTTTACAGACATCTTTAACATTTATAATAACATGTTGTCTTGTAATGTCAGTTGGTAAAGGTTGTGTGTGTGTACGAGTATCAATGTTGTTGTTTGAGTTTTTGTGCCTGAGGGATATTTTTTTTTTTTGTTCAGGTTAATTCAGTCAGCTTCCAGTTCTTAGTAGGGCTTGATGTTTTTTTGTTTTTTTGTTTAGTTGAAGTGAGAAATGTGTCAACGACCTTAACTTTTACTTGAGGAGTTAAATAAGAAGTTGGATCAGCTGAAGATTAGTTCACCTTAGTTTATTTCACCTGAATATTGACTAACCTACCCTAACTTAACCTAACCTACCCTAACATAATCTAACCTACCCTACCCTAACCTAGCCTACCCCAACGTACCCTAACATAATCTAACCTACCCTAACATAACCTAACCTACCCTAACATAACCTACCCTACCCTAACCTAACCTACCCTAGCCTAACCTACCCTAACCTAACCTAACCAGATCACGGATAGTTGCTCTCATTCCCAAGTTGTGTGTGTGTGTCCTCTTCAGATGGACTGCGTATAGATTAGACACCTCAGTTTATTTCACCTGATGATTAAACAAAGGTACAATTACAGGTGCAGGTACAATTACAGGTGCAGGTATACACTTAACTACAATTACAGGTTCAGTAAATTTCATAAGGTATTAGTATCACAGACAGGTATCTCGACCTATATACAGGTACAGTAAACCAGATACAGGTACAGTAAACCAGATACAGGTACAGTAAACCAGATACAGTAAACCAGATACAGGTACAGTAAACCAGATACAGGTACAGTAAACCAGATACAGTAAACCAGATACAGGTACAGTAAACCAGATACAGGTACAGTAAACCAGATACAGGTACAGTAAACCAGATACAGGTACAGTAAACCAGATACAGGTACAGTAAACCAGATACAGTAGAGGTGCACTTACTGGATAAATATTGACGAGTACACACAGTAATTATACACTGGGAATTACACTCGTCAAGGTGCCTGAGGTTCTATAATACTCGCGACCACACCCAGTATGATAGACCTTCACTATACTGAGTAATGATACACTCGGAAATACACAAAATACTCAGAAATACACAATACACCCACTGTGCTACACTTATACTTACACAGGTATTAGAATAAAGTAATTAGTAGCATGAAGGAAAGATTTGTTCTCTACTGCGGCGTGTTTACCTGTCAGGTGTATCAATAGGCGAGTGAGCATTAGCACCCCCCCTTACCTCCACCTCTCATCTCCTCATTCCCCACCCCTCACCCCCACACCCCCTCACCCTCACCCCTTACTCCTCACCCCTACCCCTACCTCTCACCCCTACCCCTTATAAACACTTAATACTTAACCACACACTTTAACACAAAAACACTTAATGCAACACACACTTAACACGCATTTAACACAATGCAACGCACACTTAATACAATACACTTAATGCAACACACTTAACACATATTTAACACAACACACTTAACTCAACACACACTTAATGTAACAGACGCTTAACATACCACACACACACTTAACCCAACACATTTATCACAACACACACTTAACTTAACTCACACTTAACAAAACACACTCAACACAACACACACTTACCGTAACACACTTAACTTAACACACACTTAACAAAACAGCGTCAACACAACACACACTTAACATAACACGCTTAACTCACACTTAACACACACACTTAACATAACTCACACTTAATATAACACACACTTAACATAACACACTTAACACAGACTTATGTTATGTGGTACTTGTCATTATTTTCTTATGCACATACCTTCTGCCTGACCTAGTGCCCAGGGCATAGTGGGGGGAGGGGGGTGGTAGTGGAGGTGAGGGGGAGAAGGAGAGGTAGTGAGGGGGTGTATTGGGGGTGAGGAGGGGAGGGGAGAGGGGGTGTGGAGGGTGAGTGGGGTTGCAAGACTGAGGGAGAGAGGAAAGTGTTGGAGGAGTAGGTCTTGTAAACAACGACTCTGTAATGGTGGTGGTGATAGTGTTGGTAGTAGTTGAGGTATTGATGGTGGTAGTGGTAGTAGTTGTGGTAGGGTTGGTGGTAGTAGTAATAGTAGAGTTTTATTCTTCTTTATCTCTTATGTAGTACATAATATTACGAGTACAATAAATTACAAGTCATTACACTGCATTAGATTCCAAGTTATCACCTACGAATAGTCTCACATGTATAATTATTACACACACACACACACACACCACATACACACATAATGATACCTGGGCGTATAATGTAAGTGTAAAACGTGTAAGTGTGTACATGTACGCTGGTAGGTGTAAATGTAAGTGTGTAAGGATGTAAGAAAGTGTGTAAGCATGCAAGTGCAGATTTAAGCGTAAAAGTGTATGTATTTAAGCGCAGGTTGAAGCGTGTAAGTGTAACCATGTAAGTGCAAGTATGAGTGTATAAGTCAAAGTGCACGGAAGCGAGCATTAAAGAGCTGGGGGGAGGCAGAGAACACAGGCAGGTATACAGGTGTGTTGAGCCACAGTCTTCCTCATCTTTCATTAAGGTAATTACTGAGTGAAAGGTGGAGCGTTTAGCTGGCTCCCCCGGGCCTTCCTGCAGGTCACCTTACAGCAATGTCTTGGTGATCTGCTAGTGACCTGGATGCTGGTGACCTGCTGGTGACCTAGGCCCTGATGGTCTGCTGGTGACTTAATGGTGACCTGGATGCTGGTGACCTAGGCCCTGGTGGTCTGCTGGTGACTTACTGGTGACCTGGATGCTGGTGACCTGAGCGCTGATTTGAAAACTTCCTTGACCTTTTAGGGAAAACATGGAACAGTACTAATGAGAGAGAGAGAGAGAGAGAGAGAGAGAGAGAGAGAGAGAGAGAGAGAGAGAGAGAGAGAGAGAGGCTCAACATCCGTAACGTTCTGTAAAAAAGAACATTCTTTCAACAATTCAAAGAAGAATAAAGGCGGCATAGGAGAGGAAACCTAACAGAATCACAGTGGACAGAACCTAACAGAACCACAGTGGACAGAACCTAACAGAACCATAGTAGACAGAACCTAACAGAATCACAGCGGACAGAACCTAACAGAATCACAGTGAGCAGAACCCAACAGAACCACAGTGGACAGAACCTAACAGAACCACAGTAGACAGAACCTAACAAAACCACAGTGGACAGAACCTAACATATCCACTGTGGACAGAATCTAACAGAACCACAGTGGACAGAACCTAACATATCCACAGTGACCTCAGAACCTACTGTGTAAGGTTCTGTAAACAACATTACCTGCAACCTTGAGAGAGAGAGAGAGAGAGAGAGGATAAGATCATAATGTTTGCTCTGAGTGAGTGGCCAGCGAGGAGAGGTTTGTGTTGTGGGTAACGGTGGGTGGTGCTCCTCCTCCTCACCCCACTCCTTAACAGTAACGGGTCGGGTCCTATTGTTATCGTTCCGCCACCCACTCCTTCTAGCCCTCTGACCGTGGGCTGAAATCATGGGCATTGGCAGACATTCGTGGTTTAGGCGTCCAGTCGTGGTTTAGGCGTCCAGTCGTGGTTTAGGCGTCCAGTCGTGGCTTAGGCGTCCAGTCGTGGCTTAGGCGTCCAAGCGTGGCTTAGGCGTCCAGTCGTGGTTTAGGCGTCCAGTCGTGTCGTGGGGCTAGCCAGAAAGGGGTGGTAAAAAAAAGAATTAGATGGGAGTGAGGTAGGGAGGGTGGGGTGTGTAAAGCCGTATGGGAAAGGTCAGGGAGCCGTGTAGTGCTACGGAAGATGGTGGTAGCAATGTGGGGTATAGGTGCTAGGGTAGCCGTAGGTGGAGGTGTGAGAGTGGGTGGGTAGTCGTTAGGATGTGGGTGAGATTGCCTACTATGGTTTGGATTGTGTTGCAGTAGGTGTAAATGGGTTGTGGGTATGTGGGGAGAGTGTGGGTTGTGGGTATGTGGGAAGAGTGTGGGTTGTGGGTAAGCAGAGTTTTGGGGTTGTTATAGTTATGGTAATCTCAGGCTTTGATACGTGTGAGTGTGTGTGGGTGTGAGCAGCTGTACACGTGTATATTCGTCTATACAAAAAGAAACTTTATAAAAATCTGTCATGAAAATCTAATAATACAGTATATAGTTTTCTATGCTACAACGTCTACTATAATCGTACTCAAAGTATACCTCTCATTGTGTGTACCTGTGAGGTGTGTAGTCTGGTGTAGCATGATGGTATAGTGTGGTGGTGTAGCATGATGGTATAGTGTGGTGGTGTAGCATGATGGTTGGGTGTCATGGTGTAGCGTGATGGTGTGTCTGGTGTAGCGTGATGGTGTAGTGCAGTGATGTCGCATGATGGTGTAGTGCTGTGGTGTAGCATGAAGGTGTAGTCATGGTGTAACGTCGTGAAGATTAAATAAGATACTGTATATTATAATGGTGGGAGGGATGACGAAGGCCAGGGAGAGGCAGGAGCCACCCATCAACAAGGTCAGCTCTTAAAAACATAAGACTGTGCTTGACGCCGAAAATCTATTCATTTTACTTTATTTAATCAGCTGCTGTTTTAATTTTCAGTCATAATTCAGTTATTAATGGGTAAAAATACACATACTTTTCTTTGAATGAAAATATTCTTGATAAATCTTCATTGTGTGAAGGATTTTTAAGAAAATTCATCATATTCTCGAATGTGTTCGTGACGTCACCAGGCGACACCAATCATGGCGGCGGGTACAACTGGACTCACCTAGGTCGAGGCGGATTCTATAACCAGAAAATAATATAAACAATTCCTTAATATAACTTTCTTCCTACAAGATGATATACTTAGTAATATATTAAATAACCTAACCTTTACGAATATTGTTTTATAAAGTTGTTGAAAAAAAAATTCAACTGAAAATCACTACAGTCACATGATACCTGGGAGTCGTCAAGTGTGGCAGTGAGTTAAGTGGAAGAGACAACAGGGTGAATAATAATGAGACGAGAATGAGGAAGTGAGAGACACGAGGATAAGAGAGAGAGATAGATGGAGAAAAAATATATTACTAAAACAAGGGAAAGAAGAGAGAGATATTATGGCCGCCGACGGATTTACTGTATAGTACGAGAGAGAGAGAGAGAGAGAGAGAGAGAGAGTGAGTACAGTTACATCACACATCCTCACACACCTGATGTCATAATCACACAGGTGTCCTCTCATGGCTAATTAATGGTTACACCTACAGTAGAGTTGTTGAATTACGCTACACATAAACTGACAAACATATATCCACACTATAATGCCTCCTTTTACCACGGCAATACATACAAACGTACACATTATAATATACACACACAGATATATACACCATACTGTATATATTATAGAAGGCCAGCACTAGAGAGCCAGATGTGATTGAAATATTAATGCAGATTCCTTCCCTACACTCCCTCCCTCCGTCACCGTTATCACACCACTTGGTATTCCTTTGTTGCAACAGACAGACAGACAGACAGGACGGATGACGGTATTTGCCGGGTCCTCTCTGTTGCCTCTTCCACTTGCATCACCTGACTTCCTCTCACGTGTAATGAGATAATACAAACACAGGTCGAGTGTGAGGTACCGAGTTGTGGTAGGATGGAGGTCGAGTGTGAGGTATCGAGTTGTGGTAGGATGGAGGTCGAGTGTGAGGTACCGAGTAGTGGTAGGATGGAGGTCGAGTGTGAGGTACCGAGTTGTGGTTGGATGGAGGTCGAGTGTGAGGTACCGAGTAGTGGTAGGATGGAGGTCGAGTGTGAGGTACCGAGTGATGGCAAGATGGAGGTCAGACTCTGGTCGACTGAGGGAGATGGTCGATCGATTGGTGTTGGAGTGACAATCATCACATGGTGAGGGTGACACACATGATGGGGGTGACACACATGATGGGGGTGACACATATTGTGGGGGTGACACACATGGTGGGGGTGACACATATTGTGGGGGTGACACACATGATGGGGGTGACACATATTGTGGGGGTGACACACATGGTGGGGGTGACACATATTGTGGGGGTGACACACATGGTGGGGGTGACACACATGGTGGGGGTGACACACATGGTGAGGGTGACACACATGATGGGGTGACACAAATGGTAGGGGTGACACACATGATGGGGGTGACACATATGGTGAGGGTGACACACATGGTGGGGGTAACACACATGGTGGGGGTGACACACATGGTGGGGGTGACACACATGGTGAGGGTGACACACATGGTGGGGGTGACACACATGGTGGGGGTGACACACATGGTGAGGGTGACACACATGATGGGGGTGACACATATGGTGGGGGTGACACACATGATGGGGGTGACACATATGGTGAGGGTGACACACATGGTGGGGGTGACACACATGGTGGGGGTAACACACATGGTGGGGGTGACACACATGGTGGGGGTGACACACATGGTGGGGGTGACACACATGGTGGGGGTGACACACATGGTGGGGGTAGCACACATGGTGGGGGTGACACACATGGTGAGGGTGACACACATGGTGAGGGTGACACACATGATGGGGGTGACACATATGGTGGGGGTAACACACATGGTGGGTGGCACACATGGTGGGGGTGACACACATGGTGGGGTGATACACATGATGGGGTGACACACATGGTGGGAGTGACACATGGTGGGGGTGACACACTTGATGGGGGTGACACACATGGTGGGGGTGACACAAAGGGAGTGACACACATGGTGGGGGTGACACACATGGTGGGGGTGATACACATGATGGGGTGACACACATGGTGGGAGTGACACATGGTGGGGGTGACACACTTGATGGGGGTGACACACTTGGTGGGGGTGACACAAAGGGAGTGACACACATGGTGGGGGTGACACACATGGTGTGAGTGACACACATGGTGGGAGTGACACACATGGTGGGGGTGACACACATGGTAGGGGTGACACATGGTGGGGGTTTTGAATTAATATGTCTGTATACAAACATTTAGTTGAGGCACTTAACAATAATAACAACAACGGTGCAAATAACCCTGACAGTTGAAGCACTTAACACAACAACAACAACAATAATTAGTTAACACAACGGTGCAAATAACAGAGGCATTTGAAACACTCATAAAAAAACAGTAAGGTGGAAAAAAATACGGTGTGAATAACCTCTCTAGTTGAATGACCGAAAATATAAAGACTACAACAACAACAACAACAACAACAAATAACAACAACAACAACAACAACAAATAACAACAACAACAAATAACAACAACAACAAATAACAACAACAACAACATCATCACCAACTACAACAATAACAACAACAGGTAACAAAGACACTAATTAAGTATAAACCATGCAACTACAACTGGTTTATACAGCAAGAACAAGTTTGTATTGTACGTGGCTCTCTCAACGACATCGCCGCTGGTAACGAGTACAGTCATTACCTTAATATACAGTACATTCTAAACATTAGTCCACAGTACAGTACACATCATCCGGTTGGTGAAAAAAAATATGAATGAAAATATTTAACACTATAGAGAACTGCATTTATCAGCTCATATCTTGGGATGAATGATATGCTTTCAGAAGTAATCCCACTAACAACTATTTATATCACATTAGGATTAGACACCCAGTTGATTTCGCCTCATGATTTAATATTCAAACACTATCTGGAGTAGTTCTGTTATGTTTAATAAGCTGGGATGTTTAATCTTCATGTCATCTGATTATTTGTGCTAATTAGATTCTTTCCTTATTGTATGTGTATTAACAGTATGGTGTTTAAAGCAAATTATTGAGGATTGGTTGAAGTTATATAGGAAATATCTCAGACATATTGTTACGTTACTTGTGATTGGTTGGAGGCCATTGATACGTCACCTATGATATATTGTAAGCTATAGATAAATTACCTCTGATTGTCTGTGAGCTATGAATGCATTACCGCTCATTGGTCGTGATTTATCTGTAAGTCACATCTCATTGGTTGGAATGATGTGGCACATGGCAAATCATAGAGGATTACGGG
Source organism: Homarus gammarus (assembly GCA_958450375.1). NCBI lineage: Eukaryota > Metazoa > Arthropoda > Malacostraca > Decapoda > Nephropidae > Homarus > Homarus gammarus. The sequence continues at coordinate 96,434 of CAUDMG010001266.1, forward strand.
AGTGACTCGGTATTGCTTAGCCCTTCATTGGTATAGACTTGGGACGCATATCCTACATCACCTGTGATTGGTCATAGCCGTGCAATGTCGAATGATTATTGGTTGGGATTATTAAATGGAAATGGTACACTGTCGATAATTGGCTAGTTGTAGGTCATGTAATAAAGCTTAGAGCAATTTTGTTCACCTGTTCACCTTAGGGGAACAGGTGAACAAAATGAAGACGTAACGACTGATCTTAATAATGTTTATTTTATTATTTTGTTTATCTGGTATATATTTTTTCTTATAATTCATCATGTATAACCTGAACAGTGATTTATTTTAATATATTGTTAAAAAAAACTTGTGGTTATTGTAAATATAATTCTTTCCTTTAATTTACGTATAATTCGTTTACGAAAGACATTAAATACAGGTATTGTTTTATACTTGCATCTTTCAGTCTAAATTTATAACGACCAAAACTTCTAACAGCCTATATGTCATACGGCCTAACAGACTCGCGGCCTAAAAGTTTCCCGGAGGGCTTGAGTTTTCGGCGATAATTTCATCCAAAACTGGGAAGAGAGTTTTTTGCCGCTCACTGTTTAGTACACAAACACTTCATCAAACTCCAGTTAGGTGGAAACACTAACCTGAGGTGAAAATTTTTGACAATCCGAGGCAAAAACGTCATACGCATTTATACTGTTTATATAGGGGATACATGCCTACTGTGTACTTTATTCTCTCTCCCGAATAGGAAATAAATATACTCCTACAATACCTAATAAAAATTTTATTTCTACATTAAAAAACCTTCACTTTCTATAGTACTTATTAGTTTACGAAGTTAATGAGGCGCTGAGTGTGCGTAAACCGTGAGTGAGTTACTATGCTCTCCTGGTCGTGTTTTCACCTAAGGTCCTACGCCATGACACAAGAGTGGTCCTACCCCCTCTCCTCCCTGGACCCCTCGCCTCGCTGGACCACTACACCTGAGCCACATAATTACTCCAGGCCTGTCATGCAGCACACTCCTAAACACGTATAATTACAGGTAAAAACACGTGTTATCCCTCAACAATGTGAGGTGAAACGTCGGTAGAGCCTTGGCCTGGTGTGAGTTATCGTATACCTTGTGTTGTGTTGTATAATTTTATCCAGAAGAATAATGTTTCTTTTTTTTTTTAAGTTTTATCAGCGAAGATATAGAGTTTAATGGCTTATAAGTAAAAACAAATTGTATTTACTTTAAACTTTTTACTTCCAGAGATTTTGTTTTTTCTTTTGCATTTCCAGGAAGATGTGATTTAATTTTTTTTTTTATAATTTAGTGCTAAAAATATTTGACTCGACAGTAACTTGATGTTGAGAGGTTATGTTGACAAGCTGGGTGTTGTCAGGTGATAGGCTGGGTGTTGTCAGGTGATAGGCTGGGTGTTGTCAGGTGATGGGCTGGGTGTTGTCAGGTGATAGGCTGGGTGTTGTCAGGTGATGAGCTGGGTGTTGTCAGGTGATGAGCTGGGTGTTGTCAGGTGATGGGCTGGGTGTTGTCAGGTGATAGGCTGGGTGTTGTCAGGTGATAGGCTGGGTGTTGTCAGGTGATGGGCTGGGTGTTGTCAGGTGATGGGCTGGGTGTCAGGTGATGGGCTGGGTGTTGTCAGGTGATAGGCTGGGTGTTGTCAGGTGATGGGCTGGGTGTTGTCAGGTGACTGTTGGATGTTGTCAGATGATAGTTGGATGTTGTCAGGTAGTTGGATGAAAGTAAAAGTTGGTCCCATAAGCATGACTACCAGTTAGGAACAGTCTACAATAGATACAGTACACTTCTCCCAGACCTCCGGTACATATAGTAGGCAGGCATCATGACCGACACTGCACTCGATCACCTTCACTTCCCAAATAGTCAAATTAGTCTCTCATTTACAGCTGAATGGACTGAGAGTGCCCAAGGTCCGAACCAACAACACCTACGATAGAAGGTTAGTACTCTATCCACTCACCCACCGCACTCCAGTTAACAGTTACCAAATAACCAACTTGATACTGTCAGACTGTTATAGATGTCCTGAGATAACTCACCAAGCGTAGCGGAACTAGATAATGAGGTGACTTATAGTACGCGATACGCAGGGAAAATTCTCTCTGCTGCGACACAAAACTTTCCATTTCCTCGTAGGTGTGTGTGCCGCGGTGGGTGGGTGTTGGGTGTGGTGGGCGGGTGTTGTGTAGGGGTAGTGAGAAAGTGGGTGTTGGGTGGCGGTAGTAGGCGCATGTGGTGTGTGGATGGGTGGGTGTGGCGGATGTGGCGGGTGTTTGGGCGGGCTACATGTGGAAGGTCGTCCCCAACACTTCGCCCACAAATAACCAAAACAAACCGAGGAGAGATAAAGATTACAATATGGCGCCATAGTGAGGGAGAAGGAGAAGGGGGAAGGGAGGAGGAATGGAAGGAGGAGGGATAGAAGGAAGAATGGTGAATAGGGATAGAAGGAGGACCAAAACGGAAGGAGGGGGGAGGGATAGAAGGAAGAATAAGGAGGAAGGGAACGATGGAGGCGAGGAGAAGAGAGGAGTGAAAGAGGAAGGAGAGAGGAAGAGAGAAATGGATGAGAGAGAAAGGGAGGAATGAATTGAAAAGGGGATGGAGGAGGGAGTTAAGGAGGAAGGAAGAGAGAGAGAGAGAGAGGAAAGGGTGTTATACATTGTTGCTAAATATTCTACACTTGTGATTGTGGTAATAACTTTGGTTTGTTGTAGTTGTAGTAGTAGCAATAATGGTTAAAGTTGTGGTAATGGTGGTTACGGTTGTGGTATTGGTTGTGTTTACAGTTGCAGGCAAATTGTTGGAAGAAACAATTTCAAACTCTATTCGAAATCACCTAGAGAAGCACAAGTTGATCAATAATTCCCAACATGGCTTCACAAGTGGGCGTTCATGTCTGAATAATCTTTTAACATGTCTTTCAAATGTTTTCGAATCAGTGGATGACGGACACGATTATGATGTGGAATACCTCGACTATAGCAAAGACTTAGACGGAATCCCTCACGAAAGACTAATACGAAATGTGGAGGCTCGTGGAATTGGTGATCATCTCAAATGGGTTAGTTCTTGCTTACAGGACAGTAAACAGCGAGTGAGCATTAACAGCACTAAATCCGATTGGGGCAACGTCACTAGTGGAGTACCCCAAGGCTCAGTACTTGGACCATTACTATTTGTTATATGCATACACGACATAGATATCGGCGTTGAACAGCAACATAAGTCAATTTGCTGATTACATTAAAATAGGGCGTGTAATTAAATCTGACGAGGACTCCGCAAAGCTACAGAATGATCTAAACAAATTTTCACATAATCTTAAAAATGGCAGATGAAATTTAATGTGGACAGATGTAAATTACTTAGTCTAGGAGATGTAAACAGAGAAACCAGATATCAGATGAACAACTTTGTTATAGAGAAATCCGACTGAGAACGATTTAGGAGTAATGATAACTAGAAATCTTGAACCAAGTCAACAATGTGTATTTGCTTGAAACAAGGCTAATAAAGTATTTGGGTTCATACAAAGGGGTGTTAGTTACAAGACTAGCGAGGTCATCCTAAGACTATATCTTGCGCTTGTGAGACCTCATTTGGATTATGCGGTTCAGTTCTGGTCACTGTACTACAGAATGGATGAAGAATAATCCCTAGAAAGAATTCAGAGGATAATGACAAGACTAATCCCGGGCATTAGGAATCTTGAGTTAAAGCATCTTAATTTGCACTCACTCGAGAGACGTAGAGTGAGGGGCGATATGATCGAGGTGTATAAATGGAAGTCAGGACTAAACAAAGATGTAAACGGGACTGCCCAGTCTAGGCCAATAGGCTACAGTTTCCCCCATTCTTATGTTATGGTTGTGGTAATGGTTGTTGTGGTAAAAGTTGTGTTCTCAGCAATAATACTGTAGTAGTAGCAGCTGTTATGTGTGTAATGGTAATACTGGTTAGTAGTAGTAGTAGTTCTAATAGTGGTAGTTATAGTTCTAAATAATAATAGTTATAGGTATAATAATTGTAATAACAGCAAATAGTAGTAGTTCTAGTCGTAATAGTGGTACTTCTAATTCCATATACCAATAGTTGTAGGTATAATAGTTGTAGTCATAAAAAGTTCTTAATTCTGGTTCTAATTGGCGCATCAGAGAGCCCCAAGAAGAACTTACTGTATAAAATCTCGAATTTTTGCTTATTAATGAGTACAACCCAATTCATGATAATACAACCGCTTCCCGTTTTCTGTTACTTTAATTATTTGGGGAAGAATGTTAAGAAAATGGAGATGATCTGCCCTTTTTAGGTAGACGACTTTTTTCTTTTTTTTTTTTTGGTGCAGCGGAATTCAGTGTTAAGTTGGCGTGTGTTTGTGGGCGTGTGTAGCGACAAGATGATGGAGGCGTGCGCTGTTGTGGGCGTGTATATCGTGATTAGGTGTTGGTGACGTGTGTGTCGTGATTAGGTGTTGTGACGTGTGTGCCGTGATTAGTTGTTGTGGGCGTATATTGTTGTGGGCGTATATTGTAGGTGTATTTGGTGGTCGAGGAGTGTATGGTGGTATATAGCGTGGGGGGTGGGGGGCATGGGCGTGGTGTGGGCGTGTGTTATGGTCGAGGAGTGAGAGTGTATGGTGGTATAGCGTGGGGGCATGGGCGTGGTGTGGGCGTGTGTCGCGGACGAAAGTGACAGCCTGTATTTGGAGAATAAAAAGAGTATATTGTTATACCTGACAAAGAACCTTGAGTTGAAAGTGGGTGTGTGTGTAGGTGTAGACGGGCGAGTGTGGGCGTGTACGAGGCAGCAGGGGAAGGTGTAAATTTAAATCATTACTGTGGAATGTGGTGTTTAAGGACACTGAGTTAGACAACGACAGACAGGTGAATAAATTGACAAAGAGACAGACACGTGGATAAATACTCTTAACTTGACAGACAGAGAAAGAGGATGGAATGATAAACAGACAGACATATAGAAAATCATGTGAGTAATTCGATATATAGAAAAGTGTAGACAGAAATGATACATAAGTGTAGACAGAAATGATAGATAGATAAGTATAGACAGAAATGATAGATAGATAACTTTAGACAGAAATAGGTAGAGAAAATATAGATTATTAGAAAGATTAATGAAGTCTAGTAAGGGTAAGAAACACTGTATACCTCAGTGAAGTTTCTCAAAGGGCAATTCTGAAGTTTTCTATGATGTGACTTTGCAAGATAAACTACTTACACACTATCTCACTTTCACACTTAAAGACATACACATTAACACACACATTTACACACTTAGGCACATACACACTGACACACATATTTCGACATAAAATTTAACTTGATTCCAAAGTCTAGAAAAATCATTAAAAATTACTTGAAAATTATCGTGTGGTTTTTGGAGCCAGACTAAACTACATATAGGAGTTATTTAGCCGATGGTAAGACATTTCCATACATAATTATACTTACATACTTATATACTTACATACATAATACATATACACATACATACAGCTGGACCACGTAAAATAATAACAAAGTAACTGAGGAGTGTTGCTGGTGTTACAAGACGTGTGTTACTATTCAACAGCCAGCCGCTAAAAGCGTTGGTAACCTCACTACGTTATTATTATTATTATTGTTATTATTATTGTCACTTTCTAACCACCTTCACCTAATGTACAAAACAACTTTCCTTTTCACATGAAACCGATGTATGGGAGTAGCGAGTGTGTGTATGTGATGGTGTGTGTTAGTCTCCCATGACCCACCAATTAGTAGTTCCTTAACGCAGGAAAAACACAGGGGGGGAAAGTGGTTAAATTACCCCGTAAGAACATAAACATCCAGGGGATAGTGTGAACCGCTGGCTGTATAGGGAAGGGAAGCCTCACCTGTTAGCGGGAAGACGTCTCCAGTAGTAAACATGAACGAAGAAACTCCCAAAATCTCGCGAGAAAATATATCAAACTGTTCCCAGTGTATATAGTTAATTCGCTACATCTGAATGGTAATCTACGTGTTAGAATGAGCAGAATAGTCGATATAACGGGAAATTCAGAGTCAGGAAACAGGGTGAGGCAAGTCCCAGACAATATAAGGAAACAGCTCCCCACACCACCACTCTGGAAGTCTCTGCAGCGTCATATAGAAGGGAGCTACAATATAAATAATACCTCATAATCACCATCACCAAATTTTAATCAGAGCGACAGACAATATGTGTGTGGTGGGTGTGTGTACAGTACTCGCCGCCGTCTCCTGACCCAGTATGCCTGAGCGCCTTCGTGCTTGCCTGTCTGTCTCCTTGCCTGTATGTACTGTACGTGCCCCCCCCCCCCCTCAACCTTCCCTAGGCACCAGACAAAACACGGGTGTGTCTCTACAGTTCGGATATCACTTAAAGGTAACACTGTGTAAAGAGAGTGGAAGTGGATGCGATGCTCAACGATGCACAGAAATATTCAGCGATACACAGATATTCAGCGATACACAGATATATCTAGCGATACACACAAATATACTCAGCAAAATACGTAATTAGTTAGCTCTATTAAGCAATACTTAGCGATACATACACAACTTTACACAGCGATACACAGACTAACTCAGCCAGTGCCTTACACAGCTCAGCGCTCAACAGAGGCAAGTTCCCACCAACTCCCTTTACAGTTCACCAGCATAATGGCGCATCAGCAGGAGCAGGGAACCCAGATCACACACCAATAAATCTTCAGGAGTTCCCGATGAGGCGCAAATTTGACAATAAATCCGTGTTGTCGAGCGATCAGAGATAATTACTATCTTGTGACGGAGTGACTTGTACCCTCGTCGCCACTCTTCCTCAACCTAGTAACTTACCCATGTCAAGGGTGATTAACCTTTGACCTCCACAGCGCACCTGGTAGAGAGGACTAACCCTTTCGTGGTAAGGAGCGGGTGCCTGGCTGGGGAACTGAATGCTAAAGCGACTAGACGATTTCCCTATCATTTCAGAGTTCACTATTGTTGAGGAAGGTGAGGTCAGTGCGTGCTGTAAGGATGTTATTACGGTGTGGGGTGTGTAGGTGTGTCAGGTCGTGATCACCTGAACGATGATTCTGCTGTCTGTTGGTTATCGTTTAGTCCTTTTTTTTCACTCCTTCGTTTTCTTCCTCCAACCCTCATCATCCTTCATCATTTTGCCATCGCGCCATCATCTTTCACCATCTCTCCACCACATCATCATCGTTCACCGTATTATCATCGTACCATGATCACCAGACGTCCGCACATCATCACCAGTAGTTTGGTCGGTAAACAGTACTGAACAGCACGACGCTTCGCTGCCTCTGCTGGCTGGCCGCGACGCCGCTCCTGTGTACTGTACCTCACGAGGGAGGGAGGGAGGGTGAAGCTTAACCACTTCCTGCATTCTGTTATGAAGGCTGTACTGTATATTGATTCTTTGTAGTAGTGTCTAACCTTTGTTGAATAATATCCTGTGTGTGTGATGAGGGTTGTAATAGTAATAATAATGATAACTAATTAACGGTTTATTGAATATAAAGCAGCCAAAGGTGAAGATATGCGAAAGCTGAAAAAGGTTCATATTGTATAGAACATATTGTAATAAATGGGGAGAACAATGGTTGAACAAACGTTTGTACTGCAATTTAATATAAAAAGGAAAAGTGGAGAGAATCTGCATGTTTTATAGACGATTCGCTGAGAATTTTCACAACAGTCGACACAGTGCCGTTCAGGTTGTTCACTGTGCGAGGCCTTGTGAGTTAGATGCTGCCAAGGCGTCGAACAACAAGTGTCAGAAAATGGTGGTGGCGAGGATGGTGGAGCAACTTTGTCACCATGATGATCACAGAGTGAGAGGACCAGCCTACTGAGCGCCTCTTGATAAGACGTGTAAGGGCGACAGGAATAAGTGTGTATGCCTTTTTATGAACTCACTCGAGGTTCTGTTGTGTATCAGTTAAGCAAGAAGACCAGGCAGGTGAGGCCTAGGTAAGTTTGTAATGCTTGAAGGTTGTGTAAATATTACTGAGTTCAGGCGCAGGAAATTTATGGGTCTTAGACGACAAAGGATGTGAAGACGATGGGCTAGAAGACTTGGTGGAAGAACTATACTGAGTTGGACATTCTAGCTGAATCTGTCATCACTATCATGGAGTTAGGTGGACTGCACAAGGTGGAGGGTGCTGAGGCTCATGTGGTGGAAGGAGGTGGAGCTGTACATAACCATGGTCCCGGTATGGTTGGCAGCGGTCCAGTGCTGGGGACTGTTCAGGGTGCTGTTAACGCTGAGAGTAGTGGAGGAGTCAACATGTTTACAGCGCAATGGTGTGTCCTTCAGTGATTATTGTTGATATAAAACTATACTCCAAGACCCATGAGAATCCAACATTTTATCTCGTAACACAGCTTCATGATGTTGGCCAGGTTACAGTTCAATAATAAGCAGGAAGACGTTTGCTCTCTTGTCACTTATTTAAATGTGTTAAATCAGTTTAAAAACAGACGGACTCTCTGACGCCTCATGTTACGTGATATAAGTAAAGTGCTGGTGACTTGTTGTCTTGTGGTCATTAATTGCATAAACTACAAGATTTCTAGTGAGGTTTAAGAAATAAAATGGTTTGGTTGGTCTAGGCTGTACTTCATGATATTACTTAACATATTTTAAACAGTTTTACATGTCTTATGCCACCACCACCACCACTATCACCACCACTATCGCCACCACCACTAGCACCACGACTAAAACCACCACCACCACCTCTACCATCGCAAATACTATCACCACCACCACCACAACAAGAACCTCAGGCCAAGGAAGGAGGAGGGGCGTGGGAGGGAGGGAGGCAAAAAGAGACTCACTGGAGGTACACTTTCACCTCCTTGATCGTGATGTGATTTGCGTTGATAAAAGGGATGACTACAGAGAGGCCGTGACATAGCCGCTGGCTCTCTTACATCTGGTCACAAGTATAGTTCTCCACCCCACCGCTCGACCTACTCACATTGTATCGTGGTATGAAAGTTATTGAGGCCACGACACAGTACAATAGTGATGATGGGGGAATTCAGTTTTATCTCAAGAATTAAATATGTGTTGAAATTTTAAATACAGAAAGTTAGAACGTAAGTAATGTAAATAATAATACGAATACAAATGAATGATATGTAAATTTTTTTGTGAGAGTGTGAAACTTTATTTTTATTAATTATACAGTAGTTAAGACTTGATCTTCTTTATAAACTTTATCCTCTGTTGTGTTACTGGTGTTGATGGTGTAACTCTTGTGTTGTTTTGTGAGTGACTGTCTAGTGTGTTGTGTTACTGGTGTTGATGGTGTAACTCTTGTGTTGTTTTGTGAGTGACTGTCAAGTGTGTTGTGTTACTGGTGTTGATGGTGTAACTCTTGTGTTGTTTTGTGAGTGACTGTAGTGTGTTGTGTTACTGGTGTTGATGGTGTAACTCTTGTGTTATTTTGTGAGTGACTGTCAAGTGTGTTGTGTTACTGGTGTTGTGGTGTAACTCTTGTGTTGTTTTGTGAGTGACTGAGTGAGTGACTGTCAAGTGTGTTGTGTTACTCGTGTTGATGTGTAACTCTTGTGTTGTCTTGGGAGTGACTGAGTGAGTGACTGTCTAGTGTTGTGTTACTGGTGTTGATGGTGTAACTCTTGCGTTGTCTTGTGAGTGACTGAGTGAGTGACTGTCTAGTGTGTTGTGTTACTGGTGTTGATGGTGTAACTCTTGCGTTGTCTTGTGAGTGACTGAGTGAGTGACTGTCTAGTGTGTTGTGTTACTGGTGTTGATGGTGTAACTCTTGTGTTGTCTTGTGAGTGACTGAGTGAGTGACTGTCTAGTGTGTTGTGTTACTGGTGTTGATGGTGTAACTCTTGCGTTGTCTTGTGAGTGACTGAGTGAGTGACTGTCTAGTGTGTTGTGTTACTGGTGTTGATGGTGTAACTCTTGCGTTGTCTTGTGAGTGACTGAGTGAGTGACTGTCTAGTGTGTTGTGTTGATGGTGTAATTCTTGCGTTGTCTTGTGAGTGACTGAGTGAGTGACTGTCTAGTGTGTTGTGTTACTCGTGTTGACGGTGTAACTCTTGCGTTGTCTTGTGAGTGACTGAGTGAGTGACTGTCTAGTGTGTTGTGTTACTGGTGTTGACGGTGTAACTCTTGCGTTGTCTTGTGAGTGACTGAGTGAGTGACTGTCTAGTGTGTTGTGTTACTCGTGTTGACGGTGTAACTCTTGCGTTGTCTTGTGAGTGACTGAGTGAGTGACTGTCTAGTGTGTTGTGTTACTGGTGTTGATGGTGTAACTCTTGTGTTGTCTTGTGAGTGACTGAGTGAGTGACTGTCTAGTGTGTTGTGTTACTCGTGTACTGTTGTTATTGTTCACTACACTGCGTCAGTTGTGTTGTGTTGTTGTTGAGATTGTCGGACCGTAGTCCGACACGGGCCTTTGCCTATAGGCGGCCCGTTTGGTGGTTCCGGCTGGAGCTCCTGGAGCAGCCAGACTGGATTGGGATTGGAGGTGGTCCCACCTGCAGATTTGGAAGGTTACTGCAGGTTGCAAGTGTGAGCGGACCCCCGATCAGTGGACGCTTACCTCCAACCCCCACTCTTGGACGTGGTCAGTTTCGGAGTGGCGCGCCCCCCTAACTGGGGTCCGCACTTGCTGGGAGAGGATACTTTCTAAGCTATCTGGGTGGTGGGTATCGTGTGATGACCCGGAGAAGGTGGTGAATGTGGTTTGTTTGGGCCTTTCGGGTTAGAGTGGCCGCTGGTGTTGTGTGTGCTTCTTGGGAGATTTGAGTTCTGTTTCGGAGGCTTTGTGTGACGTTGCAGTCGAGGAGATAGTGTTCAAGTGGGTTGGCTGCTGACAGTAGGTGCATTCCATGACGTCATTTCCGATCGTCTGCCAGGAGCACTTGTACCCTAGTCGTAGTCGATGAAGGCTGACTTGGGTTTGTCTTGGTGTTTTCTTGTCCGCGAAAGGTGGTTCCCCTTTTGTAGCCGCCAGGTACCATTTGGCTGATTGGGAACCAGCGTTGAATGCGTGTAGGAAGCTCTTTTTGATGTGGAGCTTGCTAGTCTTTCTGAGGTGATTCTTGATCTGTTGCACGCTTGCTGGAACTTGAATGTGTACGCTACTAGAACGTGTAGCTGCCTTGGCTGCTTCGTCTGCCACGTCGTTTCCTCCGATCCCTACATGACTGTAAGACGACTGGGCGGTTTTGTCTTTGGAATTCCTGTAGCTGTGCGAGGATCGAGGTTATGATGTGGACGTTGTCTCTTGGTTGACTGTGTTGCAGCGCCTGCATGACCGATTTCGAGTCCGTGTGAATTATGATGGACTTGTTGTGTTGTGTTGCAGCGTGTTGTAGGGCCTTTGAGATTGCTGCCAACTCTGTTTGTAGGGTGGAGCAATCATTAGAAAGTTTCCATCGGAGGGTCTGACCTTGGGTGTAGAAGGCCGCTCCGGATGCATGATGTTTTGGATCCACCGAGCCGTCTGTGAAGTATGATGCTGCATCAGCCGGTGTCTCGGTGGCTATGGCTTCCAGAGTTATTTTTTGAGGTCCTCCTTCTGGAGGTTGGCCTTACTATCACCTAGGTCGGTAATTTTGAGTGTGGCTGGTGGAGGGCTCCATGGTGGAGGAACAGCGTAACCATTGTCTCGTGTGTCTTGGTTGTTCTTGACGAGTGTTTCTGCTTGCAGGTGTCGGATGACCTCGCTTGCCTCGTGCGACCAGGTGGCCCCTCGCACTCTGTGGTCGAGGTGGAGGGAGGCACTGATTCGAATTTTGGCAGCTGTGGGCTTATCTGATCTACAGATTTTGGCGAGGAGACCGGCTGTCACCTGCTTGACTCGTGCTGCCAGGGGTGGTAGTTCAGTTTCCATTTGCAAATTGCAAATTCTGGTCCACATGGGTGCTCCGAGCATGGTCCTGAGAGCATTATTTTGGATGACTTCTAGCTTAGCTATCTGGTCTTCTCTCAGTCCAATGAGTGCTGGAGCACTATAATCTACCAGCGATCTGATGGCGGCCGTGTAGTAGGCTTTGAGCACATGAAGGTTTGCTCCTGCGGTCGTGCTGGTGAGCGACTGCGTCAGGCCTTGGGGGAGGTTTAATATGACAGAATTCACGCGTATGAGGGTTATGACGAGCAGTGATTGGTTGTGACCCATCATGACGTATTGTGTTGCTTCTCCTGGTGCTTCTGTGTGGTGCTCGACGCAGTAGCTTCATAATAAACTTAGCCTTACCTTATATAACCCAACTTGACTAAAGATAACCTGACCTAACCACTCCTAACTTATCTTAGTGTAACGCAACTTAACCCTGGATTAAGCTAACCCAACCAATCGTAACTTGATCTAATCTACCTACAGTACTCGAGTCGTCTTATTCACAATAAACAGTTATGAACCTACAGGAGGTGACGTCATGGTGGGGGAGGCTAAGTCATCCTCTACCATACATACCGCCTGGATGATCTGTTTAGTTAACGGGGCAAGTCTGATGGATCATGACCGGCGGCTGGTACAGTACCTGCACACACACACACACACACACACACACACACTTGGTGCTATACGAGACACTACTTCATAACTGACACAATTTCACTCTGTAGGTACGATAGAAAGCATAGCCCATCCACCTACTTAGATCTTGTCTTAATAATGAATCTCTGTCACCGTCAACATCTACAGCAGGTAGATCCTCCTCTATGACTCATGTTATAAACCAACAAAAATACTGACGCACGATGCTCATGTGGAGATAATAGTTTAGTCTCACCTTCACCCATCACTGAGTTTCCATTTTCTCTTAAAGGATTTACACACGTGTACACACAACACAAATACGGTGGTCTGCATCTCACTCCAGGAGGCGAGGGAATAATTCGGTCTGTAGTGTATATGACGGTCACCGCTGGTCTCCTGAGGCTGACACAGACCAAGTGACAGACCAATTTGGCCTATAATGTTTTAAGATGTTCTCGTTACATCACAAGGTAGTATTAAGGGAACAGGTCAAGTTAAGGTAAATGTCCTCGTAATTTTGTCCTCCGGTTGGTGCTAAGTGAACGTATTTAATCTACAGACAGGTAGAGTCTCAGTATAATTTTGATGCCATTTTGGACCACATATTCTTGAGATTTATTCCTTCACTTAACTACGTTCTTACACCTTAACCTTTTGGCTGCTGACGGCGTCCCTAAGCTGAATAAAATCGTCTGTCAGTTGCCAGAATAAAATTACAAACTGCGCGAGTCAATATGAAAGGGTAAACTTAAGAGGAAATGGCAACTTAGAAACTAGTGAGAATCCTGACCCTACGAGAGAGATTCTTGGGTCAGGTGAGGTTAAGTCTATTAGATACAAGGCTGAAGGGCTGAGAGAGAGAGAGAGAGAGAGAGAGAGAGAGAGAGAGAGAGAGAGAGAGAGGCGTGATGGTGGATGATGAGGGAGGAAGAAAGAAGAAAGAAAAATGGACGAAGTGAGGTATAGAGGAAGGTTGAGAAAGAAATGAGAAGAAGAGAAGAATGGATGGAGGGGTGGAGAGAGATGGGAAGGATGAAAGAGAAGTAAGAGAGGGAGGCAGGAAGGGTGTGAGATAGGGAAGGAGGGAGGGAGTAAGAGAGGGAGTGGAGAGAGGGAGAGAGGCAGGCTGTGAGGTAAGGAGGGCTGCGGGGTGTGAGGGAGGGAAGGAGGGAGGAAGGCAAGCTGTAAGGAAAGAAGGCTGGGTGTGAGGGAGGGGGTGGAATGATAGATGCAGGGTGTGAGGGAGGGAGGGAGGGAGTGGAATGAGGGAGGCAGGCTATGAAGGAGTGAGCCGAGCGTGAAACGTGAGTCACCATCGTAAATAAACAAGGGTATTGAGGTAGCTGCCAGACCCCCCCCCACACACCAGACCCTCACCCCCACACACCAGACCCCCCCACACACCAGACCCCCCCACACACCAGACCCCCCCACACACCAGACCCCCCCCACACACCAGACCCCCCACACACCAGACCCCCCCCACACACCAGACCCCCCCACACACCAGACCACCCCCACACACCAGACCACCCCCCTCACACACCAGACCCCCACCCCCACACACCAGACCCCCCCCCCCCACACACCACATCACGAGTCTTGTCTCATCAATGTTTACACTTCACCTGATAATTAATTACTTCATTCTGATAATTAATTACTGTAATCACCTGGTTTCTGATAATTAATTGAGGATATTGTTCTAAAGTCTTAATGTCTCTGTTCCAAATATAGTTTTGTGTGTTACCTCTCTCTCTCTCTCTCTCTCTCTCTCTCTCTTAAAAAACAGAGAGACGGAAAAACAGAGCGGTAACGGGAAGACATTGGAACGAAAGACAGACAGACAGATACACAGAGAGAGACAGACAGTCATAGAGATACAGACAGAGAGAGAGAGAGAGAGAGAGAGAGAGAGAGATGACGGGAACGCCCAGACACGAGACAGTTGAGGCTATAAAGAAACTGTTACTTTATGAGAACACACACACACACACACAGCTAAACTATCCACTGACATCTGGCGGCTACAAGCGACACCTCCCTGCCAAGGTTTATAGATAGATTGGATTGGATTGGATAGAATAGAATAGATTATGTTAGATTAGAATGGATGGATGGAGCATTTATCTATTCATTGCCAAATCGATGTCACCGAGGGTAAGTGTCCGTCCCAGAGCCACGGGTTAGGCAAAATCCACGTCCATGCGGGTTTGGTGGGCTCTAATTGGTTGTGGCACGTTATGATAGTTAATATCCTTCTTTTAACTATTTTAGGTTAGGTTAGATTTGGTTAGGTTAGGTTTAAGTTTGACTAGATTAATGCGATATATATGGCAGCGGAGGAGCGGCAAGTCTTGGAAGTCACGATGTACAGTGGACCAATCAATGTACATCAAGCCCGCATAACACGTGGGTTTTAACAAATTACACCGCGGCCCATCGACTTGTGCTGTACGTCAATACCACTGAGCTGGTGAACTACCTTAGCTGAAACTGACAGAAACCTTGTTGTGCCCTAGTCTGGCCAGAAATATATTAAGACAGACAGATAGGAACATCTCTGAGCAACACTGCCTCACGTTTTTCTTTCTAATGACCGTAATTTTCCCGACACATCACTTATCAATTTCATAATGACTGTGTGTGTGTGTGTGTGTGTGTGTGTAGTGTGTGTGTGACTGTATTTTTTATTTCGTGTCTGTGTCTGTCTGTGGGTGTTTTTGTCTGTGAGTACCAGACAGACGCTAGTCACTCGCTACCTGCAGGTGGTGTACCGCCACAGTCTCCTCCCACAGTTGTTAAGACAGACACACAATCGACCACAACACACCCTGGTAGCCCCATAGAGAAGATTAGAGCGAGAGAGAGGAGGAGGGAGGGAAGGAGCCTAGCATCACGTGTATCAAAAGGTGACACACCAGTCCACCTCCACCTACACCACCTCCACCACCTACACAACCTCCACCTACACTACAGGAGGTGTCAAGGTAGTGAGGAGTGAGGGTGCCAGATGAGGGGTAGAAAGTTGTGAGGGCTGTGAAGGCGAGGAGGAAATGAGGTTTGGGGGGGTTATGAGGGGGAACAGAAGGGGAAATGAGGTTGAGTGAGGGGTGAGAGGAGGGAGGGGAAGTCAGGGGGGGGGGTGATGATAGTGCACTGGCGTTGAGGCTGAGGTAGGGGATACAGAGAGGAGGGGAAGGGAGGGGTGGGAAGCTTTGTTAACATGGATCTGGGTTACTAGGGAGGTTGGGGGGTGGGGGGTAGGGTGTAGGTTCATGTGGGTAGGAAGGATGGGAGTGTGTGTAGAGGTGGGGGTAGAGTGTAGGGAAGGGTTGGAGGAAGTGGGGGAGTAGGGAGGGGAAGGAAGATAGTTAAAGGTTGGGGTTGGGGTGAAGGTGGGGGGTTGGGGTGAAGGTGGGAAGATGGGGTGCAGGTGGGGGTTGGGGTGAAGGTGGGGGTTGGGGTGAAGGTGGGAGGATGGGGTGCAGGTGGGGGGTTGGGGTGAAGGTGGGAGGTTGGGGTGAAGGTGGGAGGTTGGGGGTGGGGGTGATGGTGGGGGGTTGGGGTAAAAATGGGGGTTGGGGTGAAGGTGGGGGGTTGGAGTGAAGGTAGGGGGGTTGGGGTGAAGGTGGGGGTTGGGGTGAAGGTAGGGGGTTGGGATGAAGATTGACTTAGGTTGATCACAGCTGAAAGTTTAATCTCTCTCTCTCTCTCTCTCTCTCTCTCTCTCTCTCTCTCTCTCTCTCTCTCTCTCTCTCCACTGTCTTGTAGCTGAAGTTTACAGAAATGTGCAGACTCATTGCTTGGATATATTACTACCACCATAACTACCATTAACTACTTCACCACCATCAGTGCCACCATAACTACCATTAACTACTTCACCACCATCAGTGCCACCATAACTACCATTAACTACTTCACCACCATCAGTGCCACTATAACTACCATTGTTCTTATGTTGGATGATGCTGCTGCCAGGACACACACACACGCACACACACACACACACATCACCAACAACAACCAACGAAACAACAACAACTATAAACATCAACAACAATCACACTCACATTTTAACCACAGAAAATACAACAACAACAATAATAATACCAACAACAACAATTACAACAACCACTACTACAACAACCACAACTACAAAAACAACCACAATAACATCACATAACCAGGGGGGGGGGGGGGGTGACGTCAGCGCCAAACAGCAGAGGTCAACAGGGGCCAGTGGTTTACTTGTAGAACCTATAACAGGAAAAACTAGCGAGGCTGAACAGTGTAAATAATGGTGGGTACTAATGGTGAGTACTAATGGAGGGTACTAATGGTGGGTACTAATGGTGGGTACTAATGGTGGGTACTAATGGTGGGCACTAATGGTGGGTACTAATGGTGGGTACTAATGGTGAGTACTAATGGTGGGCACTAATGGTGGGTACTAATGGTGGGTACTAATGGTGGGTACTAATGGTGGGTACTAATGGTGGGTACTAATGGTGGGTACTACTAACTGTTCAATGTTTTTACCTCTCAGGCTATGAGGAGCCTGTGGGTTAAGGCAGTACTGGGTTGTGAGTAGATGAATGAATGAGAATGTGAGGTAAGAATGATTATGAATAGCTAATGAGTTTGTGAGTGAACGAAAGGTGAGTAAGTTTGATGATGATGATGATGATCTAAGAATAAGGTCAGGAGCACGTTCAAAAGCCAATATCTTGACTAACATGTTACAAGCTATGCAGGTGTGGGAAGCTACAGTAGACTCTTATAACACGTGACTGTCTCTTTATCTTCACTATTGTTGATGTTCAAGTAGACAGAAGATATCGTTGTGTGGTGGACTAAGAGAAAAAGAGACATTACCACACTAGGCGCGCGTCAGCCCCGACATATATGGCTTGTGATACTGCCTCCAACACAACAATGAGCTAGACGGTGACAATGTGTGTCATGTGGACAATGTAAGATTAGTATTTACAAAAGAACAAGTGTTAACGGAGCTTCCTGATAGTAGCGCCTGTGTACTTCTGTGGACAGCCCTCATAATATACATATGTTTACTTTCCCTGAGGGTATTACATGGATACATAAGTTTACGCTCCTTGATAGTACACATTACACATTTTTTTTTTTACATCGTTCTAGTGTAATGAACATCTCCGTCTGTCTATTTACCTCCCTCTGATGTATTGAACTTACGACACAATAACCTCAACAAGCGACTTCTCTTAGCTCACGTCTTGATGCAGCTCGGGTGTGCAGGGTGATGTAAGGTGTGAGGCAGAGCACGTACAGTTCTCGGTATACTGGGCAGGTAGTGGCGGTACTCTGAACACCATGTTGTTGGCTGTTGTGTTACCGAGGTGAGGAGAAGAGAGCCAAGGTGTGAGACTAAGGATGGTTTTGTGTGTTATATCTTGTGGCTGTGTCAAGAGGGTGTATGTACTGTAACTATGGCTCTGAGATACAAGATTGAAGAGACATAGACAGACGAACAGAGAGAATGATTGATAGACTTACATACTGACAATATGAGAGGCACAGAGAGAGAGAGAGGAGGTGGGGGGAGTGAGAGGCGAACACAAAGATTGAGAGAGTGAGAGAGGGAGAGAGAGAGACCAGATTCCATCACACGTTTCATGGTCATTGTTCCTCGTGTCAGTGTTACACATCATACAGTGTTGCCAACATCCCCTGAGGACCACCGTGGTTAACTCTTGTTTCCCCTTCCAGTTGTTGCAACCCCGCAGCTGTTGCAACACACACCGCCCTGTTCATCTGCAGTGCTGTAACCCTCCAAGAGCCACTGCAGCCTCCCTTCACGAGCGTTTCCTTCCCTCTCACTGTCTTCCTTTATTAATTGTTTGCGTGGGTTTTTTTTATAATTCCTTGGATCACCTGAAGATGAAACACCCTATACCCAACCCAAAATAACTTAACCTAACCTAAGTGGCCATGTGCAGGAGGGGGAAAGTGGCCATGTGTGGGAGGGGCAAGTGGCCATGTGTGGGAGGGGCAAACGACAATATGGACACAGTACACAACAAGACAAACTCACGACATAGCTGTTGCAGCGTCGACCAGAGCCGCCACCAGCAGCAGAAGCAACAGGTCAAGCAGAACAGGTCACGAGCGTCTTAGGTCATACCCCTCAGGTGTGCCAAGGCTACAGACATACCTGGTGATAGTCGTTCTTTCCTCCTCACTACCTCCGGCTCACGTACCGTACACATTAAGTACATTACGCCACCTGATTGACAAACACAGATCAGTTGTAAGGAAAAGTTCTCTCTAACCTAACACAACGCAGCACAACACAACATAAAGAACTTTTATAACATGCAACTCAATGCGTTAAGACTACTTCTACTATAGTAAAAGTAAGATTATGTCCAATAGCAGATAAACTAGTGACATTTATTCCACCGGAGAAAATTTACGGCAGAGTTTTTAGAAATGTCTTCAATATTTTGGTTATAGTGATACTTAATCTTTCTCGTGTAGCTGTAGTGACAGTGTCTGGTCTGGTTCTTGCATGGTAAAGGTTAACTTGTGATGGGTTGTCGTGTAACAGAGACGCAGGGGGGAGAGGTGGGGAGGGGTAATGGAGAATGTTAACTGATATCACCTGAAGATTAGACAAACTATATTTTTTTTTCACCTGATCACTAAACATACTATCGTTAACTTTAATTACCTGTAACCTAACCTAACCCCTCTTAGTTAAGGTGGAAAATAAGTTTGGGGGGAGGCTAATGTTCAGGTGATCCGATAACTATCACTCAATGAATGCACTCAGGGGGCATTGTACTCACTCACTCACTCACTCACCTTCACCGTGGACTGGAGACTGGTAAGTGGTACAGGTATGGACGGCTCCCATGGCTGGTTCCAGTTTACTAAGGGAGACGTCCACCAGTTTACCTGTAGGTGAGAAGGACGAGAGGAAGAGATGAATGAATAAACTGTTGTGTTGGCAGACAGAGAGAAGAGGGTAAGAGAGGGGAACGAGAAGAGGAGAGGGGAGGGAGGAGAGTGGGAGAAGAGGGGGAGGAAGGAGGGTGGAGAGGGGGAAAAAAAGGAGAAACAGGAAGGAGAGGAGAGGGGTGAAGGATCAATAAGAGGAGGAGGGGTAAAAATCGTGAAAGAGAGAAGGATAAAGAATGAAGAGGAGGAGGAGGGAATGGGGAAGAGGAAGGTACAAAAATGAAAGGGAAGGAAGAGTTAGAGAGCTTGGAAGAGGAAAGTAGGTTTAATGAGAAGGGGAGGAGGAGGGGGAAGAGAAAGGTGGGCACGGAGCTGAAAAGGGAAGGAGGTGATGGAAGGGAGGGGGATGTAAAAGGAAGAGAGGGGAGGGAAGGTGATGGAGGGGGGAGGGGAGATAACATACTACCCCGCAGACAATAATGACGAGGTCTTACATAAGCAGTTATAAATATATTAAATTGACTGGTAGGAAAGTGAATGGTTAATTGAGGTTAAGAGTAGAGTGTGTGTGTGTGTGTGTGTGTGTGTGTGTGGTGTGTGTGTGTGTGTGTGTGTGTGTAACGCTGGCGGACAACTAAAAAGGTATAAGGATAGTCTTTGGAGAAACCTGAAAAAGTGCCAAATCGACCCCCCTCACCTGGGAGACGATTACTCCACACCGTAGCTCTTGGAGGAGCACCACACAAGAAAGTGTCAATACTTTCGAGTTAGCCCGACTGCATAACGAGGCAGACAAGCGCCAACACCGAAAGACGCTGCCGCCGCCCCTCCCGCACTAGATGTAGTCCCCCACATGTGCAACATCTGTGATCGACCCTGCCGATCCCGTATCGGCCTCTTTAGTCACCTCAGAACTCACCAACCTAGGTGACATCCTTAATAACTCATATCATTGTATCATAGCTGGATTATCGTCATACTCGATTGCGAGTGACAGGAAAATTGTAATAGTGGTAGGTAGCAGTAGCAGTGTGTGTGTGTGTGTGTTTCACTCCTAATACAATTGTGGCCAGTCACTATTGAACCAGCCTTCTACACCTTGATTTTACCACACAGACAGACTGTGTGGGGAGACACACACACACACACACAGCATCAAGACAACAACATACCCACAGCGATACCACAGACTTTCCCTCCTTTTCTCCTGCCCACAAAAGTTAAGGAACGTGTGACTCTCTCCTACTCAAAGAGTCGTTCATCCTCTAAGTGGTATTATAATGTGACGGTCCTCGAGACAACTAGAGACTCGACGAACAGTATAAACACCTCGGCTCTCACCTGTCAGGCAGTTAACGTTGACAGGTGAGGCAGTGGGCCAGGTCAACTTCACTCACTTCATCCAGCTTCACTCACCCTCCTCACCTATGTCACCCACCCAACCCCCTCATTCACGTCACCCAACGCCCCCCTCCCTCCCAAATCAGTGAAAGTGTTAACACGTATATGATCACCTGTTCAATCAACATTCATCTCTTACCTGATCGACCAGAAACGGACTTAACCAAAATATCCAACTTATTATATAATTTATCATTTTATTAACTTACCTCAAGTACATCCAGGTGTGAAAATAAATTGTATAGTTCTCTAGACAAATTTACAAAACCGAGATTCAAATTCATTTCTTTTTCATTTTTTTTTGGGGGGGGGGAGATGGTGGGTATGAGGGGGAGGGGGGTAATTGAAGGTGGGGTACGAGGCGGTGTGAACGGAATGGAGGAGGTGGGGAGGGGGGAAGCGGGTAGGTGGGGAGAGGTGGGGGTGGAGGGTGAAGACGGGCAAAAACTGGTATGCTTGCCGGAATGTTTATTTCGAAAGACTGTGTGAGTAAGATTCAACTTGGGGTATAAAAGCACCTTGATCACCTTGACGCTTGCTGTTGTGTTGTGTTGTGTTGTCGTGTGTTTTACTGTGTTATGTTCTGCTTTGTTGTGTTGCATGCGGTTGTGTGAGGATTGTAGAGCACTTTGATTTCGTGCATTGATAAACTCACATGTGGTACAGAGATATGCTGCGTTGAGAGGCTCTCTGTGTGTGTGTCAGGCCGTCCAGTGCTGACCGCTGTGAGGAAATACAATACCGTCCTGTTATAGTACCATTATCGTGCTGTACTGTGCTGTCTACGCTGTTTCCTCCTATAATTAACAGCAGCAGCAGCACATAATTA
The DNA here is from genome assembly GCA_958450375.1 of Homarus gammarus. Lineage (NCBI taxonomy): Eukaryota > Metazoa > Arthropoda > Malacostraca > Decapoda > Nephropidae > Homarus > Homarus gammarus. The sequence goes on from CAUDMG010001266.1 coordinate 118,205, forward strand.
TAATCCTTCCCCTATCTTCCCCCTATCAATACCTTGTGCGTTTGTCCATACTTACGTCACATCTAGCATTGTCAGCATAATTACGCAGAAACTATTACACTTAAACCAATGCAATTTTAAAACCACCATCACACACATCCACAGAAAACTTGATTAAGTTTTGAAGGTTTTGGGGTAAATTCTTTAGTTTTTCTTATATATATATATATATTTTTTTTAATCCTGCCATCTAGCGGCTAATGAGAACCCTATATCCTAAAATACACAGCATATAAGGAAAGTCTGAACTGATGGTAGAGTAAATTTAACAAGTGTATATTTGAGTCTGGGAGGGGGGAAAGTTGTTTGGTTGTGTCTTTGTGAATGAAGAGGAAGAAGTATAACAACAATAGCAACAAAGACAACAGCAACAACCATAATAACCACAACAGTTACAACAAAAACAACAACTACAGCAAGTACAACAACAATGAATTTTATTAACAAAAGGAAAAGACGAAGAAGAAAGAGAGAAAAAAAAAAAAGCAGCGTGAGGCGAGGGTGGGTGGGGGTGGGGCGGGGGATTACGTGCACATGTCGTTGTTCACTTGTCCATGTCTGCCAGGCCACCCCCACACCCCAAGGTCCTCTCTCTCTCTCTCTCTCTCTCTCTCTCTCTCTCTCTCTCTCTCTCTCTCTCTCAAAGCTTAACGAAGTTCAAGTTTGCAACACAAGAGGGAACAGAATCACGATGGGTACAGGTGAAAGTTCTTTTTAACATAGTCTAATGTTATCAGTGAACAGGTGTAAGGTCACTTGGTCTAACTGGGGCGAGGAAAGGTTAACACGTTGGAGATTTTTAAGAATATGTAAAATGATGGTGAAAGTGGTGTTGGAGAGAGGGAGAGAGGGAGAGAGAGAGAGGGAGAGAGCGTGTGTGATAGGATAGAGAGAATGGGTGGTGGAAGAGAGATAGAAGAGAGAGTGTTTGTATGTAAGTGTGAAAGAGAGAGAGAGACACGAAAACAAAATGAGCTGATAGACAGACAGACAGACAGACAGAATGTGCCAGACAGACAGACAGACAGACAGGAAGAGACTACACATACCAGTAGGGATATGAACCCACGTACTCATCATCACCACACACCCTAGATTCAACACACCCCACACACTCATCATCATCACACACCCTACATATTTACCACCCTCACACACCCACTTCCTCAATCTTACCCCTCTGTCTGTCACCTCCCCACCCTCACCCACCCATCTCCCCACCCTCACCCACCCATCTCCCCACCCTCACCATCCCACCTCCCCACCCTCACCCACCCATCTCCCCACCCTCACCCACCCATCTCCCCACCCTCCCACCTCCCCACCCTCACCATCCCACTTCACCCACCCATCTCCCCACCCTCACCATCCCACCTCCCCACCCTCACTCTCCCACCTCCCCACCCTCACCCACCCATCTCCCCACCCTCACCCACCCATCTCCACACCCTCACCCACCCATCTCCACACCCTCACCCACCCATCTCCCCACCCCAGTGCCGGACCCGTGGAGGCCCATGGGCAGCCTCTTTGTGGAGGCCCCCCTCATTATAACTACCCAAGGGTGGGGTGGCGAGTGAAGCGAGCCTAAACATCTGGGAGTTCCGGGGGGCGCTGTAAGCCCCCCTGGAAACTTTTGAAATTTTAACACTTCTTTGGAGAATTTTGAAGTCATATGCAGTTATATTGAGGAAATTAGAACATTGAGAAATTTTTAATTAACTGTATATTTATTGATAGTGTACAAATTCCCACACACACACACACACACACACAAAAGTGAGACATGACTGGAGTCATTCATGTGGTTTCCCGTCGACCAGCCCTGATATAGCTACTACCGCACAGGTCAAAAATTTTCAAGAGACTTTACAGAAAAGAATAAATAAAATATTGTAATATGTGGAGGCCCCCAGATTGTGGAGGCCCCTGGGCAGATGCCCATTTTGCCCACTCCTGAATCCGGCCCTGCCCCACCCTCACCCTCCTATCTCCCCACCCTCGTATCTCCCCACCCTCACCCTCCCACCCCCAAAACCATCACCACCAAGGTCACTCGTCCACTGCGCCTCTTTTTACCAGGATATAAATGACATCCTCACCCCCCCCCCCCATTTACCCCCTCATCCCCCCAAAACCCCCATCACCCCTCTCCTCTACCCCCATCACCCCTCTCTACCCACTCCATCCCCGCTCACCCCCACCTGACTCCTACCACATCTAGGCCTCACCTGGGTTTTACCTGAACAGCTTTCAAAGGTTTGTCATCACCTTCTCTCCCTTCTTCTTTTTTTTCTATTTCTTTTTTTCTTTTTCTTCGTATTTCCTTCTTCCATATCATCCTCATCCTACTCTTCTTTTTCTTCTTCCTCCATTCCCTTCTCCTTGTCCTGCTCTTCTGTTTCCTCCTCCTCCTCCTCCTCCTCCTCTTCCTCCTGTTCCTCTTCCTCTTCCTCCTCCTCCTCCTCTTCCTTCCCTCCTCCTCCTCCCCTTCTCCTCCTCCCCCCCATCACCCCCTCCTCTTCCTTCCCTTCTCCTCCTCCTCCCTTCCTCCTCCCCTTCCTTCCCTTCTCCTCCTCCTCCCTTCCTCCTCCCCTTCCTCCTCCCCTTCCTCCTCCTCCTCCCCTTCCTCCTCCCCTTCCTCCTCCTCCTCTTCCTTCTCCTCCTCCCCTTCCTCCTCCTCCTCTTCCTTCTCCTCCTCCTCCCCTTCCTCCTCCCCTTCCTTCCCCCTTCCTCCTCCTCCTCCTCCTCCTCCTCCTCCTCCTCCCCCCCCTTCCTCCTCCTCCCCCCTTCCTCCTCCTCCTCCTCCACCTACCGCTCTAGTTTTTTTCATCGCCAGGGAGTTCCCGTTCCTGACCCCTCCTGACCCCCCCTCCATCCTTCCCTCTCCTAGCTAAATCCTTCACTCAACCTTCCCTTCCCCTTTCCCTCTTTCCTTTCCCTCCATCTCCCGTCCCCCTTGAATCCTTCCTCGCCTTCCTCCCCTTCTCTTCCACTCCGATTCCATCCTCCATTCCACCATTCCCTCTCATAGCTGTATCCCTTTACATATCCTTCCCTTCACCACTCCTCTTCCCTCTCCCGTTCTCCTCTCTCTCTCCTCCCCCCCCTCTCCTCTCCACCCCCCTCCCTCTCCCGCGCGTCCTTGCATTCCTCTACCCCCTTCCTTCCCTCCCCCCACCCTCCCCTCCCCCCACATTATAAACATTACCTGAAGGACAAGTAATGATAAACTTGGGGGAACCTTCAGATGTTTACGAAGGAATTCTATAAAGATGTTTTGTGTTTTATTCAATTATTTATGTATTCAGGAGATGGGAGAGGCGAAATAAAGATAGGGGTGGAGAGAGAGAGAGAGAGAGAGAGAGAGAGAGAGAGAGAGAGAGAGAGACAACAACCGGTAGGTAAGTTGAGAACAAAGGAGATAGAGAATGAATGAGAAAATGAGAGAGAGAATAAGAGAGAAAACAAACTCTTCAAGGTGAACAAATGAGTGTAATGGGAGAAGGAAGGAGGGAGGTGATCACTACAGCAGCTCCCCCTCGTGCTGGTGATAACAGTGATCACTACAGCACCTCCCCCTCGTGCTGGTGATAACAGTGATCACTACAGCAGCTCCCCCTCGTGCTGGTGATAACAGTGATCACTACAGCAGCTCCCCCTCGTGCTGGTGATAACAGTGATCACTACAGCAGCTCCCCCTCGTGCTGGTGATAACAGTGATCACTAAAGCACCTCCCTCTCGTGCTGGTGACAACAGTGATCACTGCAGCAGCTCCCCCTCGTGCTGGTGATAACAGTGATCACTAAAGCACCTCCCTCTCGTGCTGGTGATAACAGTGATCACTACAGCAGCTCCCCCTCGTGCTGGTGATAACAGTGATCACTACAGCACCTCCCTCCCGTGCTGGTGATAACAGTGATCACTACAGCATCTCCCTCTCGTGCTGGTGATAACAGTGATCACTACAGCAGCTCCCCCTCGTGCTGGTGATAACAGTGATCACTACAGCAGCTCCCCCTCGTGCTGGTGATAACAGTGATCACTACAGCAGCTCCCCCTCGTGCTGGTGATAACAGTGATCACTACAGCACACCTCCCTCTCGTGCTGGTGGTAACAGTGATCACTACAGCACCTCCCTCCCGTGCTGGTGATACCAGTGATCACTACAGCACCTCCCTCTCGTGCTGGTGATAACAGTGATCACTACAGCACACCTCCCTCTCGTGCTGGTGATAACAGTGATCACTACAGCACCTCCCTCCCGTGCTGGTGATAACAGTGATCAATACAGCACCTCCCTCCCGTGCTGGTGATAACAGTGATCACTACAGCACCTCCCTCTCGTGCTGGTGATAACAGTGATCACTACAGCAGCTCCCTCCCGTGATAAGTGAGACAGTGTAACACCTGTCATCTGTGATACAGTGTGAGGGAGCGACACAGCTGGTGGTCACTGTGTACGTCGTGGGGTGTGTACGTCGTGAGGTGTGTACGTCGTGAGGTGTGTACGTCGTGAGGTGTGTACGTCGTGAGGTGTGTACGTCGTGGGGTGTGTACGTCGTGGGGTGTGTACGTCGTGGGGTGTGTACGTCGTGGGGTGTGTACGTCGTGAGGTGTGTACGTCGTGGGGTGTGTACGTCGTGAGGTGTGTACGTCGTGGGGTGTGTACGTCGTGAGGTGTGTACGTCGTGGGGTGTGTACGTCGTGAGGTGTGTACGTCGTGACAATACAGTTTGTGCGAAGACGTAAAATGACTAAAATGTTTCAAATATATTACGTTCACTAGAGCTAAATATTGTCGCTGAAGGTTTGTGTTCAGACTACATTACTGTAACTTGAACTGAACTTTTAAACTGTGTATATTATCACTAAAGTCGTCAAGGTACCACAAACAGGGACTAAGACTGTGGTGCATAAAGTAATCCAGACTTAAAAAACACGTCAAGTTGACACATGTTGATAAAAACAGGTAAAGACGTGGAAAATTATTCTTACATAAATATTTGCCGAAGTGGAGCTGTTCACCTGACAATGTGTGTGGCTCTGTGACGGGTGAGGAGTGGAGGGTGAGGGTGAGGGGTAGGGTGAGGGGTGAGAGGTAGGGTGAGGGGTGAGGGTGAGGGTGAGGGGTAGGGTGAGGGGTGAGAGGTAGGGTGAGGGGTGAGGGGTGAGGGTGAAGGGTGAGGGTGAGGGTGTGGATGGTCGACACACTGACCACCATCCCACTAAGATGGTCTACTAAGAGAGAGAATATTTCAGCAGTATGCTCAGAGTTCAGGTGTTTAAGGCCAGGTAAAGTGCTGCCCACAGATCAAGTACACTGCGTCCTAGGTCACGTACAGTTCCTTGACCACCGAAGGGTCAAGACGTACCTGGCGCTCCTCTCGGAGCAGCCAGGTCAACTGTTAAGTTGGCCCATACCAACCCCCTCCCCTGAACCCTCCTCCCCTGAACCCTCCTCCCCACCGGAATTTCAACAAGTTCTCGCCAGAAGTTACAATTTCATTTAGGAAAGGAACGGAACCAGTGTTAAGCAGAGGTGAACAGTGGTGAACAGTGCTTAAGTCAGTGAGAACAACTCAACAGTAACAGTCGTACCCAAGTTAACCTTAACACAGTGAGGTCCCAGGTACCCAGTGATAACGGCCCGTGAGACCCAACAACAACCAGCGATGTGTTAATCCGTCTACGATAGGAAGGCCTAAGACCAAACCTCACTCATATAACACCATCTGTGAGGGAATTACTACACCACATGTCCCTCATAACACCATATGTGAGGGAATTACTACACCACGTCAAGTCCCTCATCACACCATCTGTGAGGGAATTACTACACCACGTGAGGTCCCTCATAACACCATCTGTGAGGGAATTACTACACCACGTGATGCCCCTCATAACACCATAACACCATCTGTGAGGGAGTTACTACACCACGTGAGGCCCCTCATAACACCATCTGTAAGGGAATTACTACACCACGTGAGTTCCTCCTAACACCATCTGTGAGGGAATTACTACACTACATGTTTGCTGTTCAACACCTACATTAATCTGTATGTTCACTGTATGTTCCTTTACCTCTCTCTAATGAAGGCTTTTGTTAAACCGCCAATGTATGTAATAAGTCATTTATGTCCAATGTATATTTTCAGCCTTCGGGCTGCAGAATTTTTTCAATAAACCGTTAATTATTATTATTATTATTATTATTATTATTATTATTATTATTATTATTATTATTATTAGTGTCCGTAATAGTTTGAGAATAATATTAACTGTCAACACAAACAGTTTATTTAGTGTGTTAAAGGATTAAGAGCCGTAATAAACGAGAATTTACGCACTTTACTCTTCCCCGATCTTCCTCGCTAATATCAACGGTGACGTCATCAACCTCTCGGGCCGTGTCGGGTACTTGATGCAGCAGTTGGTGTTTGTCAACTAAGTTTTGAAAAAATGTTTACGTGTTTCGTGAGTTATTTTTTTGTGTGTGTGTAAAAATATACCACTGATATCAGGCTTGAGACCTATGGGTGTCACTGTAAGCGTTTAGCCTTACAACAAACCCTCACAGAACTGAACCCTGGGTTATATTTGATCTGGCCGAAATGCTAAACGTTTGCGTTATCATTTTGTGGATATTGTCAGCATGAATTTGGGTACATTCTTGAGTCCGGTACAATAATGTGAGCCCATGGATAGGTAGATAGATATATAGATAACGAAATGTATAGACTGATAGATAAACAGATGAATAGATAACTAGCTGGATAAATGAATAAATAGACAGATAGATTGATATAGAGAATTATCTATTTATATAATATTAATCTTAAGTAAAGCTCGGATTACTTATCAATAACGCAGTAAACAATCTTAGCTCCTTTTTGTCTTGGCCAGATTCAAGTAAGAGCCTCGCCGTTAGTTGAGATTGAGGTGGTGATGGTGGTGAGGAGCAGCTGGCGTCTTGAGGGCCGGACGTGGCAACAGAAAACGGGGAGGGTAAGAGACGGACAGGTTGAGGTAATTGGTTGAGTCGACACCTGGCGCTCCTCCTCCCACTGGTTCTGTTACACTCTCAAGAATTTTTGTATCTCGTCTTATTGCCTGTTTAAAGTACCTAGGCCTCTATTTAAGTGTTTATGTTAAGTTCATATTACATCTGTGGAGTATCTGGGCTGGTTTTTTTGCAACTGTTTTTGTTAATCTTGTTACAGGTGATGAGTTTTATTTTTTTTTTTATCTCGGAGCATCTGGTTTGTTGCTCGCTTATTTTTGTTAAGTTTTTAATGTACACTGATGAGTTATGTTTCTCATCTTCCTGTCTTTCTGGATTCCTAGGATGTTTCTTCAGTGGGGTTTTGTAATGATTTCATGTTTTCTTCCCCTGTTAAGCACCTAAGCTGCCGTTAAGTCGTTCACTGCCACGGTCCCACTATACACACACATTGATTTTCTGTTGTCTCGTTTCCTCTCCCTATTAATACTCGTTCACTGCCACGGTCCCACTATACACACACATTGATTTTCTGTTGTCTCGTTTCCTCTCCCTATTAATACTCGTTCACTGCCACGGTCCCACTATACACACACATTGATTTTCTGTTGTCTCGTTTCCTCTCCCTATTAATACTCGTTCACTGCCACGGTCCCACTATACACACACACTGATTTTCTGTTGTTTCGTTTCCTCTCCCTATTAATACTCGTTCACTGCCACGGTCCCACTATACACACACATTGATTTTCTGTTGTCTCGTTTCCTCTCCCTATTAATACTCGTTCACTGCCACGGTCCCACTATACACACACATTGATTTTCTGTTGTCTCGTTTCCTCTCCCTATTAATACTCGTTCACTGCCACGGTCCCACTATACACACACACTGATTTTCTGTTGTCTCGTTTCCTCTCCCTATTAATACCTTGACTGACGGGTGTTTATCGTAGGTATCCAACTCCATTTCTAAGTATTTATATCTCACTTCATTGTCACTATTGCCTCAACCTACCTCTTAACTGTTTGGGGTGCGGCTGCTGAGTGGATACATCAGTCATCTCTTGTCCGTATGGTGTTGTTGGTATATGCTCCCACCAGTCGGCACAGCTATGAATAGGAAGTTAATTTTAGTTCGAGAAGTGAAGCTTGTTAAGTGCAGTACCGATTACACTGTGCGTTGGAGACTCGTAGTGTTCAGTGTACCGCCTATGGGACCCACTACCTCACATTAAGAACTTATGTGACAGGTTTTATGTGCGGGTTCCTTGTCACTCGGGTCACCTGGGCTACCTTTCATGTGTCTGCTGTCAACACTGTAATTCACTCTGACGTTTTATGGTTCACTCCCTTGTCCCTTTTATTAGTGTGGTCATACCTTAAATGTTTACTACCGTGGTCCTGCTGGCGTCAATTATTGTATGTCTCTTGATCCTCCTCACCAGTTGGGTTGCCGGGAGTCTGTTTATGTTCAGCTTCTGCCCAACTCTCAGCTGTTATGTCTTCCTTCTCCTCCTCCCGTAGCACCTGACATGTCATTGAGCTGTTATGTCTTCCTTTTCCTCCTCCCGTAGCACCTGACATGTCATTGAGCTGTTATGTCTTCCTTCTCCTCCTCCCGTAGCACCTGACATGTCATTGAGCTGTTATGTCTTCCTTCTCCTCCTCCCGTAGCACCTGACATGTCATTGAGCTGTTATGTCTTCCTTCTCCTCCTCCCGTAGCACCTGACATGTCATTGAGCTGTTATGTCTTCCTTCTCCTCCTCCCGTAGCACCTGACATGTCATTGAACTGTTATGTCTTCCTTTTCCTCCTCCCATAGCACCTGACATGTCATTGAGCTGTTATGTCTTCCTTCTCCTCCTCCCGTAGCACCTTGACATGTCATTAAGATCTTCACTATCGAGTTCCTCCTCCATTTCGACGTTTTTTTATGTCTCGTTTCCGTGTCTCGCTAATTACCTGGGCTACATCTTAAGTGTTTACTGCCGAGGGTCTGTTAAATCTTTCATGTCTTTACCTTTGTCCATCACACACGTCTCCCTCAGCTCCTCCTGGGTGATAGTTGTACAGTTCCTGCTACATCGGAACATTTTTATTTTATTATCCACATTCAGGTTGAGAGATCCAGCGGTAGAGGTGCTACTGTCTGTGTGTCTGTATGTGTGTATAGTTGTGTGTTCGTCTGTGTGCCCGTATGTGTGTATAGTTGTGTGTTCGTCTGTGTGTCTGTCTCCCTAAAACAATATCCTCTGTGGTGGCTCAGCATTATGCAGCTCCCGGGGGGTGACGAGGTTTCCCTGGAGGCTTACGAAGAACCAGATGTCTTAGAACTGGACTTTATCATTAGTTGTAGCAGAGGAGAAGCAGGTGTGTACTTCCTCGTGTCTCTTATTATAGCGGAGGAGAAGCAGATGTTACTTCCTCGTGTCTCTTATTATAGCGGAGGAGAAGCAGATGTTACTTCCTCGTGTCTCTTATTATAGCAGAGGAGAAGCAGGTGTTACTTCCTTGTGTCTCTTATTATAGCAGAGGAGAAGCAGGTGTTACTTCCTCGTGTCTCTTATTATAGCAGAGGAGAAGCAGGTGTTACTTCCTCGTGTCTCTTATTATAGCAGAGGAGAAGCAGATGTTACTTCCTCGTGTCTCTTATTATAGCAGAGGAGAAGCAGGTGTTACTTCCTCGTGTCTCTTATTATAGCAGAGGAGAAGCAGATGTTACTTCCTCGTGTCTCTTATTATAGCAGAGGAGAAGCAGGTGTTACTTCCTCGTGTCTCTTATTATAGCAGAGGAGAAGCAGGTGTTACTTCCTCGTGTCTCTTATTATAGCAGAGGAGAAGCAGATGTTACTTCCTCGTGTCTCTTATTATAGCAGAGGAGAAGCAGGTGTTACTTCCTCGTGTCTCTTATTATAGCGGAGGAGAAGCAGGTGTTACTTCCTCGTGTCTCTTATTATAGCAGAGGAGAAGCAGATGTTACTTCCTCGTGTCTCTTATTATAGCAGAGGAGAAGCAGGTGTTACTTCCTCGTGTCTCTTATTATAGCAGAGGAGAAGCAGGTGTTACTTCCTCGTGTCTCTTATTATAGCAGAGGAGAAGCAGGTGTTACTTCCTCGTGTCTCTTATTATAGCAGAGGAGAAGCAGGTGTTACTTCCTCGTGTCTCTTATTATAGCAGAGGAGAAGCAGATGTTACTTCCTCGTGTCTCTTATTATAGCAGAGGAGAAGCAGGTGTTACTTCCTCGTGTCTCTTATTATAGCGGAGGAGAAGCAGGTGTTACTTCCTCGTGTCTCTTATTATAGCAGAGGAGAAGCAGATGTTACTTCCTCGTGTCTCTTATTATAGCAGAGGAGAAGCAGGTGTTACTTCCTCGTGTCTCTTATTATAGCAGAGGAGAAGCAGGTGTTACTTCCTTGTGTCTCTTATTATAGCAGAGGAGAAGCAGGTGTTACTTCCTCGTGTCTCTTATTATAGCAGAGGAGAAGCAGGTGTTACTTCCTCGTATCTCTTATTATAGCAGAGGAGAAGCAGGTGTTACTTACTCGTATCTCTTATTATAGCAGAGGAGAAGCAGATGTTACTTACTCGTATCTCTTATTATTTGTGTCTGTACTTAACACTTGGACTAATGCTCAGGTGTTAAGTGTGTACTAAACTTACACTCCTCGACCTTGTACTGTAAGGCTGCGATGGTCGAGTGCAGTACCAGACACACCCACACTCTGGCGTACCGAAAACTTAGTAGTGATTGTGTTGTATCTCCACTAACCTAACCTAACCTAACCTAACCTAACCTAGCGGGCAATCAGGTCTCCATGAAATCCACTTTTTTTTCTGTTTAAACTGTGTCACGGAGGCGGGACAGCGGCGACCCAGAATTGACGTAAATTTTAACTGGTAAATATTGATACGTATTTAGGAACTCAATGACCACTTGAAGATTAGCCACCCCTAACCTAACTTACCCTACTCTAACCTAACTTACCCTACTCTAGTACCCTACCCTGTCCTAACCTAACTTAACCTACCCAACCCTAAAATAACCTACCCTACCCTACCCTACCCTACCCTACCCTACCCTACCTCCCTCTCATGTACCGTTAGGGTGTTAAATCATCAAATGTAATAAGCTAGGAGAGGGGTAACTAATCTTCAGGTGATCCCAGTCAAGCATAAACGCCGTCGAGAGAAACAGTATCTTCTTCCCTTCGAATAATATGACAAATGCCTCACCATCTGAGAGACTTAGTATGAGCAAAAGGAGGTGAAGGGTGGAGGTCTCCGTCAGGTAGGTCTCGGGTCTTACGGCAGTTGTGACGGGGGGGCCGTGATACCTCTACCCCTGATGACCTGTGACGAACCGCTACTCTGCCAGCACACACAACACTCTCTCAATACACTCAACATTCTCTCAACACACTCAACACTCTTTCAACACACTCAACACTCTCTCAACACACTCAACACTCTCTCAACACACTCAACACTCTCTCTACACTCTCAACACTCTCTCTACACTCTCAACACCCACCTAACACACTCAACACTCTCTCAACACACTCAACACTCTCTCAACACACTCAAAATTCTCCCAAGACGCCGATTTTTATAGAAGTTATATTTTAACAGGATATGGACACCAAGTACTCGACTGCCATGACACATTACAGCAGTTTTTAAGATAATTGGTAATTTTGTGTAATTTTTTTGCAGCGAGGCGTGAACATAGGTGTAATTATCGTCGAACAGAAGCAAATACGATATTTTTAACGTATATTTGGTGTAGTTGAGAAAGAGAGAGAGGAGGAAGAGAAAAGGGAAAAAAGAGAGGAAGAGAGAAAGGAGAAGAAAGAAAGTGACAGAAGAGAAAGAACGAATACGAAACACAGTGATAGAGAGAATGAGGAAGAAAGAAAGAAAGAGAGAAAGTTACATACAATACAAGTTTCCGGTGGCTGGGTGGGTAATGAGCTCGGCTAAGGTACCGAAGGTCGTTAGATCACACCCGGTACACCCCTCTCGTCGACCAAGCTGCCTCCCTGTGTACCGATGGCCTTATATACAGTGTCCTACACCCTCACATAAGACCGACTCTCACTTTTCACTTACTGTAATTAGGATTAATAGTACTGATGAAGGCTATTAGCGACATCCTTAAGTAGAAAAAATGAGCCATCTACACAAATATTGATATACATGAAGAAAGAGAATCGCTTCACACTTGTCTCCATTAGCTTCATCACTACAAGGGGTGACACCAGTCAGGTAAGGAGCAGCACGAGTACATTAAATCAGTCTTCAAGTAATCAAGTCGCCAGGTAGAGAAACATGGATGTACACTCAATCAAAAAAAAAAAGACTCTCTTCACAAATTTGTCTTAGATAACGAAGAATTTTTATAACCCTACCGATATAATAGGAGTTACAGTGTTGATTTTGAAATTCATCGGACCCTTCCATAAAAATACTTTCTTGGTCGTGTGTGCGTGAATGTAGAAACATGTTCTCATCTTCCTCCGTTACCTGGCATGTTAATCACAACTGAACAAACGTCACTGTGAGAGATGATGGTAGGTGGAGACTTAACACAGTGTTCAAGTTACTTACTGTATAGTCAGACACAGAAACACGGCTGAGTTTGAAGACGCCGCCATACATTTATCTCTGTTAGATGTCAAAATAATCACGAGAGACGAAGAATCAAGTGCGGAAGAGGACGGTATTTGGAGGGTAATGCAGCCTCCAGGTAACGAGTAACGCAGCCTCCAGGTAACGAGTAACGCAGCCTCCAGGTAACGAGTAACGCAGCCTCCAGGTAACGAGTAACGCAGCCTCCAGGTAATGAGTAACGCAGCCTCCAGGTAATGAGTAACGCAGCCTCCAGGTAATGAGTAATGCAGCCTCCAGGTAACGAGTAACGCAGCCTCCAGGTAACGAGTAGCGCAGCCTCCAGGTAACGAGTAACGCAGCCTCCAGGTAACGAGTAATGCAGCCTCCAGGTAACGAAGGAGAGTTAGCTACCTACACCTGGCTCCGTTACCTGTGGTATTCATCATCTGAGAGGCAGCCACAGTGTGGGAGGGGTCGTGCTGTGCCACCCTCGGCAGGATGACCAATACTTTATCCCAGGCACGCCGCTACAGTACGTTAACCGGGGTATTACTCCCCGTCAGGGTGTACTTATATTGTTGAAATAATTGTGTTGATTCTCTCTTCTCATGTCGGATTGTGTAGCAGTTTAGTCTTACCCTTGTGTGGAGGAAGACTATTCAATATAGGTTTATTTTTTATGTTGCAGTTATTACACTCATCAATTATTATTTTCTCTACACCAACAAGGAGAGAAAGTCAGCATTTTCCTTCTTATTTGTCAGGAAAAAGTAACAAACATTATATAAGTCTTTTATGTCTTTGTCCTCGAACAATAGGGAGTAATGACTTAAAATATTAATATGTATTTTTATGCCAGAAAAGTTGAGAATTTAAAAGACTAATTTTTTTGTCTTTTATATATAAAGGAAAGATAACAAGTATTATCACAGCTTTTTTTTCTACTTTACACCTATTCTTTTTTCTGTGACTAATGAAAGTTAGAACGATCTCCTTCCTCAGTACTGGTGTGTGAGAACGTCTACCTGTTGAGTAAACACCTTAACGCTACACGGGGGATAAGGTTAGGTTAGGTGAGGTTAAGTTACTTTCCGCCAGGTTAGGTTCCATTAAGTTTGGTTGAGTTAGGATAGGTTACTTTAGGTTAAGTTGCGTTAAGTTATGATAAGTTAGGGTAGGTTACGTTACGTTAGGTTACATCAGGTTGTGTCATGTTAGATTAAGTTAGGTTATATTAAATTATATTAGGTTAGGTTAAATTTAGTTAGCTAAGCATTGGAAAAGTTATTTATAATATCAAATAGGGGGTAATGTTAGGGGCGCCATTTCCGATTTTGCTTAGGGGGGAGGGGCGGGGGGCAACACCATTACATGCAAAGAGTAGGGGTCAAAATCCTGCTCCACCATGGTTTTATATTACCAGTTTCCATCTGCCCGGTGTGGCTGCTGGCAGTATGACTTACTTCCTTGCTGCTCTTCAGTTTATAAATGATAGGCAATTGGAACAATGAAAATAGACGAATACTTATCAAGTTGTTTAATTACGCAGAGTAAAAATACCATTGAAATATTCTCCCCAAATCCAAATTCATCTATATGAAAAAGGAATAAAATTATAATTTTCCTTGGAGAGTAAGACAGCCCTTGAGAAGGGCAAGCCAGGTCTTGGGGGGAGGCAAGCCAGGTCTTGGGGGGGGGGGGGGGGGTTGCCCCCAAGACCCCCAAATGACGTCCCTGGCTAATGTACTGGTCCTTAACAGGTTCACGAACCAGAATATGCAAGTGAACACCACCAACAATATTGACCTGGTTGAGACAGTCAGGTGTTGCAGCTGTCTTGCCTCACTCCGTTCTTTAGGTTCAGTGAACATATTTGTTGTTTTAGTTATTTATTGATTTTTGTTTTCTGGCATTAATATTACTAATAATATTATCAATAAAAAAATAATAATAATAATGATGATAATAATAATAATAATAATAATAATAATTAATAATAATTATACGACAATAATAATGGCAACTATTATTATTATTATTATTATTATTAATATTAATATTATTATTATTATTATTATTATTAATATTATTATTATTATTATTATTATTATTATTATTATTATTATTATTATTATTATCATCGTAAACGCTAACCTTCACTTCATATAAGACTGAAACAGGCAACACTCACCTCCCCATCACCCACAACACAACCATCACATGTTACAGGAGGCGGGAGACACTGTGTGGTGACCTAAACTATTTATATTTAGCGATAGTGAACCTACTGCTGGCTCTCTCTCTCTCTCTCTCTCTCTCTCTCTCTCTCTCTCTCTCTCTCTCTCTCTCTCTCTCTCTCTCTCTCTCTCTCTCTCTCAACCAGTTTAACAAGCTTTTTACACCACTATTAAATAAAACCCTCAATTATAATGACTGGTAAATTGTCTTGGCCATTTAGGAACATCTTTTTTCTTCTTCTGGGTCGGCCGCTGTGATGACTGGCAGACTGTGATGACTGGCAGACTGTTTTTATTTGTGAGTAACATCTATCACTACTACAGACTCTATAGATTAGAATCATATTAATCCAAGCTCATATTATCCAGCCCTTTACTTGACCTATTTTGGGTCTTGGTGTAGTTTGGAGAGCTCGGTGGTAGTCTGTATAATGTTTACATATGTCAGCTGATGATGCCTCACAGTCTGGCCACATCCGGGGTAAAGCCATACAGGTGGTTGTTGGTAATACTAGAGACTGATAGTAGTGTAATAGTTGTGGTGTAGGGTTGTGGTGTGGCTACTAGTGTATGGTAATAATGAGTACCCTCAAGAATGTGACCTTATTCATGTATGTTTATATGTTATTCTTTGTGTTACAGGTGACAGGAGAGCGAGAGGTACCTGGATACACCTGTCAGGTAAGATGCTTAGTGGTGAGGTGGAAGATGATAGCGTTGTTATGACCTGTACTGTGGAATACGATTATACTGTAGTGAAGATTGGCACCGTGTTCCTGTGTTGATGTTTATGTGGGAGTCTCTCTCTCTCTCTCTCTCTCTCTCTCTCTCTCTCTCTCTCTCTCTCTCTCTCTCTCTCTCTCTCTCTCTCTCTCTCTCTCAAGGTATATTTGCTTACCTGAGAATCTAGTGCACACACCTGGGAGCATCAGCCAAATAGTATTAGTAGTGGTGGTGGTGGTAGTAGTAAAAGTAGAAGTTGTAGTAGTAGTAGTAGTAGTAGTAGTAGTAGTAATAGTAATAGTAGTAGTAGTAGTGATAGTGGTAGTAATATGAATAATAAGTTTCCATAATAGAAAGTCATTGGTGAAAATAGTAGGAAAAAGTGTAAAGAATTAAAGGAGAAAATTGAGCAAATATTTGTACTCTTGTCCAGCGAGGAGAAACCTGCCCTCTCGCTGCTAGTGAAGAGAAGAGAGGGAGGAGGAGAAGAACAAGTAGAAAGAGTAAGAGGAAGAGAAGGAGGAGAGGGGAAACAGTAGATAGGAAACGAGAGAGAGAATGAGAGAGAAATTAACTGAGAAAGAGAAAAAAGAAATAAGGATGCAGAGATAACCAGAAAGAGAGAGAGAGAGAGAGAGAGAGAGAGAGAGAGAGAGGACGAGCAAGAAACCGCAGAGAGGAAGGGGGTTAGCAGAGCACACGGGGAGGAGAGAGGCTGGCTGAGGTTGGTACTTGTGGCCCCGTACTGGTCTCTGGCTGGGCTGGTCGGCGGTGTCCTCCTCTGGTCACTGTAATGCTGATGGACTGTGTAAACGTAAGGGGTTGAGAGGTGCGTGAGGGTACGTTGAAGGGATAGATGGGTGCGTTGAAGGGGGAGAGGGGTGTGTTGAAGGCTGGTAGTGGGGTGTGTTGAAGGCTGGTAGTGGGGCGTGTTGGAGGGTGGAAGGGGTGTGCTGGAGGTTAGAGGATGGCGTGTTGGAGGGAGGGTGAGGGTATCAGTGTATGAAGCCAGGATGGGGCTATGTTCACCTTGTTTTGATGCTGAAGGGGAGCTGGGAATCTCTGCTGGGTGTGAGTGACTGACAGTTTAGCGGATGTGAGTTGCTGTGACAGATTAGCTAGCGGGTGTGAGTGACAATGACAGTCTAACGGATGTGTATTGCTGTGGCAGTCTAGCGGATGTGTATTGCTGTGACAGTCTAACGGATGTGATTGATTGTGACAGTCTAGCGGGTGAGAGTGACTGTGACGGTTTAGACTCTAGCGGGTGAGAGTGACTGTGACGGTCTAGCGGGTGAGAGTGACTGTGACAGTGTATCAGCTGTGAAGGACGTAGAGTCTTACAACCTACGATTATTTTCATGGTTATGTGTCCATATGTCCGTCTGTCGGCCCCTACATACCACACTGGGCACGGTGTAGGCCACGTCACCCCAGAGGTACTTACTGCTGATGGCGGTGTGGTGGTTGTGGGTATGTTTACTGGATCAGGCTGACCTTACGAGCCTCCATACCCCAGGACGCTCTGATCTGTGACTGAGTGAATTATTGGGATATAAGTAGTATGTTTTTTCTTCATATCAGACATAATTCACTAACAAAACCATGATACCTATCTATATGTCGACAGTTATATAATAGTATACGTAGCAAAAAAGTGGTTGTCACGCATGTCAGAGCAGAGAAGAAAATCGTGTGTGGCAGACAATAACATGACTTAGATACAGGGACCGTCTAACAAAGAGGAATAATTAGGGAAAGTTAACACAGTTGGAGGTATATAACTTAAAGAGCCACGTCATATATACTCCCTGGACCTGGTATAATCGGTGCTACGCCTTGAGCTACCTCGTCCTTACATAAGAGAAGAGAGAGAGAGGGGGGAAGGGGGGGTGGGTTAAAGACCTCGACCGTAAGGAAGGGAGACAGCGTGGTGCCCCCTTGAGTCAGATCTACTCGGGAAACAACCACTGTAAACACTCCCGCGCCTCCTACAACCTTGCCAAAGGGGGGGAACTAAATTTGAAGAATTACCCAACTTACGACCGTAAACTCCATAAACATAACGACCAGAATACTTACTTGACACACCTCGGAGAGCCTTTCTACCCTTCATTATCTTTCCGGGAAATTATCGGCTAAACAACTTCCAATATCCTCCTCTATAGCATTAACACATAGAGCTCATTATTACTTACTGAGACATTAAAGATACAATTTGCTCATCTCGGAGCTAAATTACCCCCACCAGGTAGACGGGAATCACAACTTAAAGAAAACACAACTTAAGACATCAATTCGTATCCACCGTATAAGAGAATTGAAGAATACACCAACAGGAAGGTAACAGAGGAAACTGAACCTCATAGCATCACGAGGTAAGGGTCAAGGTTGTGCTCGAGGAAGTGAAGCTACGTCTTGAAGAACTAGGAACATTAATATTAGACAGGTGTGTTATTTTTTTTTCTTCTTTTATATTGTAAGAAGTTGGGACGATTGTGCGGGAGGGGAGAAATGAGAGGGAGGAGAGGGATGGGGAGGAGGGAAGAAGGAAGAACAGGGATTAAAAGCGAGAATAAACACAAAAAAAGAGGAATGAGAAAGAAAGGGGAAGAGGCAGAATAAGAGAGAGAGAGAGAGAGAGAGAGATTCTAAGTCTTACTATTAATACCATCACATCAACACTCCACTACTCCACACCCCACTACTCCACTACTCCACTACTCACACTACTCCACACTCACACTACTCCACACCCACTACTCCACACTCCACTACTCCACACTCCACTACTCCACATCCACTACTCACACTACTCCCTCGTGTCTATCTTGTGTTCGTGTTCTCAGCGTCTTAAGATTAGTGGATGTATTTTTCATTCTCTTGTATCTGACTTTATTCAGTCTGTCTGTTTTTTCTCTTTTTGGGTTCACGTAATGTCTGCCTCTCCTTGACATTTCGCTCTTATTTATTCTCATTTTTCTGGCGTTCAGGGTAATACTTTGGAGCCATATCGGTGATTGATGAGTTATTTTTGAAGTTAGGGTAATATTTAGGAGTTTTCTTGGTGATTGAGACGTTATTTATGATCCAAAGGTGTTTCATTTTGTCGATGTTATTGTTTTACTTACAGGGGAATATTTTGTTTGTTTTTCTTGTCGATATTTGTTTTACTTATCTGTGGCCAAAATTTTTTTTTTTTAATATTTTGAAATCTGTTACGTATTTATTTAGTTATTTAAGGTCCATAGACGTTTTATTTATTTGTTGTGATTGAAGTCTTGTATTTAGGCGTGTGTTTGTTCTTTTGTTTTCCTTGTATTTATGTCAAAGTTGTTTATTTCCTTTATTGTGAGTTTGATATTAAGGATCGTGTTTCTTTTTTTTTTTTCCAACAGCCGATGTTCTTTTGTCTTGTAAGGTATTGTTTATTATTCTCTTATCAACTTTTCTTAGATTTAGATTAATGTTTTATAGGTTTTGTCGTTATTCTTTTGTTATTTGAGGTGTAGGATATTTTATCTTCATAACGTTTATATTTGTTCGGATCTTTATGATTTCATTATGTTTTTTGTCTTCTTCAGTGTTTATCTTTTTTGTTGTTTTATCTTGACTATCACCATTATTGTGATTATCAGTTTATTATATTCACTTATATATATTTTTTGTTCATTATTACTAGTTTTCGCCTTTATTTTCTTTCGTTTACTCATTCTATCATTTGGGTCAGTGTAATAGTTTGTGTCTAGTCTTTATTTCTCGGTTATATTAAGTCAATGCCATATTTTTCTCTTCATTATTATTATTATTATTGCATTTATTAACAGCATCATACTTCTTAACTCATCCGTAATTAGCTTCTTCCTTTCAAATCGCTTACAATTACTAACTTTTTACTCGCAATCACAATGGAATTTTTAACTCTGTCGGCTCCATCATGTTATTCTGTGATATTCTTTTTTTTCAATCATGGTAATTGTCGTTACTAAAATGTACTTCTCTGCCCAATTCTCCCGCGTCATTCTGGGATTATTGAAGCAATCTTACATCCACTGTCATTTTTCTTGCGTTCGAAGCCAATCAGGTCTCTTGGAGGGATTTTTATTGTCATGTCCTTGAATACAGTATCTCATTCCTCAGTGCTGACTCCCTCTCACTCTCTTCCCACGCTCACCTGTCAGGGTGTTGAGAGCTGCAGTTCCTGATTATAGCATAGTTCCTGGTCAAAAAGGCTTCAGTTCTAATAGGTCTCAGTTCTTATAGTTCTCAGTTTGAATAGTTCTTAGTTTTAATAGTTCTCAGTTTTAATAGTTCTCAGTTTTAATAGTTCTCAGTTTTAATAGTTCTCAGTTTTAATAGTTCTCAGTTTTAATAGTTCTCAGTTTTAATAGTTCTCAGTTTTAATAGTTTTCATGTACAGTACGCGTTCCTTACATGTTTGGCACACATGACCACAAAGAGAATGAACTATATATAGAACTCCTATTATATTTATTATTTCTGATCTTATGAAGATTGGTGTGTTATTTCGTTCCCTGACTTCTCTTACTACCTCCAAGCTCCTCCAAGCTCCCTCACACAGCAGGCAGGGTGATGCTCTGGAAGGTAATAATGGTAGCTGGCAACGGTGGACGCCAGCAGGAACCATCGCTACTGAGGATTGTGCAGTGGCCATTATTACACTGATCGCTTAGCACTACAACACCTGCCTCCACCACCGTCATCACCACCAGAATCATACAGTTACCACACACACACACTTAAAAACATAAGAACATAAGAATGGAGGAAACTGCAGCGGGCCTATTGGCATTCCCATTTACACCCAACCGCTATTGTTCATATACGCATCCAACCTTTGTTTGAAGCTATCCACTGTATTTGAGTTAATTATGATGTTTGGTAACTTGTTCCACTCGTCCACTACTCTATTTTCAAACTAGTGTTTACCTATTTCGTGCCTAAATCTAAATTTGTCTAATTTAATACCAGTGTTACGAGTTCGCTCCTGGTTGGATAATTTGAGTACCTTTGTAATGTCGCCTTTGTTTAGCCATGACTTCCATTTATACACCTCGATCATATCGCCCCTCACACACACGCACACACACACACACTCAACAGACTCTTGCCCTCCTCACATCAACACACGTCAATAAAGTTCTCTAGAGACTCCCTCCCTCCCTCCCTCCCTCCCTCCCTCCCTCCCCCCTCCCCCTTCCTCCCCCCCCCCTTCCTCCCCCCCCCTTTCCCCCCTCCCTCTCCCTTTCTTAATGCCCTCGCCAGACTTCCGTGAGAGCGTGGTAAGAGTTCCCACGCCCCCGCCCGTGACCCCACCTGACCCTGCCCTCCCTACCACGCCCGCACGCCCTCAACTGGCCAGCGGTCATGCACCTCCCAGTCAGATAGTTCACTGCTGGGGGTAAACTTCCTCGTCTCTGGGATTCGGGTTGAGAACCTAAGTGATCGATTTGTGGACCTTAAAGTGGTCTTGGTTTTTGTTATGGTGATATATGAGTGTGGTCCTTGTCTTTGGATACCCATTGTGTTAATTAGACAACACCTTACCTTCTGTAACGTAACACCTGATTTTAAGTCACCAGGTGAGGGTGGTGGAAGGTGGGTTGCTGTCTACCACCACCAGGGGACAACCTCAGTGGTGGCAGACTTGATCACTTATGGTATACATGACACCACAGACGACCAGTAACATGTAGTAATACCTGTGTTATGTATTTGTCTCTGTATTTGGTTGTAGTTAAGCTATAAACGTATCTTATTAATATCTACATCCATTTATCTATATATATCAGTCTATAGAAATTTATGTGTATATAATTTGTTTTTATATTTGTTTAATTCTCCAAACTTGCAACATTCTTGATCGAGACGTCAACAGATCCATGAGTATCAAATTAAAAATAAAAACATTCAATCATCCTCGACTTACGGTGAGGTAAAAAAAAATAAGGTTACTTGAGACTCCTTTTACTTGAAGGATTTATTATCTTGGTCCTCTGACGCTGAGTGGTTAGGTTAAGTTAGGTTAGGCTAGGTTAGGTTAGGTTAGGTTAGGTTAGGCTAGGCTAGGCTAGGTTAGGTTAGGCATGGCATCAGAGGTCATACACACAGCAAGAAGCACACAGCCTTGGGTCTATCATTATGACGTTTCTGTGTTAATGTTCCCACAGCTTCCTCACTCTGGCTACGGTATTACTGTTTACTGACCCGTTAGTTCGCCAAAGTATTCATGTATGGACACTGAAGAGGATTTAATTTGTTTATTAAGTATTTGAGTACATGACGGTCATCTTCACGTGGCGGAAGACGACACTTGGAATATTTATAAAAGGCGACGATATCTTGACGGGCTTCCTGTGTCATAGTGTTGCCAGTAACGTGTATTAATGTTAGACTATATGGTGTTATGAATGACTTTAACTTACTGTGTATTTTTTCTCGTAGTAGTGTACATGTAAAGCTGCCTTCTTCATTTATTTTTAACACCAGGAATGTTCTCTGTATATACAAACATTTCATAAAATTAACAAAATAATGATGATTTGGTAATATTATTCACTATGAAGATGATGACTTAACATGAAAAATACTGTATATCACGAAATACTGAGAATTATGTTACAGAGTTAGTGTGCGGTAGTGTTGAATTATATGATAGCTGGCGAGGTTCGTAAGTGTCTCTTCCTGACACTATTTACTGAGCTGTTCATAAAACACTTATTTCCTCTTAGCCATAACGACTGAAGGATCCTCGAGGCAGCCAACATGAACTTGTTAAATGTTTCTTTAACTCAGTGTGAACTTTAACAGTAATTCATCTCTTATAAGTTAATTCATTTTTAAAGTATTTTTTTATACGTTCGTGATTATTATTTTTATACATATTTCTCTACAAAATGTCTAACATAATTATCAATTCTAGGCAAATTATTTATCGTATTGTATTTATTTTCATTTTTAAATTCATCATATAACAATGTATCGTACAATGACCGACAATTATATCTTAAAAAAGAATAAACGTTAATCCAGCGAATACCTGAAGTGACAGAATCAATCTATTTACCAAAAAAAAAGGCAACATGGAGATATTTTACTATTTCTTATAAGCTGTGAACACGGTAAGCAGAAGGCCATACCGTCTTCCCCACTACCCGGGTGAGTGACCAGTGTTGATGACCCTGCCAGCCGTCCACCGTCATTATAACTTACCCTCACTCTATTAGCATTCCATTTATATATATATATATCATTTTAACAATACTTTATGAATATCTTGAACTATTATATGCCTTTTTAATTAACCTATCTGTTCATTTATACATATATATACACTTTACCTGAACATAGTGAACTAGTCTATTTATGAACACACACCTTTACTTCACACCCACCACTACACTCATTAGTACACACACACATAAACCAACACTCTCACACACCCTTCAACACACTCACACACCCTCCACCACACTCACACACCCTCCAACACACTCACACACCCTCCAACACACTCACACACCCTCCACCACACTCACACACCCTCCAACACACTCACACATCCTCCAACACACTCACACACCCTCCACCACACTCACACACCCTCCAACACACTCACACACCCTCCAACACACTCACACACCCTCCAACACACTCACACACCCTCCAACACACTCACACACCCTCCAACACACTCACACATCCACCAACACACTCACACACCCTCCAACACACTCACACACCCTCCAACACACTCACACACCCTCCAACACACTCACACACCCTCCAACACACTCACACACCCTCCAACTTTACATATCTTTACTACACCTTATCACTCAGGGTCAACTTTTGCTGACATTTTATACATTCTTATGACAGTCTTTCTCTCTCCTTGACCTTTGACCTGACCTGAACAAAAACAAGAAACTAGCAGTCATTATTCCTTACTCTGAAGGTTAAGTGACCAACCCACAAAATACTTACGAGTCTCAATACTTTAAGTACAGTAAAGTAGAAGTTAATATAAGTAGTGTGTTTTCCCCCTAATGTAAAGTAAATATTGTTTGAAGTTGATTTTAATTTAGTATACTTATCAATTATCCCTTAAATCCAGTCCCCTGCGTACGATGACTTAGTTCATTGATTGACATGTCCTTATCTCCTCCAGTATGATGAGTTAATGTCTAAGAGTACAGTACTTTAATCCCTCAGGTACGGTACCTTAACCTCTTGAGTACAGTGCCATATCCTCTTGATTTTGATATTTTAGCCCTACGAGAACATTGATTTAACCCCTTCGAGTATAATGATTTAACCCCTTGAGTACAATGATTTAATCCCTTGAGTACAATGATTTAACCCCTAGAGTATAATGACGTAACCTCTTTGTTTATAGTCTTTTGATCTCTTGAGTATGATGCTTTAACCTTTTGAGTACAATGTGATAATCCATTGAGTATGATGACTTAACACCTTGAGGACGATATCTCAATCACACTCCACCACCACACTCACACACTCCACCACCACACTCACACATCCACCACCACACTCACACACCCGTCACTGTTTCAGGGATACAAAAGTGAAGTTAAAGATATGCAACTTGGTACCCCTCAAGGTGGAGTACTTAGCCCCACTTTGTTCAATGTTCTTATGAATGCATTATTAAATTTAATACCAGACAACCCCAGCAATATCTCAATCAGCTATGCTGACGATATTCTTATACATACTAAAACTCATCGTGAAATGCAAACCACCCTGAACCATGTATACGCAGCCTGTGAACACCTCGGTCTTATTATCTCCACTGACAAAACTAAGGTGTTCAACAAACAAGCTGGGAACCGCAAACGCGGCCCCGCCAAGTTCAAGATAGGTAACAACACTATTGACTATGTTTCTTCTTTTAAATATCTTGGTGTTTCCGTCCCTTGTACCCTACCTGCCATACAACAGCTAACCCGCCAATGTACTGACAGACTGAGACCTCTTAGAAGTGTAGCGGGGTACAGCCCGCACTATGGTGCTAATATTAGAATTGTTAAAACAATGTACCTAGGCTATATAAGATCTCTGATAGATTACCACGCACCAGCCCTGGTCATTCGTGACGGGAAAGGCGTTGACAAGCTCGAGAAAATGCAAAATAAAGCCCTCAGAATTATCCTAGGATGTCCCATGAGCACTAAAGTACTTAATATGAGGAAAGAACTAGGTATACCCAGTGTTAAAGATAGAATAATTGAAGTCAACCTCATGATAGCCCTGAGGCTTCTGCGTGGTGATCCTGATAACATTGTTTCCTTAAAATTGCTAGAATGTATGAACCATGGGACTACTGAGTCTAAATGGATCCAAACTACAGCTACACATATGAAGATATTTGGACTAGACCACCTGTACAAAGTTGAGACACAACAGCGCTTCCTGCCACCCTGGCGGACAGTTCCCTTCGATATCACAATACCGACGTATCCGCCTAAAAAATTAATTATACAAAGCATTTATCTCCAACACACTGCCAAATTGAGAGCTCTTGAACACATACACACTCTACAGACTGATGATAATATCACACAGACCATCTACACTGATGGGTCTCTAAACACCGCCTGTGGGAGGGCTGGAAGTGCTATTGTTGTGACTCAACCTGACGGTAATATAATTGAGAAAGGAGTTAGAATTAACAACTGGGCATCCACTCTACAAACTGAATTAGTTGCCATACTCACAGCTATTAAATTCATTGAAACCACTTTTACTGACAGTCTCATCATCACTGACTCTCTATCCTCACTACTTGCCCTTGGTACCCTCGACTCAGGTTGTCACGCTCTTGTCTCTGAAGCCAGACACAAATATGCGTGCCTTGTTGACCGGGGTGTCAGGGTCAAACTGTTGTGGATCCCCTCTCACATAGGCCTCATAAAACATGACAGAGTTGATGCCCTCGCCAAACTCGCGTCTAACAAAGACACCGTTGAATACAATTTGGGTCTGTCAAAAAGAACCCTTAAAACTGTAATTAGGAAAGAACTTATTGATGAGTTTGACGCAAGTAGACAAGTGCAAACAGGCACTAGTCAATCCATAGTTTACCATGATGAGATGTATCAAGTGAAACACGTTTATGGAGCAAGTAACAAGATCACTAGATTACAAGATGTTGTAACAGCTAGATTAAGGTTAGGATATAAGTACCTTTGGCAGTATGTTCCTCAAGCAGATGTAAACAAAACTAAATGTAAAGTGTGTGGCCATACATATGGCCACACACTTGAACACTACGTCCTCGACTGTGTGAAGATAGAACCTTTTAGGGACAGGTCCAAGCACACTGTGTGTGAAATGGCACAACACTTCATCTCTAATGGCAAGATAGCCGACATATTAAGATTGTATCCACTTTTTTGCACTTAGTATCTATGTCAGTTCTCATGTACAGAACCAAATACGCAATGTGCTTGAATACCTCCCACGTAAATGTGAATAACAAAGTGTGAGGCCAGACATACTGCCTCACACGCCTGTTCTCACGCATTTGTGAATAAGTTACCCTTTATGTATAGAACTAAACAAATAATGTAAATGAAATACTGTGTAACTTTCAGTGCCATAATATCCTGACAACGGGGGTTAATTATTATGACCCTTTGTAAACCCTACTCTGTAATCCTTTTGCGCTACCGCTCACAGGATGAGTGTGGGGTGCACAATAAAGTAGCCGCTGCAAGCGGCAAAATCAAAATCAATCGTCACCACACTCACACACCCGTCACCACACTCACCTCGCAGCCTAAGTATGTCACGTAGATATTCGTTTTGTTGACCTAGTGACCTAGGCTGGATTATATCGTCTAGGTCCTAGTCGTTATAATAATCCAGCCTCGGGTGACTCGTCCGCCTCACATTAACCTGGTATGACTCACTACAGGAGTCTGAAGGTCAGATCCCACGTTTATATACAGTAAACCTGTTTCTGTCAGAGTTTTATTATTATTATTATTATTATTATTATTATTATTATTATCATTGCTTGCCGTGGCGCCACGGTCGAGTGGATACAACATTAGCCTCCTGTTCCAAGGGTCGGTGGTTCGACTGCCGGGCGGTTGCAGTTCACCCAGCTGTAAATGGGTACCTAAGTCTACAACTTTAGGAAGTGAATGTGGTTGAGAGCAGTACCGGCCATGCTGCCTCCTTGTGTACCGGAGGCTTAGTATACAGTGTACTGTATCCACACTGCCCCTAACGGGCAGTCATGCCTATGGGACCTACTTTTCTGGATAGGCTAAGTCTTGTCGACCTCATTCATTATTGGTAATATTTTTCATGGGTCACCTGAAGATTAACCCCAGCTTATATCATCTTAAGCTTAAGCTAACCGACCCTAACCTGAATTAAACTAACCGGACCTAACCTAGCCTCACCTAACCTAATCTAACCTAACCTAACCTAAACTAACCCCCAGGTAGCCTTAGGGTGTTTAATCAACAGATAAAATATGATAGAGTGACTAATCTTCAGGTAATATTATTCCAGTAATAATAATGCGTTTTGATAATTGGAATAAATGACTAAATAAGAGTTTATATGAAGACATCAACAGGACGTGCCTACCTGCCAGTGATCACCGGCAGACAATATTACCTGCACGTGTGAAGGCTCCCACCTGTCATTGCCTCATACTTGAGTGTAAGTAATTGTTTAAAATTTTCGTCTGATAGCGAGGGATCGTGTCAATCTCTGAGGTAATATTGGAAAGAAAATGGGGAAATATTTGACGAGAGAAAATGGAATTGAAGAATCTTGAGGATCATGTGGTGTAATCACTAATATATTGCCATATATATTCAACCATTAATTACTTTTGCTCAAATCAATTGCCGAAATTTCATGTTTTTACGTTGTCCTTATCTGTGTGTGTGTGTGTGTGTGTGTGTGTATGTGTGTGTGTGTGTGTGTGTGTGTGTCGCAGTACGTGTTTTGACGATGAACCACGTACGGCTCCTCCACAACCACACGACGACCAGGAGGCAGTATACAGGTCCTCCTTCAACCACACGACGACCAGGAGGCAGTATACAGGTCCTCCTTCAACCACACGACGACCAGGAGGCAGTATACAGGTCCTCCTTCAACCACACGACGACCAGGAGGCAGTATACAGGTCCTCCTTCAACCACACGACGACCAGGAGGCAGTATACAGGTCCTCCTTCAACACCTACCTGGTCGTGGTATCGAGGAGGACACCCACATCCTCCAAGCCCTACCGTGTGGGTTGGTCAGCCTTAGGTACACATTATCTCTTTATCTTACTATTACTTCTTTATCTTCCTCTCTTACCTCCGTGTTTTCTTCTCCCTAATTTCTCTCCTATATTTTCTTCACATCTCTCATCTATATTACTTTCATAATTCTCTTTTATCTCCGTAATTTACATCAATAAATTATTACTTTTTTCCCTAACCTGTTTTCTTTCATAATTCTTTTCATATTTCTATAATTTCTTGTTATTTCTTTCTCTATTTCTCAGTCATTCACCTCGGGTTATTCCTTCACTCTCTGTGTATATTCTTGTTTGCCTCCTTGTTTAACATCTTTAGTGGTTTCGTTACTTCCTGTTTTCTTAAAATTGTCGTGGAATTATCGAGTTTTTTTTTCTTCCCCTTCTTCTTGTTGTATTTATCTTCTTTATTCTTCCTCCTTGTCTTTCCTTCTTTGTCTCTCTGGTCTTGTCCTTTATCATGGAATCTTGTTATTTCCTGTGTTATTGCTGTCTTGGGCTCTGGTTGTGTTATGTCGTAGGTGGTGGTGACTGGTAGTGATGGTGGTGGTAGTGGTGGTGGTGGTGATGGTAGTGGTGGTGGTAGTGATGGTGGTGGTAGTGGTGGTTATGATTGTGGTGGCAGTAATATTTGGTGGTAATGGTGGTAGTAATGCCTGGATGGTGGTAGTGGCGATGATGATAATGATGTTGTTAGTGGTGGTAATAGTAGAGTTGGTAGTTGTGGTGATAGTGTGTTGGAGGTAGTGGTTGGAGGTAGTGGTTGGAGGTAGTGGTTGGAGGTAGTAGCTGGAGGTAGTGGTTGGAGGTAGTAGCTGGAGGTAGTAGCTGGAGGTAGTGGTTGGAGGTAGTAGCTGGAGGTAGTAGCTGGAGGTAGTGGTTGGAGGTAGTGGCTGGAGGTAGTAGCTGGAGGTAGTAGCTGGAGGTAGTGGTTGGAGGTAGTAGCTGGAGGTAGTAGTTGGAGGTAGTAGCTGGAGGTAGTAGCTGGAGGTAGTGGTTGGAGGTAGTAGCTGGAGGTAGTAGCTGGAGGTAGTAGTTGGAGGTAGTAGCTGGAGGTAGTAGTTGGAGGTAGTAGCTGGAGGTAGTAGCTGGAGGTAGTGGTTGGAGGTAGTAGTTGGAGGTAGTTGTTGGAGGTAGTAGCTGGAGGTAGTAGCTGGAGGTAGTAGTTGGAGGTAGTAGTTGGAGGTAGTAGCTGGAGGTAGTGGCTGGAGGTAGTGGTTGGAGGTAGTAGCTGGAGGTAGTGGTTGGAGGTAGTAGCTGGAGGTAGTAGCTGGAGGTAGTAGCTGGAGGTAGTGGCTGGAGGTAGTAGCTGAAGGTAGTGGTTGGAGGTAGTGGCTGGAGGTAGTAGCTGGAGGTAGTAGCTGGAGGTAGTAGTTGGAGGTAGTAGTTGGAGGTAGTAGCTGGAGGTAGTAGTTGGAGGTAGTGGTTGGAGGTAGTGGTTGGAGGTAGTGGCTGGAGGTAGTAGCTGGAGGTAGTAGCTGGAGGTAGTGGCTGGAGGTAGTAGCTGGAGGTAGTGGTGTGAGGTAGTAGCTGGAGGTAGTAGCTGGAGGTAGTGGTTGGAGGTAGTGGCTGGAGGTAGTGGTTGGAGGTAGTAGCTGGAGGTAGTGGCTGGAGGTAGTAGTTGGAGGTAGTAGTTGGAGGTAGTGGTTGGAGGTAGTGGCTGGAGGTAGTAGCTGGAGGTAGTGGCTGGAGGTAGTAGTTGGAGGTAGTAGCTGGAGGTAGTGGTTGGAGGTAGTGGCTGGAGGTAGTGGTTGGAGGTAGTGGCTGGAGGTAGTAGCTGGAGGTAGTGGTTGGAGGTAGTAGCTGGAGGTAGTAGCTGGAGGTAGTAGTTGGAGGTAGTAGTTGGAGGTAGTGGCTGGAGGTAGTAGCTGGAGGTAGTGGCTGGAGGTAGTAGCTGGAGGTAGTAGCTGGAGGTAGTGGCTGGAGGTAGTAGCTGGAGGTAGTAGCTGGAGGTAGTAGCTGGAGGTAGTAGCTGGAGGTAGTAGCTGGAGGTAGTGGTTGGAGGTAGTAGCTGGAGGTAGTAGCTGGAGGTAGTAGTTGGAGGTAGTAGCTGGAGGTAGTAGCTGGAGGTAGTAGCTGGAGGTAGTGGTTGGAGGTAGTAGTTGGAGGTAGTTGTTGGAGGTAGTAGCTGGAGGTAGTAGCTGGAGGTAGTAGTTGGAGGTAGTAGCTGGAGGTAGTGGTTGGAGGTAGTGGCTGGAGGTAGTGGTGGTCTACCTGTCACAATTATTTCCAGAAGGTAAAGAATAACCTTGAACACTCCTTCCCTGTGTCTTTGTTATTGTTATTGTCTCTTTGTCCATGTGTCTGTCTATGTATTTATTTGTTTGTGTATTTTCTCTATATCTTTGTCTTTGTCTGGTTGTTTATGTCTCTTTCTGTTTTCTTTGTTTGTTCTTGTGTGTTTGTCTCTCTCTCTCTCTCTCTCTCTCTCTCTCTCTCTCTCTCTCTCTCTCTCTCTCTCTCATCAATCCCAGGATACTCTGAAGCAGGAATTTAACGACCTATCATAGCTTCTCTTTCATCCTACAAGAAAAAAAAAAGATCAGTATTACTCACAGGATGGAGCAGACACAAACACCTCACTTATCCTGTAATAAAAATAAAATAGAAATTAAGTATTTTGAATCAGAGGATGAACAGAACACGACTAATCTTCATCCTATAGTAAATATAATTAAATTCAAGTTACCTAAATCACAGGATGAACAGAGCACGACTTCTCTCTCATCCTCTAATTAAAAAAAAAAAAAAAGGTTCATGCACTTTTAATCACAGGATGCACAGTGAACAAACCCTCTCTCATCCTGTAAGTATTAAGAGATCATAATCTAAATGACAGGATGAACAGAACCAAGAGAATAAACTCACCTCACCCATCTCCTCGTTCACCCTGTAATAAAAAGACATCATTTTAGAGGTGAAACATTACTAGGAAAAAAATCAAGGTCAGTGAATAGTTTGAGCCAACGTAAGAAATGGAAGGAGGAGGAGGAGAGTAAGAAGATAGGAAAGGAGACAAAGGATAGATAAAAATGAGATGGAGAAGAGGAGAAGTAGTTGGAGGAAGACGAAGAAAATATGGCAGAGTAGAGACGAGAAGAAGAAACAGGAAATGACGGGGAGTGAAGGAAGCAAAATGAGCGGATAAAGGAGGAGGAGGAACAAGCAACAAAGGAAGGAAGATAGGGGAAGGTAAACCAACAAAAAGTCATCCCGATATTACAAATAATAATCCCCGTCAGTGATATATTCCTCACAGCATCTGGAGTACACACGACAAGACAGCAGCGTAAACCTCACCATCAGACCCACGGCATCAGGGACCAACACAGCCTCCGGGTCTTCTCTGGCTGTCCCAAACCTAGACATTAATCTCCAGAAATTGCCTGAGATGGACAAATTTTCCAGTCATTGAGTATCATGGTGGAAATTAGACTGGGGGGGTTTAAAACGAAGAATATAGTTGAAAATAGATGAGGTTGTTGACTTTTTTTTATTTTGTGGGTAATGGAAGAAATTCACGATGTTTATATTGTGCTTATAGGACTAACTTGCATTCGGTTCTAAATTTTCTATCTGAATTCCTAATCGAAAACTTTGACGGTATTTGTGGTTTGTAAAATGAAAACGCTGACTCCCCGGTCCTACTTTATCTACACCACTTTTCATCTCTAATAAGGTAAAGTTGTTATTAACTGAATGAGATTGTGGTTCCTATGTGCCCAGATTGTTGAAGCTATCACGTGAGACTCCCACAACCGAGACATAAATAGACGATTTTTTTTTCACGGTCGCGAGCTCCAAAATTGGGAAGTTTAGCGTTCCTTAAGGAGAGTATCCACGCAGGTTTTTGTGTGTGTGCTGGGTGGTAGTGGTGGTTGCTGTTGTGGTGCTGGTGCTATGCTGGGTTCTAGTGTTGGGTGATGGTGCTGTACTGGGTGGTGGTGATGTGTGACGGTATAGTGTTGGATAGTGGCGGTAGTGGTGGTAGAGACGGTAGTGGTGGTAGTGGTGGTAATGACGGTAGTGGTGGTGGTGGTGGAGGCACAGTGACCCGGGTATGGGGAAGACACCAACAAAAACTGGTTTGTTGCCTCGCTGGTCAGTCAAACGGGTCTTCTTCCAGGTGGGTCATCCTTGACTTTTAAGGCTCCTTCCTGATCGTTGAGTGTCTGTGTAAAATGTTGAATGACGAGGAGGAGTTAAGTTCATGTGGCTCTCTCTCTCTCTCTCCCTCTCTCTCTCTCTCTCTCTCTCTCTCGGCATTCTCTTCTTCGCCATACTTAATAATAACCAAAACCACGACACACAAACCACAAAATTTTAAAACACACTAAAAAAAAAAAAAAAACTCAAACATCAACACCAGGTTATCGCAGACCACAAGGAGACACCCCCCCACAACATCATCACACTATCGTTAATGACTATGAACTGCAGTTAATCTACCACTATTATTGTGTTCAGATTTTTACCTTCAAATAAATGGTCTGATGAACTAGGAGAATGTGGGATGTTGATGAGCATCGGCCAGCCAGTCGTCATGGAGTTGAATCACATTAACGCAGCTCAAGGCCGTGTCGAGTCTGCCTCTTCCGTGTGTGTCAGGGGGGGAGGGAGGGGAGGATGGTGTCTATACATGGATGAGTCAAGGGTGTATATACGGATGAGTCAAGGGTGTATACATGGATGAGTCAAGGGTGTATACATGGGTGAGTCAAGGGTGTATACATGAATGAGTCAAGGGTGTATACATGGATGAGTCAAGGGTGTATACATGGATGAGTCAAGGGTGTATACATGGATGAGTCAAGGGTGTATATACGGATGAGTCAAGGGTGTATACATGGATGAGTCAAGGGTGTATACATGGGTGAGTCAAGGGTGTATACATGGATGAGTCAAGGGTGTATGCATGGATGAGTCAAGGGTGTATATACGGATGAGTCAAGGGTGTATACATGGATGAGTCAAGGGTGTATATACGGATGAGTCAAGGGTGTATACATGGGGGAGACAAGGTGGTATACGTGGGGAAGGACAGGTAGCGGGCACACAGGTAACGTCTTCTCTTCTAGGAAAGTCGTGACGTCATAGTAAATTAGAGTCTCTTGGGCGGATGTGTGAGGTAATGGTGACGTGTCTATGGAGAGAGAGAGAGAGAGAGAGAAATGAAGCAAGGACAGTATAATGTCCACGTGAGCAGACTTCTACTTCATCACTACTGCTACAATAACCACTATCACCACCACCTACAGCTATCACCACCACCTACAGCTATCACAACCACCTACAGCTATCACAACCACCTACAGCTATCACCACCACCTACAGCTATCACAACCACCTACAGCTATCACTACCACCTACAGCTATCACTACCACCTACAGCTATCACAACCACCTACAGCTATCACAACCACCTACAGCTATCACTACCACCTACAGCTATCACCACCACCTACAGCTATCACCACCACCTACTGTACAGCTATCACCACCACCTACAGCTATCACAACCACCTACAGCTATCACTACCACCTACAGCTATCACTACCACCTACAGCTATCACCACCACCTACAGCTATCACAACCACCTACAGCTATCACCACCACCTACAGCTATCACCACCACCTACAGCTATCACTACCACCTACAGCTATCACAACCACCTACAGCTATCACTACCACCTACAGCTATCACAACCACCTACAGCTATCACTACCACCTACAGCTATCACCACCACCTACAGCTATCACAACCACCTACAGCTATCACTACCACCTACAGCTATCACCACCACCTACAGCTATCACAACCACCTACAGCTATCACTACCACCTACAGCTATCACTACCACCTACAGCTATCACCACCACCTACAGCTATCACCACCACCTACAGCTATCACAACCACCTACAGCTATCACTACCACCTACAGCTATCACCACCACCTACAGCTATCACAACCACCTACAGCTATCACTACCACCTACAGCTATCACTACCACCTACAGCTATCACAACCACCTACAGCTATCACTACCACCTACAGCTATCACTACCACCTACAGCTATCACAACCACCTACAGCTATCACTACCACCTACAGCTATCACCACCACCTACAGCTATCACCACCACCTACTGTACAGCTATCACCACCACCTACAGCTATCACAACCACCTACAGCTATCACTACCACCTTCAGCTATCACTACCACCTACAGCTATCACCACCACCTACAGCTATCACAACCACCTACAGCTATCACCACCACCTACAGCTATCACCACCACCTACAGCTATCACTACCACCTACAGCTATCACAACCACCTACAGCTATCACTACCACCTACAGCTATCACAACCACCTACAGCTATCACTACCACCTACAGCTATCACCACCACCTACAGCTATCACAACCACCTACAGCTATCACTACCACCTACAGCTATCACCACCACCTACAGCTATCACAACCACCTACAGCTATCACTACCACCTACAGCTATCACTACCACCTACAGCTATCACCACCACCTACAGCTATCACAACCACCTACAGCTATCACTACCACCTACAGCTATCACCACCACCTACAGCTATCACAACCACCTACAGCTATCACTACCACCTACAGCTATCACCACCACCTACAGCTATCACAACCACCTACAGCTATCACCACCACCTACAGCTATCACCACCACCTACAGCTATCACTACCACCTACAGCTATCACAACCACCTACAGCTATCACTACCACCTACAGCTATCACAACCACCTACAGCTATCACTACCACCTACAGCTATCACCACCACCTACAGCTATCACAACCACCTACAGCTATCACTACCACCTACAGCTATCACCACCACCTACAGCTATCACAACCACCTACAGCTATCACTACCACCTACAGCTATCACCACCACCTACAGCTATCACAACCACCTACAGCTATCACTACCACCTACAGCTATCACCACCACCTACAGCTATCACAACCACCTACAGCTATCACTACCACCTACAGCTATCACTACCACCTACAGCTATCACAACCACCTACAGCTATCACTACCACCTACAGCTATCACTACCACCTACAGCTATCACAACCACCTACAGCTATCACTACCACCTACAGCTATCACTACCACCTACAGCTATCACTACCACCTACAGCTATCACCACCACCTACAGCTATCACCACCACCTACTGTACAGCTATCACCACCACCTACAGCTATCACAACCACCTACAGCTATCACTACCACCTTCAGCTATCACTACCACCTACAGCTATCACCACCACCTACAGCTATCACCACCACCTACAGCTATCACCACCACCTACAGCTATCACTACCACCTACAGCTATCACAACCACCTACAGCTATCACAACCACCTACAGCTATCACTACCACCTACAGCTATCACCACCACCTACAGCTATCACAACCACCTACAGCTATCACTACCACCTACAGCTATCACCACCACCTACAGCTATCACAACCACCTACAGCTATCACTACCACCTACAGCTATCACTACCACCTACAGCTATCACCACCACCTACAGCTATCACAACCACCTACAGCTATCACTACCACCTACAGCTATCACCACCACCTACAGCTATCACAACCACCTACAGCTATCACTACCACCTACAGCTATCACTACCACCTACAGCTATCACAACCACCTACAGCTATCACTACCACCTACAGCTATTACCACCACCTACAGCTATTACTACCACCTACAGCTATTACCACCACCTACAGCTATCACCACCACCTACAGCTATCACCACCACCTACAGCTATTACCACCACCTACAGCTATTACCACCACCTACAGCTATTACCACCACCTACAGCTATTACCACCACCTACAGCTATCACTACCACCTACAGCTATTACCACCACCTACAGCTATCACTACCACCTACAGCTATCACCACCACCTACAGCTATCACTACCACCACCTACAGCTATTACCACCACCTACAGCTATCACCACCACCTACAGCTATTACCACCACCTACAGCTATCACCACCACCTACAGCTATCACCACCACCTACAGCTATCACAACCACCTACAGCTATTACCACCACCTACAGCTATCACCACCACCTACAGCTATCACTACCACCACCTACAGTTACAACAACCACCTACAGTTACCACCACCACCACCTGCTGCCGCTACAACCATCACTACCACTTTCAGCCACCCCCACCACCACCACTACCACCACTACCACCAACACCAACCACCATTACCAATACCACCACCGCCACAGATGACCACCACCACAACCCTGGCGCCGTGTTTACTGAGGTGGTCAGTTCCGGCCTTTACGTAGTGAACCGACGAAGGCTTCAGGGAAACCATTATCGCAGGCTGGTGACGATCACCTGTGACGTTCACGACTGGTGGTGTTGACTGGTGGTGTTGATGACTGGTGGTGTTGACTGGTGGTGTTGATGACTGGTGGTGTTGATGACTGGTGGTGTTGACTGGTGAACACGTTATAAACATCTCTCTCTCACTATGTCGTAACTACACTATTTAGATCACCTGAAGATTAGTCCTTCTACTTATCTCACCTTACAATCAACTACGCTAACGCTAACCTAACCTAACCTAACGCTAACCTAACGCTAGCCTAACCTAACCTAACGCTAACCTAACGCTAACCTAACCTAACCTAACCTAACCCAACCCAACCTAACGCTAACCTAACCTAACGCTAACCTAACGCTAACCTAACCTAACGCTAACCTAACCTAACGCTAACCTAACCTAACCTAACGCTAACCTAACGCTAACCTAACCTAACGCTAACCTAACGCTAACCTAACCTAACCTAACCTAACGCTAACGCTAACCTAACCTAACGCGAACCTAACCTAACCTAGCGCTAATCTAACCTAACCTAACCTAACCTAACGCTAACCTAACGCTAACCTAACCTAACGCTAACCTAACCTAACCTAACGCTAACCTAACGCTAACCTAACCTAACGCTAACCTAACGCTAACCTAACCTAACCTAACCTAACCCAACCTAACGCTAACCTAACGCTAACCTAACCTAACGCTAACCTAACGCTAACCTAACCTAACGCTAACCTAACCTAACGCTAACCTAACCTAACGCTAACCTAACGCTAACCTAACGCTAACGCTAACCTAACCTAACGCTAACCTAACGCTAACCTAACCTAACGCTAACCTAACCCAACCTAACGCTAACCTAACCTAACCTAACGCTAACCTAACCTAACGCTAACGCTAACCTAACGCGAACCTAACCTAACCTAACCTAACCTAACGCTAACCTAACCTAACGCTAACCTAACGCTAACCTAACGCTAACCTAACCTAACGCTAACCTAACGCTAACCTAACGCTAACCTAACCTAACGCTAACCTAACCTAACGCTAACGCTAACCTAACGCTAACCTAACCTAACGCTAACCTAACGCTAACCCTCCTCCCAGGTTGTGTTACAGGGTGTATAGGACTGAGTAAATTGTTTAAGGTTATATTATGACACTATGGCAACACCCCAGCACCACGATAAACACTATGGCAACACCCCAGCACCACAATAAACACTATGGCAACACCCCAGCACCACAATGAACACTATGGCAACACCCCAGCACCACAATAAACACTATGGCAACACCCCAGCACCACAATAGACAACACTATGGCAACACCCCAGCACCACAATAGACACTATGGCAACACCCCAGCACCACAATAAACACTATGGCAACACCCCAGCACCACCATAAACACTATGGCAACACCCCAGCACCACGATAAACACTATGGCAACACCCCAGCACCACAATAAACACTATGGCAACACCCCAGCACCACAATAAACACTATGGCAACACCACAGCACCACAATAAACACTATGGCAACACCCCAGCACCACAATAAACACTATGGCAACACCCCAGCACCACAATAGACAACACTATGGCAACACCCCAGCACCACGATAAACAACACTATGGCAGCACCACAATAAACACTATGGCAACACCCCAGCACCACAATAAACACTATGGCAACACCCCAGCACCACGATAAACAACACTATGGCAGCACCACAATAAACACTATGGCAACACCCCAGCACCACAATAGACAACACTATGGCAACACCCCAGCACCACAATAGACAACACTATGGCAACACCCCAGCACCACAATAGACAACACTATGGCAACACCCCAGCACCACTATAGACAACACTATGACAACACCCCAGCACCACAATAGACAACACTATGGCAACACCCCAGCACCACAATAGACAACACTATGGCAACACCCCAGCACCACAATAGACAACACTATGGCAACACCCCAGCACCACAATAGACACTATGGCAACACCCCAGCACCACAAGAGACAACACTATGGCAACACCCAGCACCACAATAGGCAACACTATGGCAACACCCCAGCACTGTCAGTATCACCACAACTCACCTTAAATTCAGATAATACTCCCGAGTCTGAACCACTAAGAGGGAGGACGTGGTGTAGAGGCTAGCGAACCCTTAATTCGCTTTAACTCTCACTTTCTTTGATTTATGTTAACAGTTCGTCTCGCTGCTTCGTTGTTCCGCTAAATTATGATATTGAATCTTCTGTCTTGATCTGTATATAGGAACAGGTGTTGTCTGCCATGGCTGCTCCGTAATTCATATCTAAAAAAACGTAAATTATGAGTGTAAACAAAGTGTGTGTGTGTGTGTGTTTGTTTGCAGTAAGGCTAGTCAAACAGGTGTGTCAGTGAGGCCTCGGATCTTTCGTTTAAACCACCGAAACGTATTCAGGATTTTGTTGGTTATCAAACATGTTAAAATCGAGCTAACGGTTTAAACGCGCGAG
Source organism: Homarus gammarus (assembly GCA_958450375.1). Classification (NCBI taxonomy): domain Eukaryota; kingdom Metazoa; phylum Arthropoda; class Malacostraca; order Decapoda; family Nephropidae; genus Homarus; species Homarus gammarus. Next base: position 157,118 of record CAUDMG010001266.1, read on the forward strand.
ATTTTCCTCGAGGCACTATTGGGCGTGAACACCGGTATGACACCGATGGTTAAAACGGGACTCGAATCCGGTTCCGAATCTTGGGAGGGATCGTATTGCCGTGAATCCTTCTAGGGGATCGCTAGAGTGAACCCAAGCCCTTAGAAGATGGTCATTAACACAGACAGAATTCTCATGGAGTTAATTCTTTTATGTCCGTAACTCATCTAATGGCGTCTAAATGGCACTGAGACCTTATCGTAGATGGACAAGTTTCTCATCACCAGGTACAAGAGAAAGTAAGCTGGAATGGTTCCCGGAATCATAAAAAGTTAAGGGGTAACATCAAGCTGTGTGACCAGAGTGTACAATGAATGACAAAGTCCATTATTGTAATTTCCTGTATGATGATCAAGTTACCCAAAAGAGCAGAGATCGTAAAGTACTGAACACGACGGAATTGAATTTTGATCACTGCTAAGATGGTTTTATTAAGTTATGTAGGGCGTGAGGGATTTGGCGGTGAAAAAACAATACACGACTCCACCAGGATAACCAACTTGGAGGGGAGAGCAAAAGGGATCAGTAAACTTGACCAACACCTGGCAGCAGGTGTACGCCTTGTCCAGACCGTGAAGCGCCCCCCCCCCCTCCTCCCAGGTAAACATTCCCCCGTTTACCATTTTCTCTCTTTATCATTTTATTAACATTGCTCTCTGGTTTACTTCCTCGTGTGGTGCTGACAGAGGCTGTCTGCACACAAGTGTACTTAAGGCAACGAAGAAAGAAAGTGAGATTGTTAAGTTAAGGTCGGGCTTCAGTGTTGATGGTAATGGGACCTGACTGTTTGCTGGTGTAGCCGAGCATTTTATGATCTGGTGGTGAGGGCTGCTGTCTGGTGGTGGTGGTGGTGAGGGCTGCTGTCTGTCTGGTGGTGGTGGTGGTGAGGGCTGCTGCTGCCTGGTGGTGGTGGTGGTGGTGAGGGCTGCTGCTGCTGCCTGGTGGTGGTGGTGGTGAGGGCTGCTGTCTGTCTGGTGGTGGTGGTGAGGGCTGCTGCTGCTGCCTGGTGGTGGTGGTGGTTATGAGGGCACACAAACCGCCACCAACAACAACAATAACAATAACCACAATAAACAATGTATTTGGAGTGACATAAATGACCCTTAGCGTTTAATAATTCCTATAATTATTTTTCTCGTGATAAAAGAGAAGAAATATCAACCTGCAAATTAAAATCTTATATATAAACGCTGTTAAAGAATAATAAGCAACTGGAAAACAAACAATGAACAATCTAAATCAATTATCTCAAAACAATTACCCATTACACATCTTTTATCTTTGATCACTCTTTACTACCAACAAAAAACACCAAACAGCAAACAACCACTAACGAGGTAAACAAGATATGAACTTTAATGAACTCACACTCACCTTATAGTGGATGATCACGTTATGGCAACACTGGGTGAATCTTTTGTTTCGGGGTCTCAGTTGAGCTGTGTTGGTCGTCTCAGCTGAGCGGGTGGGTCAACTACCATGAAACTCCACCCCTCTAGGAAGGTTCGCAGGGCTTCACGAACCATGAATCCTCCCCTAGTTAGGTTTACAGGGCTTTCACTCATCATGAACCCTCCTAGCCAGGTTCACAGGTCTTCACGTACATCTTGAACCCTACCAGCAAGGTTCACAGAGGTTCATATCTCCCCTTAAGGTACTAACTTCTTTTCTTGTATCATTTTAAAGTAATTAATTAGATGTTACCTTTAAGGGAGATAATTAATTCATTTAATATATTTAATACATTTAAGGGTGATGGTTATTACACGGGGGGGGGGGGGGGCGGTGCCATGGGCGTTATAGGGGAGACTTAACACGTTATCTCCCTTGTTGAAGCTAGAGCGGCATGCATCACTGTGTTGTATTCTCTCTCTCTCTCTCTCTCTCTCTCTCTCTCTCTCTCTCTCCAACACCACTTCCACCAACCACCACCACCATCGCTAACACCCTCTACCACAACCACTATCAACAGCATCCACTACCATCACTACCACCCATCGACACTACCACTACCCTCACCACCATCATCACTGCCACCCCCCCTTCAGCATCACCACCACCACCACTATTTCCACTACCACCACCACCACTATTATCTCCATAGCCACCACTACCCCCACCATTACTACCCTACCACTACCACCACTACCCCCACCACTACCACCGCTCTTACACCACACTACTGTTTGTGGAGAGTTTTTCCCTCATGAAAGTATTCAAGGTTCCTTTTATGTGTGTGGTCAGCTTGGGTGTTGTTGTTGTTGTTGTTGTTGTTCCAAGGACCAGGTTCATTAACTCTTTGAGGACGATGATTGTAACTATTGGATTATATAACCTAGTGTGTATTAATTGTTGTTTTTTTATCTATAAATATTATATAGTACATTAGCAACACTGTCATAGGTTTATTATTATTATTATTATTATTATTATTATTATTATTATTATTATTATTATTATTATTAGCTTCTTCTTCTTCTTCTTCTTCAAGTCTGTTATTTAATGACCTATGCAATAACTTACTTTCTCTTGAAGCTCCTTAACAAAAGTATATAAGTTAACCATAATTTATATATATATATATTTTTTAAACATTTTCTCCAAGTAATTTAAGAGTCCTAAATCATCCGTTGTTTTTTTTTTTTAATATTTTTAGTTGTTGTTGTCTTTTGAGGAGAGGATAATTTATGTGACAGAAAATAATCCTCGGAGTCAATAATGTTACTAAATTTACTTCATATAATTTTTTTTTTTTAAGGCAGCGTGTTCTTAGGGGTTAGGATTCTATATTTTGTTGTAGGTGGTGTTGTAGTTGTAGTTGTGTCTGGATGTTTTTGTTTGGTTTTAAGTTGTAGTTGGTATTGTTATTATTACTATTGTCTTATGAGGCTTTTGAAGTTTCTGAAATGGTTGTTATTATTGTTGTGATTGTTATTATTGTTGTGGCTGTTATTATTGTTATAGTTGTTATTATTCTACACAACACAATGAACAGTTTTAGTCACTCGTATCTAACCTTAAATATACCTTCTTGTTAAATGTTGAAGTGTGTGTCAGTCTTTCCTTGTATAGACAGAGTTAGTAAAAGAGTTTGGTGAGAATATTACAAAAGACAGCTCGAGTGATGGTCTGTGTTTGGCGTTCGTGAGCATAACCTTCGGATTTTTTTGTTTGTTCGTGAGCATAACTGTTGGATTTTTTTGTTCGTTCTTAACCACAACTGTTACATTTTTACTTAAAAACATTAGACGGAATCTTTTTAACTTACATGTGTACCTTTGACCAGAAATAGTGAATGGTGAATTAATTTCACGTGACACCTAACAGCCACACTAAGTTTGTTTACTAATGGAGGTTGTTGTTGTAATCCCCATCACCTGTGTATTAATTAATTAAATATACCCTATATGCTTTTAATATGATTGTGCAGTATGTATAGGTATAATAATAATAATAATAATAATAATAATAATAATAATAATAATAATAATGCTTTCCCTTCGTATAACGAGGATGGCGTGAATTTGTTTAAGGTGTAGAAGCTGTCGCCAACATAACAACCATACCCTGAGTTAACGAGCTGCATGATCCAGTGTCAAGGAATAGTTCGGGGAAACCGGACAACTCGCCAACTGCACTGGCTAACCATTACCCCAGAACACTATCAGCAAATCGATTAACATCCAGGTCCCCAATTACTGCTGGGGAGACAGAGGTTACATTTAAACACACTTTTGATATTCAACTCAACTTACATGATATTCCAGTGAGGCTCCGTGAGATAATGTGGGTGGTGACAAGAGCTGTTCTCTCTGCACCACTACTACTACTTTACCGTGGCCTCCAGCCTCCCCCCCCCCCCAATAGCCACACCTTCGCCGCCATTTTATTACCTTAAAATTGAATATCCTAATACATAAGTAGCTATCCTAGCTGTGTTGAGTTAGTTGTTGTCACTCGGAATCGAGTATGACGATCATCCAGTTATGATACAATGATATGAGTTATTAAGGATGTCACCTAGGTTGGTGAATTCTGAGGTGACTAAAGAGGCCGATACGGGACCGGCAGGGTCGATCACAGATGTTGTATATGTGGGGGCCTACATCTAGTGCGGGAGGGGCGGCGGCAGCGTCTTTCCGGCGTTGGCGCTTGTCTGCCTCATTATTCAGTCGGGCTAACTCGAAAGTATTGACACCTTGTGTGGTGCTCCTCCAAGAGTTACGGTGTGGAGTAATCGTCTCCCAGGTGAGGGGGTCGATTTGGCACTTTTTCAGGTTTGATTCAGCATCGGATCAGATGTGCATCTCAAGCCTTTGGCAGACTCCGAAACCGTGTCTTCAGCTGTAGGGAGCTGAAATTATTTACAAAGTTACACGTATATCTCTAACACACACACACACACACGTCTAGTTATACTGTCTGTACCCGATGACGAATTTTAGAGCCATTTCTGTTCCGAGAGTTCAACTTTATTCGTGTTGGATTATTCTGTTATCTGACGTAACTAAACAAACACGGCTGATCACACACACACACACACACACACAAACACACAAACACACACACGGTCTCCCACCGTTCAGTAATAGGCGGAAATAACACAAGTAGGTAAATAAGTTCCCTTCACTTATATACCCATATTTGGTCTGTGGTGCTTCTTTTATGCTGAACAACTTGTTTAGCATTTATCTTTACAAATTTTAAAGTACCAAAGATAGATCTTGTCGAGGAACAGTTTCATAGACTGAACCCTGAGACCCGAGACAGGTGTGAAGGTGGTGGCGTCACAGTGTCATGACTGGTGATGTATGAAGCTTTATTCGACATTGATATAAAAATAACCAATCAGAACAAGGTAATCAGAGACGGCACATCTCCCTCCAGTCACACACTGTAACAGGGGATCCCACACTCGTGACGTAAATTCACTGTTTCGTCGCGATTTTAGTTGACGAACTGATGGAGGTTTTACATAGTCTCTACACCAGATCTGAGAAGTTTTTATCCATCAGTTTCTTATAATGTGATGATGATGATGTTTCTATGTTCAACTGTTTTGGCCATTGTGACCTTGACCACCACAGTGACTCTCCACGTTTAATTTATACGATAGATTTTATTTGTTATACATATAAACTTTTTTTTGTTTACATCCATATCACTTTTGTCGAAAATTTTTCATCATTAGCTTCATGTCCTGGAGAAGCATGATGTAGTCGAGACAAAAAAACACTTTTTATGGGGACTTTCGTTGATGAATCGAACACAACAAGTTCCATTCTGCTGTGACGCTTCCTTAAAGAATGATCGTGGAGAAAAATATTTGTGAACCATCAATAACCGCGACCTTAACCTCCTCCCCCCAAAAAAAATTTCAGTACTCCTGGTAAACCTAGCATAGTTCATCCTTTATCTTTGATCAAATTTAGTGCAGATATGGCTGAGCTATTCTCCACACACACACACACACACACCTCACTAACATCTTCAAAGGCGTGATAAAAATCTTCAGACACCATTGATGATATATTTATAAAACCGTAAACTGTTGTGTTGTTGCTTGAACTGTGTAAATATAAGGCCAGCTGAGACTACTGTAAATTTGTACACACAGCAGTTATAATCCATGGAAAACAAAACAGCTGTAGCGGGTGTGATGACTCAGTCTGAATGTGAAGTTACGTCCACTCTCAGTCTCGGGGTTGATGTGTTCATGTTATACTGTACAGAGTGTCCATAAAGATAATGAAATGCAGTTTTTGGCATTCAAGTTTTGTTTTTCACCTAAACAAATGCTAAAAATTGCATATAAATATTTTATGCCAATTGCACATAATATATGTTTGAAATCAGAACGAGACTTGTATTACTGTGGTGGGTGGCGGTGGTGACGATGGTGGTGACGATAGTGTGACGATGGTGGTGGTGGCGGTGGTGTAGGTGTAGTGGATCGCGTCGTGGTGGTAGTATGGTAATAGTATACTGGTTGGAGTAAATGAGGTTTGATATTAGAGAAGATATCACGGTTGTAGACGACTGCCTAGGTTCATAGCTCGAGGCTGTCATAAACCACTGTGGTCATCGCCAAGATTGTTAGCTTAATATAGCGGAGAAGTTTGGCTATATTACGTGAGCTCTATACACACTCAAGGGTTTTAGTTATGTTTGGGAGAATTCATTTAAAGGTATGAAGTGTTAGGTTATTGTATCAGGAGTCTACAGGTAAATGGATTCTGTTTATGGTGAAGATCCCTTGGCTGTAATAGAGAGTCTTGATTGTAGGGAGGATCTACCATTACATCAGACGTACTCACAGCGGCGTTATACAAGTAACAAGCGGGATACTGTTATGAGGTGTTACTGTAGCGAGGGGCGGGCGACTATGATTTGCTCTGAGCTAACACAACGAGGCCTGGTGATATATTATGATGGTACTGATGATAGCGGGGACTGATGCTATAAATAGGTAGCACTAGTGATAACGAGGCTTGGTGATATTTGAAGGCGGTACTGGTGATCATAACGGAGGTGCGACACCAACTCCTCCCACACACACCTGTACGATGCTGACCGGAACTGTCAAATGTGTAAGGCAGCGGCAAGGAGTAGAAGACTACACCGCAGACTGCCAAAACCCGCCAGAACACACGATATGTCCCCTCCTGTAGCCTACACCTGCCTTCACTACCTCGTTAATAGATAAGAAAGGCAGAAAATATGTTAATTTATTCTAATATATAAACCGACTATAGGGTTATTTTCACCAAGTTATCGTTCGTAAGAAAGTATCTATAAAAAATATCAGTGTTTGTGAACTACGGCTGCACGCGCGGGCGGCCACCGACAACCGCCCCACAAGACGTGAGTTTCCGCAGTTTTCGGCAGTCAACATAACCCGTGCGAGACTGACGGAGCCTCACCCTAGGAACCTACCCTCTCTGGGACCCACTGACTAAATCTACTATATCCGAATTAATTAAGGAACCAGTAACACTACAACAACACTGGTTTAAATGATTAAACCAGTGTTGACTCTGGAGGGTGTTGGCCGTCACCAGTGCTCTGTACCAGAAGCTCCAAGAGTTCCTCCATTGTCTTCAACAGATTTACGGAACTTGGGAAGAGCCGGCGTCTTATTCCTCTCGTGAGAAGTTGTTTAGGTTTCCTTCTCTTCAGCGTCCAGCCAGAATAATAATAATCTATTTATCAGAGAAAAGTCTGTGGTCTGTGACTGGTCTGTGACAGTGATCTGTGACTGGTCTGTGACAGTGGTCTGTGAGTACGACCTTGGGGCGTGAGTAAGATAATAAGAGGAGTCAGACCAAAGAACAGGAAGAATGTCGGTGACTCCCCTGATACGACCATCTCTCTCGTGAGTATATTATTATTATTATTATTATTATTATTATTATTATTATTATTGAACTGTCCGAGGGATTATGGTGTAGTGCCCAACCTGGTGATACTGGCAGCCACTACTCTCTCTCTCTCTCTCTCGATTCTATATTGAAAGATTATCATAGAGAAGATCATGAACAACAACAACAATAGCAACAGGGAAATCATCAATATCATCAACAACAAAAGAAATAAGGAATAATAGATCATTAATATCAATGAAAATAGTAAATCCCAAAAATAAATAACTCCTAAAATATATTTATACATTGTTTAAGAAATTTTCAACGAACATCGCTCAGAAATCATTGGTAATTTGAGTAATACACAAAATAGTGATCTCTTATGACACCCGTTGTCTGTGTAGCAGGGAAAATATGTGAAGTAGGAAGAGGAGAGAATAATCTTGCATGCCCTCTTTTGCACTTTTTCTAGGTGTTTACGTTGTGTGTCATTTAGGGAGGAAGACCAGGTAGGGGTGGCATAGGTGAGCTTGCGCAGTATGAATGTTGAGTAAACACTGAGGAGCTCGGGTGCAGGAACTCCGAGGGACTTGAGTCGGCGGAGGAGGTGGAGACGGATTCACGGAAACTGGAGGATTTGACAACTTCACTGACGTGTGGTTTCCAATTTAGTTTGTTGTCTATGGTGACGCCGAGGAGCTTAGGGGAATCTACAACCTGAGTGTGTTGGGACCTAAAGTAATGGAAGGGGGTGGGACAACGTCGGAGGAGAGGTTGATGTGGGTGGAGCCAGTGTGTGGATATGTGGGTAGAGGCAGTGTGTAGATCATGCGGGTGGAAGCAGTGTGTGGATCATGTGGGTGGAGGCAGTGTGTGGATCATGTGGGTGGAGGAGGAAGTGGGCGTTTGATAGATGGGGTAGGGAGGGGGTGGAGGAGGTTTTGTGTGGAGTGGGAGGAAGTGAGGTTGGTGGTGAGGGTGATGTATGACAGACAGAGACAGACAGATACAGACAGACAGACAGACAGAGTAAACGGCTTTTAACCATCACAGGGAAGAATGAGAAAGAGGGCTTGTGATTATCTCAAAGAAAGTGAGATAGATGGAAAGAGAGAAAGAAAGTGAGATACAGAGAAAAAAAGTAAATTGCTTTTTATGACATTACAGGGCAAATTAACTGAGAAAGAAGAGTGGTTTTGGTCATCACAGAGAAAGTTAACAAAACGGGAGGGTAACAGCGGGGTTTTAGTGATCGCAGAGAGAGAGAGAGAGAGAGAGTAGCAGCTAAGTGTGTCTTCTGGTATTGCCACACAAAGAAATAAAGAGAGAGAGAGAGAGAGAGAGAGAGAGAGAGAGAGAGAGAGAGATTAGAGTGTATTTGGTAATACCACACAAACGAAAAAGACAGAGAGAATGTGTATATGTGTGTCCATCGCCATCACAAAAAAAGAAAGAAAAATATAAGAAGTTAAGAATTTCTTGTATGTGTTCATGATGTCAGAAGACCGGCAGACAAGGACGAAGGTTCGTGTTCGTCGGACTGTGTCTCCTGTCAGCGGAGGCAAGGCGGAGGAATACAAGGACTCAAGACTGCGGGTAATGATGAATGGTGGTGGATGTGTACCCCGCTGAAGAGAGTTCTGCCGGGTAGAGCTCAGGGAGGGTATTGATAAGTTGTGTGTGAAGGTTAGGTATGGTGGAGATCGAGTACAGTGGAGGTTCTACGTTCATGGTTAGTTCACTCCCAGAGGCCCTGTTGGTTGTGGCGCACGTGTGAGGAACGGGGACTCTATCGAAAATTGAAAGCCAAGAGATATTTCGACTACAGTGGACAGTTGGACAATCATTCGTGATCGTTTTAACTAATCGTTTGTTATTGCATTTAAGTGATTCAGCAAACTCTGAGAGATAGACACAGAAAGCACAGCGTTAATTGCCTTCACAGATAGATAGGGAAAGTATACTGTGTGTGGTTATAGCTGTGATTGAGAAAGCACAGAACTTTCCCTTCCATCCGTTACCAGCATCATCGTCACCAGGCCTCACCACACAGCTCCCACGCCTAGTAGTGAGTGTGTCAGTGTAGGCTACCGGGTTGGTCCAGTCATCTCTCCTTCCGGTAAAGCACTACTGCCAGAGACTTGCGTGAGAGAGAGAGACAGCAGAAGGAGCAGCCTGTAGAACACACGCGAGATGCTGGATTGTGGTTAATCTACCGTGGGATTAACGCCTGACGTGATAATGTTTTTTGCCTCAACACTCTAGTGACTCTGTTTCACGCTTTTATGAATCAGAGGATGCAACGATAGGCACACTTAATGGTATGTGGTGGTGCGTCGCAGGTCTGTGTTATGTGGTGGAGCGTCGCAGGTCTGTGTTATGTGGTGGAGCGTCGCAGGTCTGTGTTATGTGGTGGAGCGTCGCAGGTCTGTGTTATGTGGTGGAGCGTCGCAGGTCTGTGTTATGTGGTGGAGCGTCGCAGGTTTGTGTTGTGTGGTGGAGCGTCGCAGGTCTGTGTTAGTATGTGGTGACGCGTCGCTTGTCAGGTGTGTTCATCAGAAGCAGGATGTCAGAGAACTTAACGAAGGACGCACATACTGGGAGGTCTACCAGTGTGTGTGTGTCACCTACTGTGATCTTGTGAGTTTTGTGATTCGTAAAAACTAGAAGGAATTCACGAGTCATTTTCATTATTATGACTCATTATTGTTTTAATGTCGACCTAAGTGTACAACTTTTTCAGGTGCTCAGTTTCACGTATGTTTTCTGTATCGTAAAGAAACTTGTGTCTCAAGAACTTTATGAAAAATTAATTATCTGGATAAATTCTTACCAATACGTCCATGCAAATGTGAATGATTATTACAAAGAACCAGGTCAAAATCAGACGACTAAGACCATCAACGTATCTAAACATCTTCAGAGTTTATAAAAAATAAAAGATATCTATCAGGGCCTTCGACTGGGATTGGAACCATCTTGGCGGAATGTGACAAAAGATAAATATTTCTCTGAGGACGAAGGAATATGCTTCTCCAGCCTCCTGTAGGTTTAAATGTAGTCGTAGGTGCAGGCTGTGAGCTGCTGGGGAGCCACGCGCCCACCAGCACTCAGTGTCCTTTAATACTATGTGACAGTGAACACGTAGTGGCGTGCACCTCACATCACTCACTGCCATGGTACAGTTTCTTTTAATGGATGAGTGAACAGCGACACTCTCCCTCACCTAGTGCATTGGACAGCGGCCTCGTTTATTAGAATTAGTCAATGTGTGTGTGTGTGTGTGTGTGTGCGCGCGCGTGTGTGTGTGAACGCGCGTGGTTTCTGGATATTGTAGTGAGTGAGTGACAACAGTACCTCTTATCACCATGACCGCACACCACTACGCATACACACACCACCACGCCCACACAGCACTATGCACACACACCAATATGCCCACACATCATTACGCCCACACACCACCCCGCCCACACACCACCCCGCCCACACAACACCACGCCCACACAACACCACGCCCACACATCACTATGCACACACACCAATATGCACACACACCAATATGCCCACACACCAATATGCCCACACATCATTACGCCCACACACCACCCCGCCCTCGCACCACCACGCCCTCGCACCACCCCGCCCACACACCACCCCGCCCACACACCACCCCGCCCACACAACACCACGCCCTCGCACCACCCCGCCCACACACCACCCCGCCCACACACCACCCCGCCCACACAACACCACGCCCTCGCACCACCCCGCCCACACACCACCCCGCCCACACAACATCACGCCCTCGCACCACCATGCTCACACACCACCCCGCCCACACACCACCCCGCCCACACACCACCCCGCCCTCGCACCACCATGCTCACACACTGCCGTGACGGAGGGAGAAGGGAGAGTCTGTTGGGGAGACTGACATGCTTGTTTTAAGTGACGTTTCATCAATCAAGGTTTACTTACTTGGCTTAGTTGTAAATACTTCTTGTCAGAGCTGGACGATGGTTCACTGTCTCTCGGGGAGCAGCTGAGACATACCACAGTTGACACCAGCGACAACTGACACCAGTGGAAAGTTTCTCTGACTTGGCTAATAAAATATAGAAACGTTAATTTATAGTTCAGTGGTACACTTGTTGATGGTGAAACAACTGTTGGGTGGACCAGCATCCTGTGTTATCCTCTATCATAGCGGGAACATTCTTGTGTGTACTATATGATATACACAGTATGTGGCAGCTTTGTTAAAGTCTACAAAATTATAATAACACAGTTGGTGCAGGTGTGTCGGGTCACCGGGAACAAACATCACAAAATGTTCCCACCGAAAATTCCATCCAACGATTTATTTATTCATTTATTGGTATGCATTTTATACGCTTTGTTTGTTTGTCTGTGTATTCAATCTTTTTTTAGCTGTTTAATAGTTCATTCCTCGTATGTTTTATTGTAACTGTGAGAACTAAACAGTCAACACCTCACCGGGCCAACCAACTTGTTCTTCTGGATGAACAACTTTTGGTCCCCAGCAAGAGTGTAATGTAACCACGCGGTAAAATACCTCCTTAATATTTGACTGGTTAATATTGTGTGCTGAGTCGTCCTCTCCTGTCGACACATCCAAACTTCCCAGGTCCGTCACTTCATCTGGTAGAGGGACTTTTCTGGGTCTTAGCTAGAGAAGCCACCCAGAGATTCCCTCGGTGCACTGTAGGTCTCACCACATCCGTCCGTGTGTCTTTGTGATTTAAAATGATATCTCACCTGTTTGTTATGTTACCTTTATCTACTTGTGTCACCAGCCTGTACCGTGCCCTGCTATTTCTAGTAGCCTGGAGCTTCAATATCATTTGTAGTTTGATCGCTTTGTCTCACATTCGTAAGTCAGCACAGTCATCGAATAACATTTCTTCTTAGACAAAGAAACATGTTACTCTCGAATACATGATTTAACATTCTCAAAGCTTTCCAGTGTCCCGTGGCCTCGTTCAGTCCTTATGTGTTGGCGTGTAGTGAGCGGAACTTACAGAAGCTTTTGAACTCATAGTCCAGCGGGCAGAGGCCACCCCCCCCCCCCCCCTTGCCTATTTTGCTCAGTAGTATGTCTAATATGGTATGACCCAAGGCAACATAACTCCTGAACTTGTTAGCACTCTCAACAATGGTGGGGGGAGTTAGCATAGCCTCTCAAACCTATTACACCCTCAAACTAGATATTTAATGAGTTGTTTTTGTAAACTGCTCACAGTGAAGTAAATTTTAAACATAATTTAGTCTATGAGATATTATTGAGCATCAAATATAAAAAAGAGAGCAACCCGCTGTTCAGGAAAGGGATTCATCATCAGCGAACCTTTGACAAGGGTTCCCACAAACTGGAAGCATTCAGTAATAAAATACAAGTCACCGACCTACTCCTCACAGAGTGGCCCAAACCTGAATATTCAAACAAACTCCACGAAGATCAACTGTACTTCACAAAGACAAATGCTTCATTCTATCTTGTCCAGATGGGAAGAGAACTGTGGTAGAAGAATGTGAAGACCCGTGTTCAACACAAGAAGAGGCAGACACCCGCACGATGCTGCATCTCATGCATGCCGACAAGCAGACTGGTAAAACACCTGTGATAGTCAGACCATCTGGCACAGATGTGTTATGTCTGCTGGTCCATCATTACGGTGCAAACAATCGCAAAACCCAAGTCGTGATGGATTCTGGAGCAGGCGATAAACGGGTAATGGTAGATGTAAAGAGCATTGTCACTAAAACTGGGAGAGCATTAAGCCTATTTCTGCTCTGCTTCCCATAGGGCCGCGATAGTGTGAGTGTCTTTGCCCGTAGAGGTAAAGTTCGTCCCTGGATCTACCTGGTGAAACATCCAAACTTCATGGAATGTTTTCCGAAAATGGGAGAACGTCCAGATAAACTGATAAAGAATTTAATTAATTGGAGGATTTCACTTGCAATATTTATGGATATCAGAATGACCGCCTGGTCAACAAAGTTAGTTATAAAAAAATGTGCAGTCCTACTCTCCCCTTGGTTCCCTCATCAGTCCTACTCGCCCCATGGTTCCCTCATCAGTCCTACTCTCCCCTTGGCTCCCCCATCAGTCCTACTCTCCCCTTGGTTCCCTCATCAGTCCTACTCTCCCCATGGTTCTCTCATCAGTCCTACTCTCCCTATGGTTCCCTCATCAGTCCTACTCTCCCCATGGTTCTCTCATCAGTCCTACTCTCCCCATGGTTCCCTCATCAGTCCTACTCTCCCCTTGACTCCCTCATCAGTCCTACTCTCCCTATGGTTCCCTCATCAGTCCTACTCTCCCTATGGTTCCCTCATCAGTCCTACTCTCCCCATGGTTCCCTCATCAGTCCTACTCTCCCCATGGTTCCCTCATCAGTCCTACTCTCCCTATGGTTCCCTCATCAGTCCTACTCTCCCCATGGTTCTCTCATCAGTCCTACTCTCCCTATGGTTCCCTCATCAGTCCTACTCTCCCTATGGTTCCCTCATCAGTCCTACTCTCCCTATGGTTCCCTCATCAGTCCTACTCTCCCCATGGTTCCCTCATCAGTCCTACTCTCCCCATGGTTCCCTCATCAGTCCTACTCTCCCCTTGGTTCCCTCATCAGTCCGACTCTCCCCTTGACTCCCTCATCAGTCCTACTCTCCCCTTGGTTCCCTCATCAGCAGTTCGACTGTTGTGGATGTCAGATTATTCGCCCCGTGTCAAGCATCATTATAGTAACACATTCTGAGGGCAAACTATCAAGTTTTCATATGGAAAAATGCCACCCATGCACAGCCATATATATCCCTGATGCTACCAATAATGGCTGGCAAATAGATTCATTTGGTCACCTCGCTCCAAAATGGATCGTGGAAAGTATGCCAACTGAGCTGGTCGATTTATTGATCACCAACAAACGCCTAGATGAGCAGGGCTGTGAGGGTGAGGGAATATATTAGGTGGTGGTGATGGTGATGAAGAGTTTGAGCAGGCAGTATGCTAGACGCTGTCCCTGAAGAGCGACATGATGATTTGATGACTGGGCTCTATTATGTAATTTATGTGACAAAATTTTCATTAATGTTATGTTAATTCAAAAGTCTTTTATTACAATTTTGAACAGATGTATTTGTTTACTTAATCTATGCCATACTTTTGGTCAAGATATAAAACACACAAATAACAGCAGTATAAAAACTGTAATTAACATTTAATTACCAATTACCATAGCACATTATTCTTGAATAAACTTGCTGTTTTACAGCAATCTGATATTAATTTCCCTCTAAAGATGTACTTAAGCGATAATAATGATCATCATTCACCGTATATATCACGGACATTTTTACTATTTAATAATGGCAGCCATAATGGACGTCTATAATTTTTAATATAGTATATTAATTATATGATTATAGTTTTTGACATTACAAATGGAACTGTTATTGTTGTTATATTCAGAAATACGATTTTACAGTAGTTTCATGATATGATTGATATATTCACTATCTCTGGTAACGTTCCTTGACAACTTGTAGATGGTGCGCGGTAACTACTGCGTTATTTATAAACTCTATCCCTGGTTTTGGGCCATTAAAATCGGATTATGTTTGTTATGTTTGATAGATCTTTGTAATTAGTATATATATATATATATATATATATATTATATATATATATTTATATATTATAATATATATATGTGTGTGTGTGTGTGTGTGAGATGTTGTCTGGTATATAATGGTCAGTATAGGTCCACGGTGAGACTCAGTTGTGCACATCGTGTGAATATCACAGCCAGACGCCCCGCTCATATTATGACCATATGTGTCTTTATGTATAGTTTACTGACCAGGCACACAGGGCGACACGACCCGCCCAACACCTACACTCACCTTAGGAGACCCCACCTGATGAGGGCCTTGATTCTTCCTCTGTAATGCCTCTACCACAAAGACACCTCCAGCACGAGCACTCACTTGCGTCTGGCGTTCTTTCTACCGTACAAGAAAACATTTACAAGAGCTACGCCAGACACTGGCGCTCTTATATGGTAAGAGTTTAAGTTTAACAACATATACACACCACAGTGAACAGCGTGAGCCATTATCTCCCCAGTGACCTGCACCCTGGCACTGACCTTTCATCCCTCCCACACACCGTGACCGTCATAAGCAGTTGACCTTACACGCGGCACTCCGGGGGTGATGATCTGACCTGGTGTTGCCACATTGACCAGTGACCCTGATAGTCATGAGCCTCGACGGGTTCCTTACATACGCTGTGTAAGATGTTTGTTATAAGTACGTCCCACCACCTCCATGGCGTCTGTCTTCTGCCGTCTACCACCGTCACCTACCACCCCACCCCGTCTACCACCGTCACCTACCATCCCTCCCCGTCTACCACCGTCACCTACCATCCCTCCCCGTCTACCACCATCACCTACCACCCCACCCCGTCTACCACCGTCACCTACCACCCCTCCCCGTCTACCACCGTCACCTACCACCCCTCCCCGTCTACCACCGTCACCTACCATCCCTCCCCGTCTACCACCATCACCTACCACCCCACCCCGTCTACCACCGTCACCTACCACCCCTCCCCGTCTACCACCGTCACCTACCACCCCTCCCCGTCTACCACCGTCACCTACCACCCCTCCCCGTCTACCACCGTCACCTACCACCCCTCCCCGTCTACCACCATCACCAGCTTCTTTTTCTATTTTTGTTCACCTTGTACCCGTTCCGACCCTTTCTTGTCCACAACTCCCGTTCCTCTTATTCCTTTCTCTTCCCTGCTCTTCTTTCCTTTACTTCTTCTTTCCCCTCCCCAACTCCTCTCCTCCGTCTCATTCTCTACCATCCCATCTAACCTCCCATCCCATCTTCCTTCCCATCCCTTCTTCTCCACCTTCCCCTCCCTCTTCCCTCCGTTCATAACCGGTATAACTATGCATGAGGTCATTAGACGTGGGAACTACTAATTTAGTCTACATGGTGACCACAACCCTCACTCACTGTCTTTCTCGACATACAGTGAGGTTATTGCCTTATGCTATGATGATGATAATAAAAGAAAAACAATAACAATGATAATAACAGTAGTCTATTATTATTATTATTATTATTATTATTAGTATTATTATTATTATTATTATTATCATCATCATTATTGTTGTTGTTGTTGTTGTTCCAATCATTTTTTTATACATTATTTATGATCGTTATTATTTTCCGTCACTATCACCGTAATCGTCATAATCAACAATATTATTAAACGTTTAAAAAATTAATCGAGAGAGAATGAAAGGATCACACAGAGACACTCAATAATACAACCGGCAGGGGAGACATACTGTTCCTTCACCCTCCATTCCTACCTTCATCCCTCACTCGCCTCCTCCCCCCCCCCCTCCCTCCTCACTCTCTTCATCCACTCCTTCACTCGTCTACCTCTTCCCCTTCCCTCAGTCGTCTACCCCTCCCTCCCCCCTCCCTTAGCCGTCTTCCCCCGCCTCCTTCACACTCACTAATGTAACATCTGCTACTCTGCTTTTTGCCCGAATTTAGCAGAAGATAAAACGAGAGAAAAGGAAGAATTAAGTAATATTATAAGTGTACAAAGAAGAAGACGAAGAATGAAAGGAAAGATAAACAGTAGCAAGAGAGAGGTAGAGAGAATAGAACCCCAATAGGATCAATAGCAAGCTGAAAACAGAATAGCAATAGCAAACAGATAGCAGGAGAGCAGTAGCAACACCAAGAGTAAGGAGATTAGTAGGGCATCAGCAGCAGCAGATAGTCAGTAAGGCAACAGCAGAAGTCAGTAGACAGACAGAAGCACAGGAGCAGCAAAAGCAAAAGCAGTCAGTTGAGTTTTCCGTCGTTCATCGGATGACTCAACAGTGTCAAGCGTGACATCATCTCTTGTTATTAATAGTGGCCACCACAGACAGAACCCACGACCATCACTGACAGAACCTATGACCACCACAGACAGAACCCACGACCATCACACACCCACGATCATCACAGACAGAACCCACGACTATCACAGCACCCACGACCACCACAGACAGAACCCACGACCATCACTGACAGAACCTATGACCACCACAGACAGAACCCACGACCATCACACACCCACGACCATCACAGACAGAACCCACGACCACCACAATACCTCCATCCTCACTGACCCTCATACCCGTTCCTCCACATATCGCCTTGACTGGTGGCCTGCTGGTGGGAGTGTGGAAGCTCAGGTCCTCTACAGGGACGATAAATATTTACAAACACCATCTGTCTGTGTTTTGGTTAATAACAGCCTCTGGGGGCAGTAGTTTATGTACGTCTGTTTATCTTGTTGTGGGCAGACGCGAGAGGATGAAGATATATACGTCCAGATGTTCTCCTGAAGGTGTTTTCTGAGAAGATTTGGTCGTGGCCTTCGAGAGCAGCAGGCGGGTCCTTACTGTTCTTTGTTCCCTCACCTGGATATTTTGTTCTGGGGAAGGAAAGTACTTGTGAAATATTATATTCTGTGATTATCTTCGCAACAAATGTTTATATTCAATATAAATGGAGTAAAATTCTTAGTGAATCTGTTTTGATAACGTATAATTGACCTTCAACGAGAGAGAATAAAATCTGAACATTGACAACCTCAAGCAGCTCTCGACAAAAGACACTTCTCTCACACATACAGTAAGAAACATCCATTAGTCATGTCAACAAAGCCAAAAATTAAGAATATTGCAAGACAACCAATGATGAAATTCAAGACTGAGTGACCGTCAAGATTAGTATTTATCTATATTGGTGTTTCATGTATGACTCATTGAGGGTTAGTGAAGAGAGAAATTCTTGATGAGAGGGACGGGGTTTTTGAAGCTCCTCTTGACAATCAGTCCGTCACCAGGATACCGCATGCTGAGGGAACAACAGAGAACATCTGCCTTCGTGTTGTGATCACACTGAGTCACTTACAAGGAGTACCCTGACCGCTAACCTCGTACAGTACTTGCAACAACAAGCAGGGAGTAATGCGCAGTTACAGCAGCAAGCAGGCAATATCATGTAGCGAGTAGGCCAGCAGTAACAACAGCATCAAGCACAAGTAACAGCATACAAACAGCAGGGCACAGCAATATCAAGCAAATAGTATAGATAAGCACCAACAACAACACCAATCACTGGGCCGGGAGCAGCTAGCGGGCCAACCACACCTGCTGGGCCGGTTTTTGTTCGGCTCTGGTCAGTGGGACAGGAAAGTACCGTTGGTGGAGATAAGGAGTGAGGTCGGGAAGGTGACGGAGAGAGGCTCGTGTGGTGTTAGTACTGTACTGTACATGGTCAGAGTCGCGTCACAGGTAAACACTATTGACCCACCTGGGATATTGTTTCGTACACCCGCGGTCACAAAAAATTATACCCCTTTGTATAACCTGTGTGTACAGTTGTTATTGTTATTATTATCATCATTATTACTGTTATTATTATTAGTATTAGTATTAGTATTAGTATTAGTATTATTATTATATTATTTTTTTTTTTTTTTTTTTTTTTTTTTATATATACGGTTGCTGCTGTTCTTGTTCTTGCAGCGACGTTACCTGTGATACAGTAAGTCATGGACTGGACCTCTGGTGTTGTTTTGTTTACCTGCTTCCCAGCTGATTCCATTATGTCAGAGTTTCGTGTTATTTTGTAAACATTTAAATACAATGAGATTCAGCCGTGATACATGTTAACACCTGTAAAGTTCTTGATAGCAGCTGCACAGAGCCTTTTATTAACTCATGCACATACATCTTGTTATTAATACTTATACAAGTATTCACACTATAGTAAAGGTGTACGTAAACCTTGTTATATTGACAGCTACTATTGAAAACACACTCAAGAGGTTAATACACACAGTAGTATAAACCTTAATACAAACACCTACACAGCCCGTATTAACAGCACCTGCACAAACACTATTATAAGCATATGGTTTAATAATAATACAATTAATCATTGATGATTTCATTTAAAAACATATATCATAATATGCTGTTAATTTATCGACACACACACACACACACACACACACACACACTTTTTCCCGTGTGATTTTATCAAGATATATATATATATATATATATATATATATATATATATATATATATATATATATATATATATATATGTGTGTGTGTGTGTGTATGTGTGGTTAGTAATACAAGCTTTTTCAAGGTGGCACGACAGGTGGGTTGTCTGCGGGTTCTAACCATCAGCAATTGGTGGGTCATTTGGCCACCTTGGCAGGACGCTGGACAGTGTGCTGGCTCAAGCTGCGGTCACACTAGAGGTTTCCGTGCAATAAATCCACGATAGCATTTCATCTACTGGCAATAAGTCAACGGTACGATCCCCACACTGGTCACTGGCAATATGAACCATTGGCCAGGCGCCCAGCTCGCGCGGCTAGTTTGAGCTCAGTTGGAGAGCAGGGTGGCTTCATTGTATGTTTCTATGGCAGCATTAACCGCATTAGTAAGATGTGTGGTCTTGTTAGAGAAGACCAAGACAAAAAAGAAACGATTGTAGCGTCCAGGCGATGTTTGTTGACAAAGTGTCGTAAGTATGAAATTCCCGTCGCGTTGTATTATTATTCTTATCTTTTTATTTACTATGACTTTTTTTTTCGTGTTTTGTTATTTAAGTAGACTTTTTATATTTTTTGTGCATTTTAACATTAATAAGAAAAATTAGAACTGTGTAAATTTTAGTAATACAATACTCTACAGAAATTTCAACCCATCATACCGTGGATTTTCAGACTCTCGGTATCATCCCACTTTTGACAACAAATAAGTTGTCGCTGTATAGACAACTTGAGCAGTTCGTTGAAAAATAAACGCTACGGTAGATTTATTACGGGTAGAACTGTAGAGTGACCGCAGCTTTATTACTGGGTGTAAGAGGAGGTACTATGGTGGACAAAAGTCTCTTCCCTCAGCCCTACCTCACTTTAGACACTCATAGGATAAGAACTTGAAAAAAGTCTGAGAATGCATCTGGCCACAGAATACATAAAATCTCCTCACAAACTGGTAAATGCACGTTCTACTTTTACTTTCTACTACACTCTACCTACACCCCCTAACAACACTACCCACCACCCATGACCGTGGCTACACTACACTACACATACTGTTTCACACTCCTACACTCACTAACTTAACTATTTATAATAAAACTCTCTCTGCTCTAGTTCCCTCACTACAACCAGACTACACTCAAATTTTGCGAATACATCCATACTCTATACACTTTTATGTACACTACACACAATTTATTAATATCTTTAGTCACAAAATCTCAAAACATCCACACAACATCCACCCATATTACACCATAACGCTCAGCCATTCAAAATCCTTCATACATACAATACACACAGGTTTTACTCACGCCCATACACACTACTACCTTAATAAACCAATACTTTCAGTCAAACAGAAATTTGTATGATTTTTCCTTACGTATACTGTACATTTAGTAATACCTTAATGTCCTCTACCACATCTCCTACACACTTACAACTACACCTCTCCTTCACCACACCTACACCTCTCCTTCACTACACTTACACCACACCTCAACCCCCCCCCCCCCCCTAGCTTTGCGTCACCACACCTCCACCACACTAGCCCTCTTTGGATCTGCTACACGACGCTACACCCTGTGAGGAGACAGAAAATACATAGTGTATAGGAGAATGTTGGCAGGAGTCATGGGTGTAGCTAGGTGTTGTAGGTGTAGGTGAGTGTCTGACTCAAGGGAAAGCCAGCGTCGTGTGCCAGTAACGCCCGGCTGACTACTTTATCCCAGCCAAGCTTGTTGTGTAGCTGGTCAAGGCCTCCAACACCCACTCTCACCCACGTCTTCTCTCTCCTCTCCCCTCCTGCTTCACCTTCTGACGACTGTCTTGTATCTATGTTACCAGCGTATTATTATTATTATTATTATTATTATTATTATTATTATTATTATTATTATTATTATTAGAGGGAGGGCGTGGTTTTGTTTAGAGGAAGTGTAAGGTTATGTGTAAACTTGGAGGCTACATTGTATCACTTCTTGAATACTAACAACAGACAGATTAGACACAAGTTTGCGGGTAGTTTCGTCAGTGTTATTTTAGATGAAAATCAGTTCTTCGGAAAGCTCAAAACATACTAAGGCAACAGATAATTTGAAAACAAATCTAACGAAGGGAGCTGAGCTAACTTAAGTATAACTATCTAATGAGCTTTAGATTTGGTTTGATTGTTTATTTTGTCCTGGAGAGTAAATGGGAAATTCTCGTTCTTTGCGAGTAGAGGAAACGGTAGTCTTAGAACATATACTGTTGTTACTCCTGAAAGAAAACGTAAAATTCTTTCTGATGTGATGAACTCAACCAAAGAGAACGGACTTTTTTTATAGCACGCTTACGTAGAATGGATCCACTGCAGATATTTTATTTTATATTATCATCATCATCATCATCATCATCATTATTATTATTATATTTTTACGCAGTGAGTGAAACAAGTGTGTGGCATTTTTGTGAACGCCGGGGAGTGTATGAATCAATGTATATACTGTGAAGAAATGACAACAATAGAAACATAGCTTGTCTTCGTAATTACGTACACGAAAAATTATTTATTGTCTCTTATGATATGCACAGGCTGGACATCCTGTGTTCCTTCAGGTCACGGAAAGTTTGAGACGTTCACGAAGCCATTGTTTTGCTGCAATTGTTTTACACATTGTTTATTCACTCTTGCAAATTGTAAATATTGCTTACATGATACCACTTACGGGGTCTATTAACATATTGATCATAATAATGTAAAGATGAATGAAAACTTTGATTAATTGGTGAATATATAGAAAGACAGACTGATAGAGAATGTGTTACAAGTTTATAGTAGTCTACCAATATACAAAACCATTTTCTTTGTATATTTTTGCTCTATGCCTTCACGTTTTCCTTCAGTGGTAACTATGACATATTCTCGCCTCTGTCGGGTCCACAGAGAGAGGTGTCTGCCATGTCTCTTCCCACTGTTATGAGTTAATGACCCTCACCCATCTTACCTGCAGTCATTATCACTCACTGTCGTACTAAATTAAAGCAATCGTAACAATAATTATAACACTCCGAGAGGCTAGTAAGCTTATTGTATAATGGAGGTTATCAGTCTAAAGAAAAATTTCCTGGGAGCACATTACTGTGTGTAGTGTAGTGTAGTGTAGTGTAGTGTTCTGGGATATGATCGTGACTCTTGAACTTATTGAAGAAGTTCTGTATATAATGAAGAAGCGAACCCGAGAAAAGATCAGATAACAGTTATACCACAGCTGCAACATAGCAGGATTTTAGTCTCACTTATCAAAAAAATTATATATATATTATAATGTATCGTGTCAATCTCTCTCACACCATCTATCCCTCTGCCACCACCCTCTGACCCCGCCTGTTGTCTCCGTAGGATGAGTGAACTGTGGGAACTGAACACGATGGAGCGACGCTACTCCATCCCGCCCTCCACCATCTCCGAACAACGCCCACTCCCGCCCTCACGTCTTCTAGGTGAGCCACGCCAACCCCTGCCATCACGCCCACTAGGTGAGCCAGGTCTACCCCCTGCCTCACGCCCATTAGGTAAGCCCCATCCACCATGGCTCTCACGGTCGCTGGGTGAACCCCGCCCACTCCTGTCCCCACGCCCACTTGGTAACGCCTTACTCACAGTCTTTTGATGTAATAAAGAAGAGTAGTGTACTAACTCTTAACGACGTAACAGGAGTGTACAGGGTGCGTCAAGTGTACAGAGGAGTGACGCCATAATGTCGCCAACAACCCACGGATAAACAGTGATGTCTTGATGGAACTCTATAGAAGGTGATAGCAGTATATAGAAAGTGATAGCAGTATATAGAAAGTGATCCCAGTATATAGAAAGTGATACCAGTATATAGAAAGTGATAGCAGTATATTGAAAGTGATAGCAGTATATAGAAAGTGATAGCAGTATATAGAAAGTGATAGCAGTGTATTGAAAGTGATAGCAGTATATAGAAAGTGATAGCAGTATATAGAAAGTGATAGCAGTATATAGAAAGTGATAGCAGTATATAGAAAGTGATAGCAGTATATAGAAAGTGATAGCAGTATATTGAAAGTGATAGCAGTATATAGAAAGTGATAGCGGTATATAGAAAGTGATAGCAGTATATAGAAAGTGATAGCAGTATATAGAAAGTGATAGCAGTATATAGAAAGTGATAGCAGTATATAGAAAGTGATAGCAGTATATAGAAAGTGATAGCAGTATATAGAAAGTGATAGCAGTATATAGAAAGTGATAGCAGTATATAGAAAGTGATAGCAGTATATAGAAAGTGATAGCGGTATATAGAAAGTGATAGCAGTATATTGAAAGTGATAGCAGTATAAAAGTGATAGCAGTATATGAACGTGATAGCAGTATATAGAAAGTGATAGCATTATATAGAAAGTGATAGCAGTATATTGAAAGTGATAGCAGTATATAGAAAGTGATAGCGGTATATAGAAAGTGATAGCAGCATATAGAAAGTGATAGCAGTATATAGAAAGTGATAGCAGTATATAGAAAGTGATAGCGGTATGTGCAAATTGATAGCGGTATATACAAATTGATAGCAGTATATAGAAAGTGATAGCAGTATATAGAAAGTGATAGCAGTATATAGAAAGTGATAGCAGTATATTGAAAGTGATAGCAGTATA
The DNA here is from genome assembly GCA_958450375.1 of Homarus gammarus. Lineage (NCBI taxonomy): Eukaryota > Metazoa > Arthropoda > Malacostraca > Decapoda > Nephropidae > Homarus > Homarus gammarus. The sequence continues at coordinate 181,379 of CAUDMG010001266.1, forward strand.
TAGAAAGTGATAGCGGTATATAGAAAGTGATAGCGGTATATAGAAAGTGATAGCAGTATATAGAAAGTGATAGCAGTATATAGAAAGTGATAGCAGTATATTGAAAGTGATAGCAGTATATAGAAAGTGATAGCGGTATATAGAAAGTGATAGCAGTATATAGAAAGTGATAGCAGTATATAGAAAGTGATAGCAGTATATAGAAAGTGATAGCGGTATATAGAAAGTGATAGCAGTATATAGAAAGTGATAGCAGTATATAGAAAGTGATAGCAGTATATAGAAGGTGAAAGCAGTATATAGAAAGTGATAGCAGTATATAGAAAGTGATAGCAGTATATAGAAAGTGATAGCGGTATATAAACAGTGATAGCAGTATATAGAAAGTGATAGCAGTATATAGAAAGTGATAGCGGTATATAGAAAGTGATTGCGGTATATAGAAAGTGATATCGGTATATAGAAAGTGTTAGCAGTATATAGAAAGTGATAGCGGCATATAGAAAGTGATAGCAGTATATAGAAAGTGATAGCAGTATATAGAAAGTGATAGCAGTATATAGAAAGTGATAGCGGTATATAGAAAGTGATAGCTGTGTATAGAAAGTGCTAGCAGTTTATAGAAAGTGATAGCTGTGTACATGTACTATATCAGGGTAGCGATGACACAGAGATTATTAACAAGATCTTGAAGCGACTAGTTGTCTACTAGAAAAAGTACCATGTACTAGAAGGAACCAGCAATGTACTAGAAATTCAAAGCATTGTACTAGAAAGACTGTCATGTACTGGAAGAAACTACCATATATTATACTGTACTAGAAAGCACTAGCAGTTTACTAGAAATACTATCATGTACTAGAAGGATTTAGCATATATCAGAAAACCCTAACAATGTACTAGAAGGGACTATAATATACTTGAGGCCTCTTGCAGTGTACTAGGGACAACTAGTGTTACTAGAAATGAATCGCATGCACTAGAAAAATTAACAGTATACTAAAGAACACTAGCAGTGAACTTGAAAGGAACTAGAAAGGTTTAGCGATACAATATAGGCTACTATCAGTCTACTAGAACTAGAGACACTAGACGGGATTGTATACTAGAAATGATTAGCATATTCTATAAGGAAGAAGCAGTGTACTAGAATAAAATAACACTGTGCTAGAAGAGACTAACACTGTACTAACACTTAACACAGAAAGGGGGTGCTAATATACTCTTAACTATTAATCTAGAAAGGGCTAGTAGTATTAATACCACTATTGACCCGGAAAAGGGTAACAACATACTATTTAGCTTACATAGTGAAAGTAGTGTACTAACTCCACGAGAAGGGCCACTTGGGTACTGAAAGGAGATTCTAGTGAACTAATTTAGATTTTAGAAAGGGATAGTAATGATTAAACCTTTCTTAGATAGAATAGTCACTTACTGTTATTTCGCTTAAGGAAGACGATCAGTGTAGTAGTTAATGATTTAGAAAGTAGTAATGTACTAGTTACTATTATTAAACTGTCGTTGATTTTATTAAAGTAAAAAGAGAGAGAGAGAGAGAGAGAGAGAGATTGAGAGAGAGAGAGAGAGAGAGAGAGAGAGAGAGAGAGACTTTTATAATAAACGTTTAATTTCAGAAGAGTCTTTTCTGTTCTGTGTTCCATGTAAAATCACCAACTTCCCTCCCTCCCTCTCTCCTTCCCTCCTTCCCTCCCTCCCACAGTGTTCCCTCCCCTCACACAGTGTTCCCTCCCTCACACAATGTTCCCTTCTTCCCACAGGAGGTCTGACCCCTGCTCTGGCTAAGTCAGACCTACACGCGTGGTCCATATACCGCCAGAATCTCAACTCAGACTTTACGGACTCAGCTCTTGGATCACAGGAGAAGACCCCGCTGCCCTATGGTAACTTCCAGCTGCAGGAGTCCACAGTACACACCATCCTCAACAGTCCCAGGTGAGTCATGACACAGGTTAGATGAGTCAGTCCAGTCTTGGTGAGTTAGTCCACACCTTTATCCTCAGGTCGTTGGTGAGAGACTATACAGTGTAGGTAAGTCGTTCCACAGTCCAGGTAAATAACTCAACGCAGCGTCATCAGGTTTACATCTAGCTTAATCATCTGAAGGTTACAGTAGGTGTCTGAGATATGTGCGGACGTGGCAGGTTTAGCTTAGATTACCCTCAATAATCAACCGTTTTCTCTGATGAGTGAGATGATTTTAAAAACGGCGGGTGATGTCAATAGAGTTTTGGCAGGAAATATTACTGTATGTGAAGACTGTGCTTGTGGCCATCGACCTTTGTTGTTTATAATTTCTTAACTTTACGTGGTTTAACTTTGCCAAGCTTTGATTTAGGCTTGAAACTATAAGCAACTAAACACACATCAACAATGATATATTTCCAGGAGAAACTTTGGACACCATAACTGATGCTAAGTGACGTGTATTTATGGTTTAAGTTATTATCAACTTTATTCCCTGTTGTGTGGAATCATCTGACTGTACTAATTGTCATCGTTCGTACTTATTTGTATTCCAATACGTTGTTGTTGTTGTTATTCTCGTGACTGTGTATAAAAACATACATGAGAAATAAACCTACATAAACTTATTAAGCATAAATATAGTCACATTGTGGTTACATTCGGAAAATAATTCTGCCGAACCTAACCTAACTGAACCAGACAATTTTTTTATAATCCAACCAAATTGAAATCAACCTAACGTAAGGTAATTTTGCATAGGGATAGGTTAGGTTTGTGTCGCTTTTCAGTATAAAGGTAAATAAATTGCTTTTTGGATCCTGTTCGTGGTACTTTTCAACACTGTAATAATTATAGATGATTACTTAGTTATTCGTAAGTTATTACAACGTAGCGATAAGAAATTTTATGACAGGAAAAACCCTTGAGAGGGAGGGAATATTTATAAAAGGGTAATGGTCCCGGTGTTTATATATATATATTGGCACACACATATTGAATATACTCGAAAGAATTTTAGTAAGCAGAATGCGACAATGTGTGGACAACAATTTAGGAGAATGGCAATACAGGTTTCGTCCTGGTAGAGGGACAGCGATCTAGTCTTTTCTTTGAAGAGTATATGAGAAAAGTTGTGGCGGGGGGAAGCCTTTGACCGGGTCCCAAGAGATGGACTATGGAGAGCACCGTACTTGGTGGCCCACAACACCACTGCCACTACAGAGAGTCATAAGGAGTATGTAAGAGGGCGGTAAGACCAGAACAAGTCAGAAAAATATAGGTTGATGTAGGATGTGGCGTTAGATAGGGCAGTGTGCTATCCCCACTGTATTTTTAATATTTTTTTTTTAATAAATTCGAAAATATCTACCATAGAATAAATGAAGTGGTTCTAATTTCCCAAAGAGAAGATGCCCTTCCAAACTCAACACTTATCTGGGATAATGAAGTACATGGTTGAAACTAAACTCTTGGAAATGTGAAGTGATAGTGGCTTGAATTTAATTTGGCTTAATATAAATAAACGTACTATAACCCGTTATAGTACATCCTTCTTTCCTCACACAGCCAAACTGTGGACAGCTCTGCCCTCTTCTGTGTTTCCATACTCATACAATCTGTCTCACTTCAAAAAGCTGGTTTTCCGGCATCTTCGTGGTGTAGATTAATATAATCTTTATCTTTTCTATTTTTAATTTCTTTTTTACTCTTATTTTTTCGCCCCCAGGCCCCGTTGTGGGTCGATGACCTGTATCCGGGTGGGCTATTCCGCGTAAAAAAAATGTTTGGGTACCTGGAAGTTAACTTTAAAGATGGGAAGAAACTAGTAAAGAAAATAATACCTATCGTAAAGAAGTATAAACTTCTCTACGGTAGGTATTATAAACCATTATTATATTCACATAAAAATAAGAGAATTCCGCATTAAGGGAAAGTGCATGTCTCTTAGTACATATTACAACCTGTGCTGGTGTATGGAACAGAGACAAGGGGCTTTACCACTACAACTCGCATCACACTGCAGGCAGCTGGGATGAGAGGCTTACGATTAATTCGTTATTTATCAGATTGGACAAGATGATGAGTATAGATATAAGACAAGAACCGGGTGTTGGATCAGTGCTGGAATTTGTGAAGAAAGCTCATAAAACGTATGAATATTGAGAGCCAGGCAGACAGCAGACCAAGGGTAAGAGGGAGGGATAATACTGTAGCCACCACCAGGGAAACATCCTCTACAGTTATTGACATAGAGGAGGAGGAATTATACCTTGACCGACGAGGTAGTGAAGGTTGAATGAACATCTGGCAGCCCTGTACGAGTCCATGGAGGAGGGTGAGATTTATTCAGGTTTCAAAATAAAGATACCGACTCCAGACTTCATTAATCTTCTAACACAGGCCGCTTGTCTCGTTCATTGTAGACCACATCAATGTTTTCATTCACTGAACACATTTTTCTCCCTGTTTTTTCTTGGGAATAATCAATGTTCGGTTCATTCACATCACGGATCAGGATGTTCATTTGACCACTGGACTGCCGCAGACTAGAACGGAATCACATAATCAGAGACGACTTATGTCCTCCGGCAAGACAAGCCTTAGCCACATTATGCATAAGATCGAGATACTAATAGGCCAGCGGGTAATTATCGACCGTACGACCACGCTTTAATGTGCCTGACAAACACAGTCACGGTTCAGAGATGCTCGCTGTCGTTTCCTGTGTGTGAGTTTAACAGAGGAAGCAACACACAATCAGAATTTAAATCGTTCTATTCGAATGATTTCTTCCTCTGTAGACTATAAAAACGTACATAATACTTACTGTTATCTTTCTTATTCTTACCATTATTTACATTTTTACTCAGAATGCAATCTTTGTACCACCAAAATGATCAGCTGGCAATTCTGTGGCGGGAAGTGACTAAAGAGGCCACGAATCTTCATCAACAAAAAGTATTGAGCACAACACAGACGTTCTCTGTAACGACTGTCTTTACATCTTAGGGGTACACAACAGACATGTAATTTATGGATATATTGTTGTTAGACGAGTTATTGGTGCACTGAAAATGTATGTTGTTACGTTACTGTGCGATTATGACGTCACTAGTGTACCTAGATTCCCCCAGCTGGACACAGAGGAGCTGCCTGACACACTTCCACAGTGAGAGCGTGACGCCGTGTAACAAATACTTGATTCACAGGTAAAATAAAAAAGCTTTCATTATCTGTGTAATAATGATCCCATATAGCTCTGTCTTGTCTCTGTGCTGATAATCTCTGGTATATAAGCAAAAATAAGGCGGAAATTCCGTAAAAGATTTTAACAAAGAAAAAGTGCAGGGAGAGATGAGACGAGTGTTGTTATATCTAACCACCGAGGCGCCTCGTCTCGCCCCTTGACGAACACTGAAGATATTTGAAACTGGATGTGATAAATTGATGAGGGTTATGTGACAGACAAAACGCTCTCAAAGGCAGGGAGTTTCACAAAGAATTACACATGGGTATAAATTAGTTTTGGTAGGCAGAGATTTTGCAAACACAACATACACCAACAATACTTTCCCTCTAGACATCAATGTCGGGAAGGTCTTGAGGAACTGACTCATTTTCAGTTTCTACCGGTCTATTCACTCCTTACTGAGCATGACCATTGACTGTATGGATGAAAGCTCTGCCTTAAACTGACTCGTGGGTAAAGTGAATATGGACGACAGCATTGTCATATGATGGACGTGTTAAGTAACTATTCAGAGAAGTATACTAAGCCATTAAGAATAAGGACTTATGGTGATATGTACTCTATATTACAGTACATTTTAATAATAAGTATGACAGCTTCAGGCCAGAGACAAGGAGGAGTGTTCAAAACTGCTCTGTAGTAGAGAGAAAGATGAGTGGTGTCTTTAAAGCAACAGTTTATAGAGTAAGTGATTCATTATTGTAACAGAAGTCTGCGTTACTATTATACAGTAGTTAATGAACAACCTGTAAGATGTTCTAAATAAATCATTCAACTCAAGATTGAGATAATAACTTAATTTAGGTTAATGACATTATTGCGAGAGACAGAACCACATAGGTAATCGATATTTTTATAACCGACCAAAAGCTTGACAAATATTAACGTTTCAAAACAATTATATTTATATTTAATTTCATCTCTTCTTTAAGTTTAATTATTGATTTAAATTTGTTTTACAACGTTTAGAAAGTTTCAGACACACTTAAAACATTAAAGAACAATGTTATTTCCCCGGCTAGTGAACACGGCGCGTTCTGCCTTTGTTTGTTGGATCTTGTATGCATTAATGATCACCTAAACTGTGAACCTGAATACCAAAATACCCGACAAGGTGCGTCAGAGACTTGTTTACATTATCTGGAGTAAGATATATAAACATTATTTCAGGTTTCCAAATGACTTAACACAAATATTGTTTTAAGTCATTTTGTTCTTCGTCAAATATTCTCAATTTAAAATGTGAATATTAGTTTGTTTATACACATTCTTGTCCATCAGTATAGGACTTCCTTGTTGTGTTATCATTTACTTAACCATTATGTATGTTGGTTCTGTTTAGACTCAGCCAGTATACATAATAATTGACTACATATATTTTCTGTCAGGGTAATAACCCATGTACAGTTACGAAGAAAATTCCTTGAACACTTTTAGTAATATCTGCCATCTACTTGAGGTCATATAAGTAAGGAGGATTGAAATTGTAACACTTAATTATTCATATTTCTTGTTGCGTGGAAGTTTTTTCGTGTTCTTATTCTCACAAAATTTACAAAGACAGCCAGACATCATGAGCCACAAACCTTGACACAAATGTGACCCATAACTAGATGTGAAGTCTGGCCACGTGTCCAGGGAATTGTGTCAATAACTGTACCTTATAAGAGATTTGTTTAATGTTGATAATTATAGTTAAAAGAAACGACAGTGCTTATGTTAAGGGTAATATTTTCTTATATAACCAATTCATATCCAGTCATTCTCATACACTGTAAGGGGAGGGGGTTTTCCTTCCTTGCCCCCATACACGTCTCAGTACATCTGTTACCAGGACTCCTTGTTCACTTATTGTTGCCAATTAGGCGTCGTCATCATCCTCTCTCTATCTGTGTTCTGTCACTTGCTGTATACCTATAGAACTCACTCCGAGACCCAGTGTGTAAGTTTCCTTTAGACGATATTTCCATAAGTTACATCCTCGTACAACTTCTACTCTCACGGGTCTATGATCTATTGTCGTTAAACATTTTATTCAGGGCGTCGTGTATCAGTTATAATAATAGTACAGTATTAATAATTTTCCTTATCTACTCTGATTAAAGTCATCAGTCATTTTTCCATTTACCGTTAGATCCATTTCCTGGTATCTGAATTATTCCGATTCCTCATTTCCATCTACATTAAAGCGACTAGTAACACTTCCTTCACAATGTACACTTTCTCCCTGCCATCACTTTATTAAACTTATTATCTAATGTTTATAATTTCACATCGATATCACCCACCAGAGGAATCATCTACAAACAGCACCTGAGTCACCTACTTCCACTTCTCCTCCTGACTGAACTAACCTGCACCTTCCCCCCATTATTTTCACTCACCTCCCTTACTACCTCGTCTATCAAACTAAGGAACATCCATCAAGTCAGGAGCAATCACTTATTTGTTGTTCGATAACCAAAAAAAACGTGTTCTGCTCTGGTGTTTCCTCTCCGCAACCATATGGTTCACCGTCACGCCATAACTTCAGTATCATACAGCATCGTCAGCAGCAACACATCCCTCACCAGAAACCACTTAACATCTCCCCGACACACCTTCACACTTGCTTCACTCTTCCTACAAAAATATTTACGACCAATAAGACAGTAACGTCCCATCTGTCCACAATCACTCAATCACTCTGTCTACCTTCCATATATCAACACTTCTCATGTCTCTCTTTATAGACTGTTATACGTTATTCCTTCACGTCAACCACACAAACACTCCCACAAAGTCAGTTACCGTCTAACCCCAGCCCACACTGTCCTCCCCCAGTCTGTCGGTGCCACAGTCCCCACTATAAAGACTGCTAGACACCTCTCCTGGCATCACTGACTTATTCCTCTGTAGAGTTAACCTTCACTCGCATTTTCCTATTTATACAGGGTAACTATACACACACTCTGTCTTCCCGCTGGTAGTCTTCCCTTATACACTAGCATCATCCATGTCAGTTTTTCTCCTCCCGATGCTCCCTTTTTGGTCATGATGTCATTATCCACACCACACCTGCCGCCTCACCATACCACCCATCTTATCTGTGTTCACTGGGCACATACCATAAATATTCTGTATATCACTGTGGGTAAATTATACTATATCACAATGAAGAAAAAACAGTAATAAATCGTGAGTCACACCAGGTGAGTAATGACTCGCCACCACGTGTGATTCAACTCTCACCACCACCACGTGCAACTCAGTACTCACTACCACCATCACCACGTGTGACTCAGCACTCACCACCACCACCACCACATGTGACTCAGCACTCACCACAACCACCACCACATGTGACTCAACACTCACCACCACCACGTGTGACTCAGTACTCACTACCACCACCACCACGTGTGACTCAACACTCACCACAACCATCACCACGTGTGACTCAGTACTCACTACCACCACCGCCACCACGTGTGACTCAACACTCACCACAACCACCACCGCGTGTGACTCAGCACTCACCACCACCACATGTGACTCAACACTCACCACCATCACGTGTGACTCAACACTCACCACAACCACCACCACGTGTGACTCAGCACTCACCACCACCACATGTGACTCAACACTCACCACCATCACGTGTGACTTAACACTCACGACCACCACGTGTAACTCAGTACTCACTACCACCACGTGTGACTCAACACTCACCACCACGACGTGTGACTCAACACTCACCACCACCACGTGTAACTCAGTACTCACTACCACCACGTGTGACTCAGCACTCACCACCACCACCACCACATGTGACTCAACACTCACCACCACCACCACGTGTGACTCAACACTCACCACCACCACGTGTGACTCAACACTCACCACCACCTCCACATGTGACTCAACACTCACCACCACCACGTGTAACTCACTACTCACTACCACCACGTGTGACTCAGCACTCACCACCACCACCACCACATGCGACTCAACACTCACCACCACCACCACCACCACCACCACCACCACATGCGACTCAACACTCACCACCACCACCACGTGTGACGCAACACTCACCACCACCACCGCGTGTGACTCAACACTCACCACCACCACGTGTGACTCAGCACTCACCACCACCACCACATGCGACTCAACACTCACCACCACCACCACGTGTGACTCAACACTCACCACCACCACCACCACCGCGTGTGACTCAACACTCACCAACAGTCTCATATGATCCCAAGTTATTAGCCCCTCCTTCAGTAAAGGTGTATAAACGCATCTAAATACTTACTATATAAAGATGACTAATATTATGGCGTCAAAATTGTAATATGACTATGATATACGTACTGTATGTGTAACCATATATCCTAGTTAACTTTATAATATAGGAGTGTGTCAGTGTCGGGTTGAGTGAGTAAGGTTCGTCAGCCCCGGCCCTAGCCAGTATTAACTGTGAGAACACAACACACTCTCACAGGATAGGCACAATTATTGTGCGGTTGGCAACACGTAACCACATCATTCATAATAATGATAACTGTGGGTCGTAGACGTCTGGCCCAAGTGTCTGATTATTTAGAAACGATCATACATGCAACTCCAACTGTACCGTACTGTATTGTTATTAATAGTAGTTCTTTCTCGTGTAAGTCGTCATAAAGTATTGTATTACTTAGAAGTTGTTACTTACACTTGCGATTTTGTCTTTAGCGCTGATTTTCTCTTCAAATTATAAATGAAGGTAAGGGTTTACTACACTCAAATTATAGGAGTAGATATGAGTGTATTGTTCTTAAGTTATAGACGTGACAGGAGTGTAGTGCAGTTGTTACTCACGGCTCGTCGTCGTCCAGGTGGTGAAGTTTCATATAGTGTGTGAATGATGACGTACAGTTACAAGTTTCTATTTGGCATTGATTCTCTCCTCCTAATGTTACACAAGGGCGTTGTGTATAATGATTCTTCGTCATGCAAGAATCCTATTTTCTAGTTACATATGGGAAATATCTTTGACACCATCTAACGATGTTTTTCTTCTGTATATTGGTGATAACAATTTCCTGGACACTTTTCATACTATGTGGCATCTACTGTACTTGGGGGTCAGGTAGGTAAAGGGGAGGGACTCTAACAGCTGTTTCTGTACAGTTTCTCTTTGTAAGGTATATTGGGGTACGTGTGCGAGTTTTATGCAGGTATTTTTGTGTACTTTGTCACCTTTATTGTCTATAAACTTTTATTATTATTATTATTATTATTATTATTATTATTATTTTATTATTATTATTATTATTATTATTATTATTATTATTTTTTTATTATTATTATTATTATTATTATTATTATTATTATTATTATTATATTATTATTATTATTATTATTATTATTATTATTGTTGTTCTAGGGGTATATGACGTTATATCTCAAGGAACAATGATGGAATCTTTCCTATACTGTAGAGTCACGCCTCGGTTAAGGCTTCTTTTTTTTACTGGGATTAACCCACCCGGGCTAATAATAATAATAATAATTATAATAATAATAATAATAATAATAATAATAATAATAATAGACCATAAATAAATACAAAAAAAAAATGATCAACAGTGAGAAACAATATATGTATGTTATCTTGTCAAAGTAAGAGAAACAATTGAGACCCTGCAATTGTGTGTAAATGAGGCAGAAAGTCGGATTAGCAACCTGGGACTTGGTCACAATTTTTGTGATGCCATATGGCAGCAGGGTCTACCATTAGACAATACATTATGCTTCCAATATCTTCCCAAGTGGTAGTACCTCCCTGTTTGGTAGCTGCCTACTACCTCTTGACCACAACAATACTGTGATCTCTCCCCGTGTTGTATGTCAGAAAAAGATGGTCGTAGGATTCTTATGGTTTATCTCAGGTCGGGCGACAGTATAAAGTTACGTTTGTGTGTGTTTAGTATTACGTCAAGTGAATAGTAGCGTATGTTATGGTTCTCTTCCGAGACACAGTGACCAGTGTGGCAATTGCTGCTGCTGCTGCTCTCTCTCTCTCTCTGGTGGCAGGTGAATGGTTATGCCCCAATCAATGATATATACTTGCAATAAATTTCCTCTCAGATGTGTGGTCCGGTCCCACCAGACAATGACCCAGCCAGCAATATTTGTGTGTGACAGTTGTGTGAACAGGTGTGAACAACAGGTATGAGAACAGCAGGTGTGTATCAGGTGTGTGGACAACATATATGAATTCCTAATACCTCGTTAAGTTAAGGGGTGCAGATGAGGCAGCAACCTCTACGTCAGTGTCTCCGTCAATGTCTCCCTCAGCACTTTCGTCAGCGTCTACATCAGCGTCTCCGTCAGTCAGAGCGTCGTACAGGTGGAGGTTGTCCACTCACGGCGGGCGGGGTGGTGGTGTGTGTATGTGTGACCTGTTTGATATATTGTGTACACGTGAATGTATTACCCGTATGTGTGTGTGTGTGTGTGTGTGTGTGTTTGTGTGTGTGTGTTTTGCACACAGTAAGGTAATCCTTATGCGGTCGAAAACACAATCAAAATCACAAATCCAAACAAAAACAAACTTTACAACCTCTTATGGTCGCTGCATGGAATGTCAGGACCTTTCTGGATACTGGCACAAGTGAGCGTCTTGAAAGAAGAACTGCCCTTGTGACAAAAGAGCTGGCTAGGTAGAACATCGACATAGAAGCCTTTCGCGAATTCCGGCTCCCAGACGAGGGTCAACTCACAGAACGTGGGTCTGGCTATACCTTCTTCTGGAAGGGTAAGTCTGCTGTGGAGAGAAACCGCATTTATGAAGTTGGCTTAGCCATCCGCCAAAAAATCCTACACAGGCAAACCGAAATGCTTATTGGGATCAACGAGCGCCTCATGACGCTACAAGTCCCACTGAATCACTCACGCCATGCCTTTTTCATCAGAGCATACGCCCCAAAACTGGATGCAGAGGATGACATCAAGGAGGCCTTTTACGCCGACCTTGACAGAATGCAAACCTCTGTACCCAGAGAAGATAAGGTTGTGCTCCTTGGTGACTTCAATGCCAAAGTTGGTAGGGAACCATAGAAAGAAATGGACTAGGCAAGTGTGATCCCAATGGCCTACTACTCCTCAGCAAGTGTGCTGCACACAACCTCACTATCACTAATACCTTGTTTAGGCAGGCCGACAAGTTCAAGGGTTGGTGGCAACACCCACGATCCAAACACTGGCATCTCATTGACGACATCATTGTCAGGGAAAGTCCTGAGATCGCCGAGATGTCCTCATCACCCATGCCATGAGTGGCTCAGACTACTGCGACACTGATCATCGGCTCGTCAGAGTCAAGCTCTCACTTCTCATCGCCCCAAAACGGCGAAGGTAGCAAGCCTCCAGAAGGGGTTATAACACGAAGCGTCTGGAGGATCCGGTGGTAGCACATGCTTTCAGAGAGCAGCTCGAACATGGGCTGATAAACAACCCAACAGCAAACAACCCAAATCCCACTGCCGAATGGGACATTCTCGACACTGTCATGACAAAAACCTGCAGAGACCCTCGGCCAGATCGAACGAATACACCAGGACTGGTTTGATGAAAATGACCTGGCAATTAACGTACTCGTCGATGATAAACGTGCTGCTTTAACTGACTGGCAGAACAACCCTCAATCTCGGACCAAAGCTGATACCTTCTGCAAGAAGAAATTGGATGCCCAGCGGGAAGTTCGCAATCTAAAGAACGACTGATTTAAAAATAAAGTATGTGAAACACAAAAATTTGCAGATCAGCACAAGATGCGCGAATTTTGCAATTGCACTAAAATATTTTATGGGCCAATCTTTCGTGGCGCAGCCTCCCTCAGCTCATCCGATGGTAACTCCATAATTAAAGACACTGAAGGCATCCTTCAGCGCTGGAAAGAGCACTACCATTCACTACTCAACCGAAACACCGATGTGGATGTCCTGACTACCCAGCAGGTCCATCAGCATCCAGAGCTGACCCATCTCAGCTATCCTCCGTCCCTGGATGAGGTAGCTACTGCCATCAAACAGATGAAAAATAACAAAGCCTCAGAGCCTGATGGACTCCCAGCCGAGTTGTATAAAGACGCCTCCATCGTCAATATTTATAAGAACAAGGAAGACTTGTCAGACTGTGGCAACTACCGCAGGATGTCGCAGCTGTCCCTAGCTGGCAAGATTATCGCCCGAGTCCTCCTAAACAGACTTCTTCCTAAGGCGGAAAGCTTTCTCTAAGAACCTCAGTGTGGCCTTAGACCATCATGTGGCACCACTGACATGATTTTTGCTGCCCGTCAGATACAAGAAAAGTGCAGAGAACAGCGTCATGACTTGTACATTACTTTCATCGACCTAACCAAGGCCTTCGCCTGGGTCAACAGCCGTTTTGGCTGCCCACCAAAATTCATCGCCATTGTGAGGCAACTTCACAGTGGCTTGAACGGCAGTGTCCTGCACAATGGCACCCAGTCTGAGTTCTTCCCCATCCAAACGGGGGTTAAACAAGGGTGTGTACTGGCATCAACTCTCTCTTCCATTTTCTAGGCTACTCTCCTTACTTGTGCCAGCGCCAATTTAGCCGGCGCGGTGGACATAGAATATCGGATGAAGTGTCTTCTTTTCAACGTTAGACGACTCCAGACAGGAACAAAGGTGTCGGCAGCTTCCATTACTGAGCTTCAGTATGCAGACGACCTCACCCTTTGTCGCTCACACTGAACGCGACCTGCAGGAGATCCTGAACACCTACGCAAATGCGTATGCACACCTCGGCCTTGAAGTGAATGTACGTAAGACTCAAATTCTCATTCAGCCTGCCCCTGGTTCAGCCACACCTCCACCATCCATTCAGCTTAACGGTCTTACCCTCTCTAATGTCACCCACTTTCGGTATCTCTGCTCCCACCTGTCCACCACCGCAGATATCGATGAAGAAATTCATCATCGGATCCGATGTGCATCAGAAGCCTTTGGCAGACTCCGAAACCGTGTCTTCAGCTGTAGGGAGCTGAAATTATCTACAGTTTACACGTACTCGTATATCGAGCAGTGGTATCCCACCCTTCTATATGGCAGTGAGACATGAGTCATACACAGGAAGCACCTCAAGGCATTTGAAAACTTTCACCAACGTAGTCTACGTTCCATCCTCCGAGTTCGCTGGGAAGACAAGAGAGCAAATGCCAGTTCTTGCTGACACCAACTGTAGAAGCATCGAAGCTACCAATATCCATGAACAACTATGCTGAACTGGCCATGTTACCTGCATGGACGACAGTAGACTGCCAAAGCAACTACTTTACAGTCACCTTACGAATAGTAAACGTAACGCTGCCGGGCATTTGAAAAGTTATAAGGATAGTCTTAAGACAAACCTGAAAAAGTGCCAAATCGACCCCCCTCACCCGGGAGACGATTACTCCACACCGTAACGCTTGGAGGAGCACCACACGAGAAGGTGTCAGTACTTTCGAGTTAGCCCGACTGCATAACGAGGCAAACAAGAGCCAACGCCGGAAAGACACTAACGCCGCCCCTCCCGCACTAGATGTAGTCCCCCACAGGTGCAACATCTGTAATCGACCCTGCCGGTCCTGTATCGACCTCTTTAGTCACCTCAGAACTAACCAACCTAGGAGACATCCTTAATAACTCATATCATTGAATCAAAGCTGGATGATCGTCATACTTGTTTCCGAGTGACAGCAAAGTAGTAGTAGCAGTAGTAGTAGTAGTAGTGTGTATGTGTGTGTGAGAGAGAGAGAGAGAGAGAGAGAGAGAGAGATGTAATGTAATAGATAATGATAAATACTGTACATAGACATAAAGAAAGAGAGTGACAGACATACAGACAGACTGCACCTGCTGGGGGGGGGGGGGGGGGGCTGATGTGTACACCGCCCCCTCCACCAGGTGTGTGAGTCACCTGGTCTAGCCGTCAGATCAACTAATCATAACTGTATTAGCCGTATAGCGGAGACCAGGTGCTGGAACAACCTTCATCTACAGCTACACCACAACCTACTGCACTGTACACCCACACCTGTACCCACACCTGCACCTACACCTGCACCTACACCTGCACCTACATCTATACCTACACCCACACATACCACACATATACCCACACCTATACCCACACCTACACCCACACATACCACACATATACCCACACCTATACCCACACCTACACCCACACCTACACCCACACCTATACCCACACCTACATCTATACCTACACCCACTCCTATACCCACACATACCACACATATACCCACACCTATACCCACACCTACACCCACACCTATACCCACACCCCTGCCTGTCTCCTCGTCTTTAAACTACTTCATAACCAGGCCTCGGGTGCTTAATGGTAATATAGTTATAATGAGTAATAGTAATAATATTGATAATAAATAAATGATGGAAATAATAGTAGAAGAAACAATAATAAAAACAGCATCAACAACACTAATAACAACAACAATATCAACAACAACAACACTAATAACAACAACAATAACAATAACACAGTAACGATCAGACGACTCCCGAGGGAAAAGCCAACCCACATACACTGCTATATTTTCCAACTGATTTAAGTATCTAATGATTAAAAGGTCTGACCATGGGCTCCAAAACACTACAGCTATAGAGTGTATACATCAACCACGTCAACTGTTGCTCTACCTGTTTACCAGTCGTCGTTAGGTACGGTACACATGCTCTACTCGACCCTGATGTCGTGATTAGGACCTATAGTATACATAATGTTACTTCCTCTGTTAAAACATCTTCCTCCAAGCGTTGTACACGAAGCTAAAACCGTCGTCCTCAAAGGGTTATACTCGAAGCTTAGGCCTTCGTCGTCAAAAGGCTATTCTCGAAGCTTAAGCCATCGTCGTCAAAAGGCTATACTCGAAGCTTAAACCATCGTCGCCAAAAGTCTATACTGGAAGCTTAAACCATCGTCGACAAAAGTCTATACTAGAAGCGTAAGCCATCGTCGCCAAAACGCGATACTGGAAGCTTAAGCCATCGTCGTCAATAGGCTGTACTCGAAGCTTAAGCCATCGTCGTCAAAAGGCTATACTGGAAGCTTAAGCCATCGTTGCCAAAAGGCTATACTCGAAGCTTAAGCCATCGTCGCCAAAAGGCTATACTCGAAGCTAAAGCCATCGTCGCCAAAAGGCTATACTCGAAGCTTAAGCCATCGTCGCCAAAAGGCTATACTCGAAGCTTAAGCCATCGTCGTCAATAGGCTGTACTCGAAGCTTAAGCCATCGTCGCCAAAAGGCTATACTCGAAGCTTAAGCCATCGTCGTCAAAAGGCTATACTGGAAGCTTAAGCCATCGTCGTCAATAGGCTGTACTCGAAGCTTAAGCCATCGTTGCCAAAAGGCTATACTCGAAGCTTAAGCCATCGTCGCCAAAAGGCTATACTGGAAGCTTAAGCCATCGTCGTCAATAGGCTGTACTCGAAGCTTAAGCCATCGTCGTCAAAAGGTTATACTGGAAGCTTAAGCCATCGTCGCCAAAAGGCTATATTCGAAGCTTAAGCCATCGTTGCCAAAAGGCTATACTCGAAGCTTAAGCCATCGTCGCCAAAAGGCTATACTGGAAGCTTAAGCCATCGTCGTCAATAGGCTGTACTCGAAGCTTAAGCCATCGTCGTCAAAAGGCTATACTGGAAGCTTAAGCCATCGTCGCCAAAAGGCTATACTCGAAGCTTAAGCCATCGTTGCCAAAAGGCTATACTCGAAGCTTAAGCCATCGTCGCCAAAAGGCTATACTGGAAGCTTAGGCCATCTTCGTCAATAGGCTATACTCGAAGCTTAAGCCATCGTCGTCAAAAGGCTATACTGGAAGCTTAAGCCATCGTTGCCAAAAGGCTATACTCGAAGCTTAAGCCATCGTCGCCAAAAGGCTATACACGAAGCTTAAGCCATCGTCGCCAAAAGGCTATACTCGAAGCTTAAGCCATCGTCGCCAAAAGGCTATACTCGAAGCTTAAGCCATCGTCGTCAATAGGCTGTACTCGAAGCTTAAGCCATCGTCGTCAAAAGGCTATACTGGAAGCTTAAGCCATCGTCGCCAAAAGGCTGTACTCGAAGCTTAAGCCATCGTCGCCAAAAGGCTATACTGGAAGCTTAAGCCATCGTCGTCAATAGGCTGTACTCGAAGCTTAAGCCATCGTTGCCAAAAGGCTATACTCGAAGCTTAAGCCATCGTCGCCAAAAGGCTATACTGGAAGCTTAAGCCATCGTCGTCAATAGGCTGTACTCGAAGCTTAAGCCATCGTCGTCAAAAGGCTATACTGGAAGCTTAAGCCATCGTCGTCAATAGGCTGTACTCGAAGCTTAAACCATCGTCGTCAAAAGGCTATACTGGAAGCTTAAGCCATCGTCGCCAAAAGGCTATACTCGAAGCTTAAACCATCGTCGCCAACAGTCTATACTCGAAGCTTAAGCCATCGTCGCCAAAAGGTTACATCCCGTCATCTCGTGGTTCAAGAATTCCACCAACACCAAATTATTTACGTTATTTTCCCGGACTGAGGCAAAAGTTGACGCCTTGTACACCGGTAGACGCGTCGTAGGTATAAAACTGGAGGAAAATTCTTATCTCTACGGCATGTTGATTGTATAATGGTTTAATACTACCTGTGTTGCCTGAGTGTTACTGCCTGTGTTGCCTGAGCGTTACTGCCTGTGTTGCCTGATTGTTACTGCCTGTGTTGCCTGAGTATTGCTGCCTGTGTCGCCTGAGTATTACTACCTGTGTTGCCTGAGTGTTACTGCCTGTGTTGCCTGAGTATTACTGCCTGTGTTGCCTGAGTATTACTGCCTGTGTTGCCTGAGTATTACTGCCTGTGTTGCCTGAGGGAGACATCTTGTGAGGTGGTCTTGTGTGTTGTGTCAATGTTGCTATTTTTATTTTTTTATCATTCGTGTATTTTTTTTTTACAATCGTATTATTTACATATATTTCTTCTTCTTGGTATTATTATTTTTTTCATCTTTTGTGGTATTTTTTCAATTTTTTTTTCAGGTCAATTTAATTATTTATTTGTTTTCATCATTGTATTATTTAAAGGTGATTTACATTTTTCAATAACGAGTGAACATCAACTTACCAACCCTTTCACACAAGATGATATGACGTAACAACTAACTATTGACGTAACTACTGTACCGATCCTGAGAATTACTGGTGTATTATTATGAAATGTTTGTACCTGTACCTGTAACTGTTCCTGTAACTGTGAATCTGAATATTTGGTGGATGATAATAGGGAGAGACTTATAACATCTACAGAAGGCGGATTTAATATTAGCGGGGAAGTAATTTGGGAGGAGGAAGAGGAGGAAGAGGAGGAAGGGAGGGGAGGGGGAGGAGGAGGAGGAGGGGGAGGAGGGGTAGGAGGAGGAGGAGGAGGAGGAGGGGGAGGAAGAAGAGGGTCCCAAGTACGAGGTAGAGAACGTTAAGCAAACCACTTATCAGAGGGCCAGCGTGGAGCATCACCTGGCCCGCTGTTCCTCCTCCTCCTCCTCCCCCGTTACACCCAAGACCGTGAAAGCAATCTTCACTTATTCCCCTGAGTTCAGTTCCCAGAGATTTTGTGCGTTTCATTCCTCATTTGTTTTGGATAAGTGGAGGATGCCTCTGGTGGTGAGGGAGGACCAGTGCAATTTCGATCAGCTGTCTTAATCTCCAAGTTTGTGTTCTTGCTTAAGTGAGTCAATTAGAAGCGTATCTAAGGCTCTTTTTAGATAATTGCTTAACGTGTGAACCTTTGAAAACCAGCTGCTGGGTTCGACTTCTCACCCCTCAGCTCCGGTTCGGGGTTCATTTATCACCTGGACGTTTTCTTTATAACAGGCAAGGTTTAGTGGCAGGACTGAGCCAACATATGTTTCCCTTCTCGCTTTCTGTCATGTTGCTGGAGGATGAAAATAATACCTATTGTATGCTGAAGTTTGTATTGTAAGCTAATAAGGAGCTAACCGCTGTACCTGCCTGGCCTAGGTCTTCACACATTATGCGTCACTTTGTTGTTTTTTGCGGTAAATATAATGATACTGAAACTATATCAGTGTGTGACCCATAGTTTTCATTCTTGCTAATAACTTGGGAGATTCTTTCGCAATAATAAGCCAATCTTGGAGTTCTAGCGCCTTTTAGGTGTTATTTCATTTTAGTTATCAATTAGTACTATAGATACGAGTACATATAGATAAATTCTGGCGTGACAACAGAAGACACTCGTCGGTTAGGATCAATGTGCGGTGCCAGGTCACGTTATGTTGTACACCAAGAAAACATTGTTTGAGTGAATCATGTGATTGACCCGACACCATTTTACTCGCATCGTTCACTGGCGGGTCACAGCCTGCCTCCTGCCCTCACAAACGCAGAGAAAGAAAATATTATCTCAATCTCAAAATTCAATGCCTCCCCCCCCCCCCCCCCCCCCCCCCGTCCCTCCTGTCTCAGCATCTGACGAAGTTATCGACAAGTGAAACGGGATCTTTGGGAGTGCGACACAGGTGAGACAGTGGGAAATCGACTCAGCGTCATGGGAGTGTACAAAATACTTCATCTGGCAGGAGGACTCACTTGCTGCCACCTTCAGCTGTCTACGGAAGAAGAAATTTTCAGGAAAATATATTTAAGTGAAGGAGTCAAGTTCTGGCTGCATGGGGGGGAGACAGTTTACTTAAGCCACAGCTCTCACACATCCTTGATGGTTCCTCCACGTCTAACCTCTAGAGTCGTAAGCACAAAACAAATCAATGATAATCGCTTATTTTCCTTGTGTCGTCAACTGTGAATGTTCAAGTTGAAAACATAACACCAGGAATCCTGATAACCTTGAAAAAGTTGTACGGATCTTTTGTTCTGCAGGTACAGTACAGCGGTTACAACCACCTGACACGAACGCATTCTTTCTGTGTATCGCAGGTGCAGGTCCTATTAATAAGCTGCTGACACGAAAACTTTTTTATATTGCAGGTAAAAATCCTCTTAACATGCAGCTGAGACTCACTCTCTTCTGTGTATTGCCTGCTGGTACAGGTCCCCGTAATAAGCAGCTAACACACATACACTCTCTCTGTGTTGCAGGTATGGCCCCAAGAGCGAGTTGGGATCAAACATGTTTACCTACCTCAAGTTCGGACTACCTCGGGTTTTCCCTCCAACTCTGGCAGGACGCGACGGCAGCAGCGGCTACGACTCGAGCGATGACGGAGGCGGAGGAGGAGGAGGAGGGGGAGGGGGAGGAGGAGGAGGAGGAGGAGGAAGAGGAAGAGAAGGAGGGGCGTCACCCATCGGCCGAGGGGACAGGTACACTAGGAGTAAGAGTAACCCTGACCTGCTGGCGGCCAGAGACTGGAACCCACCACCCGCCACCAGGGACCCCAAGGTTAAGGTGAGCTGGAGACACACACACACACACACACACACACACACACACACACACATAGACAGAAACAGACAAGGAAAGACAATGACAAAAATATGCAGTGAAAGATAAAGAAACAGACAGACAGAGGCACAGACAGAAACACAAACAGACAGACAGACGCAGAGACAGACAGCAAAGGTATAGAGACAGACGGACAGATAAAAGGACAAAGAAAGACACATATATACATAGTCAGACCCAATACACAAACTACCATTCTAATCCAATAGTTTTTCGTCCAGTAAGATTTTGTCCAATAGTATTTTGTCCAATAGTATTTTGTCCAATAGTATTTTGTCCAGTAGTATTTTGTCCAATAGTATTTTGTCCAGTAGTATTTTGTCCAATAGTATTTTGTCCAATAGTATTTTGTCCAATAGTATTTTGTCCAATAGTATTTTGTCCAGTAGTATTTTGTCCAATAGTATTTTGTCCAATAGTATTTTGTCCAATAGTATTTTGTCCAATAGTATTTTGTCCAGTAGTATTTTGTCGAGTAAGATACTGTGAGGGAGCATAATGGAAGACACTAAAAAAAAAAAGCTGGTTTCTGTCTGTCTGTCTGTCTGTCTGTCTGTCTGTCTGTCTCCGTTGTTGAAATAGTTTGCCTTATTATCATTATTGCATTATCTGTTACTCTCAATCAACCTCGTTATCTGTAAGTCTGTTATTTCTCGCATTAGACGGCTCTCTCTCTCTCTCTCTCTCTCTCTCTCTCTCTCTCTCTCTCTCTCTCCACAGGGACCACCTCATCCTCTCTCCCCCATTCTACTGAACCTCCTGAGTACAATGAGTTAACCCCCTGAGCACAATGACTTAATCCCTCGAGTGCGATGACTTAACCCCCTGAGTACAATGACTTAACCCCCCGAGTATAATGAGTTAACACCTTGAGTATACTGATGACTCGTGGTGCATTCGTCCTGTGATGAATTCTTGTGTTACGAATTTTCTGTTAAATCTTCTATATTTGGTCATGTTGGTTCCCTTATTTAATGTATCTAATTGTTATTATTACCTCAATGTATAGTGTTTTGATCTGTCTGTCTGTCTGTCTGTCTTAATAACAATCTATCTTAAGCCATTATTGTTCACATAATGTCTGCACTTAGCTTCCTTCACTCAATCACTTTATCCAGACCCCAATTCTCAGTCCCCAACTCTCCTACACCCAGCCCCCCTGCACCTAGTTTCTTTTACCCAGCCTCCTCCAGCCAACCCTCTATAGTCTATACCCAGCCCCCCTGCACCCAGCCCCAGCATACCACCTACAGCCATCACACACACTTGGTAAATGCTAACCTTTTGCCTCTTCATCTCCTACAAACAATAATATCCCACTATCAGCCGCTTTACTCTCTCACCTTCAGTACACAATGTCTCCCTATATCATGATTAACACAGCCTTGACTCACGACCTCTCACTGACGTTCCCTCTTATTAGAATTATGATAAATACTGGACCTAATTTATCTTCTTCATCTTTACCGTCATCATCACTACTCTCTCTCTCTCTCTCTCTCTGCCTCTGTCTCTGCTGTCACTTGGAGGTGATTATGACGAAATGTTGGGAAACTTTTTATTGGTGTCGTTTTCCATTGTTAACTCTAAAATGACTCGAGAGGCCAATACGGGTTCGTCAGGGTCGTTCACGAAGGTTGTATGTGTGGTGGACTACATCTAGTGCGGGAGGGGCGGCGACAGAGGTTTTTTTTTTTATGTGTGAAGGGCTGCATCTAGTGTGCCATTTTTCCAGGTGTCATAGTGTAGGGTGATGGTTTCCGAGTGTCGATTTAGCACTTCTTGGTCCTTTTCCGTTGTTAGTCAGCACTACGTTAGCTTATCTTTAAATGGCTGTAGAGTAGCTGTTTTTGGGAGTCCATTGTCATCTGTACTAATTATCACAATCTTCACCATCACCCTCATTACAAAGATCATCATCACTATCGTCACCACAAAATTCACCACCACTGTTTACGCCACCATCATTTCCATCACTACCACCACTACCACTATCACCATCACTACCACTACCACTATCACCATTACCATCACTACCACTATCACTACCACCACCGACAATGATTTACACAGGACAAAAACTGACAGTAGCTGAGTGTGTCATTGTTCGGTGACGGCTACTAACAGGGAGGTAGTCACCCTCTGCCTCTCACAGCAGCCAATCAGGATGTGGGGAGGCGAGAGCTTGATGACTAAGTGCTGATTGCGTTGACTGTAATGATTCTGACCTCTCTCTCTCTCTCTCTCTCTCTCTCTCTCTCTCTCTCTCTCCTTCAACACCCTATTTCAACAGTACAAAAGGACTTCTACTTATTGTCTTTCCAGTCCCTATTTTGCTCTCATTTAACCCTATTCCTGGAGATACTCGTACACAAAATTGGAAGAGGAGTCAAGACGATATATAAGTAGTGGGATAAATAAAGACAAAGAAAAGAAAGATAAAAAAGAAAGAGAATCACTGTCACAACTATTTTTCTCTACCTTCCTCACCACAGAGCTCCAGTGAGGCCAACTTGCTGGGGTCAGATGTGTACTACCGTGAGCGTCGTGCTGCTGCTGCCGCCGCTGCCGCCGCTGGTGGTGGTCGAGGCTTCAATAAACTCGCTGGCTCACAGATGTCCCTCGTGTCCCGCCAGTCCCGCCGCTCCAGGCAACACGGCGCTATATTTAACCAGGTCAGTCTAAGAGATATATTGTGTTACGTGTTTATTATCATTTGGTAGTTATTGTCATTAAGGAACATCTATATTCTAATACTTTATTTAGCTATAGTATTATTTTTGTTATTGATTAAAAGTCATATTATAAAACGGTTTCCTTTAGTCATATTGATTATAGATATATTGTAGACCATAGTTATTAAGTCACAGCCATATTATAAAACACCAATTCCCATCAGACACATTATATAAAAACCTACTGTCACTAATTTCATCAGTAGCAGCTATATTATCAACCACTCACCTTTATATATACTGTATGTACATTTAGTGCTGTTTTACTAAATAGTAATACATTTATACATTTAAGAAATACATATGGTGTATTTCTACATAATAATTGACCTACATGTACACCTTACGACAGACTTCATATCATCACAAACATTACAAATCTTTTGGACCTCTCCCTCTTATGACGTCACCACTGATGACTCCTCCCTCTTATGACGTCACCACTGATGACTCCTCCCTCTTATGACGTCACCACTGATGACCCCTCCCTCTTATGACGTCACCACTGATGACCCCTCCCTCTTATGGCGTCACCACTGATGACCCGTCCCTCTTATGACATCACCACTGATGACCCTTTCCTCTTATGACGTCACCACTGATGACCCCTCCCTCTTATGACGTCACCACTGATGACCCCTCCCTCTTATGACGTCACCACTGATGACCCTTTCCTCTTATGACGTCACCACTGATGACCCCTCCCTCTTATGACGTCACCACTGATGACCCCTCCCTCTTACGACATCACCACTGATGACCCCTCCCTCTTATGACGTCACCACTGATGACCCCTCCCTCTTATGACGTCACCACTGATGACCCCTCCCTCTTATGACATCACCACTGATGACCCCTCCTTCTTGTGACGTCAACACTGATGACCCCTCCCTCTTATGACGTCATCACTGATGACCCCTCCCTGTTGTGACATCACCACTGATGACCCCTCCCTCTTGTGACGTCTTTAGGTGAAATATGCTGGGTTAGAGATTCTTCAGGTGATCCAAGACAACTCTTAACTAAACTTTCGATAACGTGTGTGTGTGTGTGTGTGTGTGTGTGTGTGTGTGTGTGTGTGTGTGTTCAAGGAAGTATAAAGCACTCCAACTTTACTCTACCACAATATACAGAAACTACTTGAATAAAACGTCAATGTCTCTCTCGGCAAAATTATAAGGTGGCTTTGGCGCGATCGGTACTGTGTATGTATGTATGTATGTGTATGTATGTATGTATGTATGTATGTACAGTATGTGTGTATGTATGTATGTGTGTATATGTATGTATGTATGTATGTATGTATATGTATGTATGTATGTCTGTATGTATGTATGTATGTCTGTATGTAATTAGCGATATAAGTACAGTACCTGTTAGCGGGTTGATAGTCCTCCCTGGGGTGAGAGTAGGGGGTGAGAGGGGGTGAGAGTAGGGGGTGAGAATAGGGGGTGAGAGTAGGGGGTGAGAGTGGGGGGTGAGAGTGTGGGTGAGGGTGGGGGTGAAGGGGGTGAGAGTATGGGGTGAGAGGGGGTGAGAGTAGGGGGTGAGAGTAGGGGGGTGAGAGTAGGGGGTGAGGGTATGGGGCGAGAGGGGGTGAGAGTGGAGGGTGAGAGTGGGGGTGAGAGTGGGGGGTGAGAGTGGAGGGTGAGAGTGGAAGGTGAGAGTAGGGGTGAGGGTGGGGGTGAAGAGTGGGGGTGAGAGTGGGGGGTGGGGGTGAAGAGTGGGGGTGAGAGTGGAGGGTGAGGGATGAGGGAAGAGTGAGTGACGGGACCTAGAAGAACCATACCGTCTCTCTCTCTCTCTCTCTCTCTCTCTCTCTCTCTCTCTCTCTCTCTCTCTCTCAACGTATGGCACCGTTAGCGATTTACTGCGTGAGGCCTTTATCGCCCTCCCCCCCTACACCTCCGAACAGTAAATAATAATAAATTTAGTGTCAATCTTCACTACAGATGTTAACAATCCACACACACACGCATATTAACCACAACTACTCGGTTTAATTGTCCCATTCGTTATAGACCACGAGATTAAATCATTTAGAGGCTTTAAGGGTTATTTATCATTGACACTACAACCTGGTTGATGGCTGGTGGGCTGCTCTGTCTAATGATAATAATAATAACACCATCATTTGAGCCTAAAATCACAAGTGTTGACAGGAACATAAGCCGTAGCAACATTAAATAATTAATACTTGTTCAACGATCTTAGGTCTTAATAACAAAAGTCTTCACAGTGACATAAAGACAGACGGACACGAACGGCCTTTTCCTTAATGAAGTCAATTTTAAGACATAACACGAAGACATAATTGTTACTGTGTGTCGAGAGTCTGTGTTCTCCCAGTGATTCTGTTTTGGTAGTCTACGAGCACCTCTGACGCCATCTTGTGAGTGAACCAGTTAGATGAGTTTTCACGTATCTCCAGTATTTTTTGTTATGATAGTGTAGGTATAAGTATGACGCCATCTCGGGGATCATCTGTGTGTGTGTGACCTTAGTTGTTGTCTCTACACTCCAATATACACGATATATTCAGTACTGCCTAATGTATCCCTGATAGACAGTGTGTCTGGTCATTAACATAGTTTAACTGCCTCATAAACAGTTATTAGTGCTTATGAGGAATAAAAAGCCGCCTTTATTGCCATCTTTAATGGGAGAAACAATCATTAGCTCAGGTAAAGCTCTGGAAACTCTTGCCATATCACAAGTATTATGAGAGTTAATCCTCCCGAGTCACTGTGAAAGACACATGTAATGCTTGACAAGCATACCTCGGTGTGTACATGTGATAGGTCGTGTGGGAGTGTGAGGGAGGTGTGAGCGTGTGTCGTGAAACTAAAATGGATTGGTCATGGGGCGGTGGGAACTGAGGATGAGCCCGGGACCGGGCCGGGGGCCGCGGAGCGTTCGAGTTAGTTTGTCACTGGCAGTGTCTAGCGGACCGTCGTTGGGTGTGAGTGTGTGTCCCGACGTCCCTCCAGTCATCACCACGGAGGCACTACCCTGTGTCTCCCTGCCTTCTGTGCCGTGTGATGACCACACCTCCTGACATCTTATGAGAAACATTGTGTTTTGATGTCAGTTAAAGAAGCCACACTGAGTTACGTGGAGGAGAGCGAGTTGTTCCCGGTACTGTGTTGTTGATGGTGTCTTGAAGTGACTTAATCCTGTGTTGGGAGTTTTAGGTGAGAAAGTGTCGTGATTTACAAGAATTGTGGTGTACTGTTAACAACGAGGACACAGTGTGATGCGGACTGTAAACAATAACTTTAACTGGTGTTTCTTACCCTCGTGATGACGTACAGCACCACAGCAACACACTGTCTACCACAACACACGTGACTGCAGACGATACTGACGAGATAGCACAGTTGTCTTCAGGTTGTCTCTCATCTCAGCCTCTTGTATCAACATAATGGAGTACATTCGTCTAAAGAGTTTCCCTGCTCGTTCCTTCCCTCCCGCCCTCCCCACCCCCACCACCTCCAACTCCTTCCCACTGCCCTACCGCCCCCTGCCCTCCGCACACAAACCCTCCCCCGTACTCTCACCTCCCTCACACAAGACCTCCGGGTACTCTCGCTTCTCCTACGCCTCTCCCAACCACACCTCACAGTACCCCCCCTACCCGAGTACCAAGTATCCCTCGCCCTCACACTACCCCTTCACCACCCCTCACCACTCCACCACTAACCGCATTAACACCTCCACACTGGCACCCAACTCACACTTGTCCTCCTACACCTACAACCCCACCAACAACAACAACAACAACTACCCCACCAACAGCAACCCCACCACTAACAACTACCCCACCACCACCAACAACTACCCCACCACCACCAACAACAACAACAACTACTACCCCACCAACAGTAACCCCACCACTAACAACTACCCCACCACCACTAACAACTACCCCACCACCACCAACAACTACCCCACCACCACCAACAACTACCCCACCACCACCCACCGCTTGCACGCCCACAACACTCACCAGCACTACTCCCCTGGTCCCAAACAGCCCCCGGACGGGACAGCTTACCGGGAGCCGCCCATGCTCAACGATAAGCTCTTCCCCCGCGACAACCCCTGGCCAGAGGAGGGCGGCATGGGCATTAAGGGCCCCCACCTTCAGGTCCGTGGGCTGGTGTACGAGACGCATGGGCGTGGTGGGCGGACCCATCTCTTGGACGGTATCTCCCTGGAGGCTCGTGGCGGCGAGGTCTTGGCAGTGATGGCCACCAATGGTGAGTACCTTATAGTGTTGTTCCTACACCCTGAGTCTTAGTACTTATACCATCATCTCTTCCACCCATCACGGGACACTTGTTGTTAAGCTGAAGGCTTGACATCTCCAGTGTGATCATATAACAGGCGTGTTGTAGTCAGCTGCAGTATAATGACTAGTCAGGGATTTTTAGCTGACGGTACAAGACCCGCCCACCTTGCTGCTCATTATATAACCGATTAATTATTATTCTATATCACAAATAAATCCACATAAAACTGTTAATGATACCCAATTATGGTTCACGTTATTGCTTATTTTAATATCTAAAGATTTGGTAAAATTATAGTTTCTGTCATCCCTGTGTTTAAATATCCAAACTAATCTAACATAACTTAATGTAACCTAATCTAACCGGAGCTTCGCCCCACCAAACCCCCTAAAATTCGCTGGATGACCTAAACGATGATAACACTAAAGATATGACTGTTTCCGTTGTTTTATTGCCTGTCATTTGTCTTGATATACGTAATAATTAGCGAAAATAGAAGTATTGCTGAATGTGTTCTCCGAAATCATGAATGTGTTTGTGACTTCGACGATAAATTTTCTTTGTCAAACATTTTTTTTCACACATAAGAACATAAGAATGGAGGAAACTGCAGCGGGCCTATTGGCCCATACAGGGCAGTCTCATTTACACCCAACCCCTATTACTCATAATCCATCCAACCTATGTTTGAAGCTATCCAGCGGATTCGAGTTAATGACGATGTTTGGTAACTTGTTCCACTCGTCCACTACTCTGTTTCCAATCCAACGTTTATCTCTTTCGCGCCTAAATCTAAATTTGTCTATTTTAAAACTATTGTTACGAGTTCCCTCCTAGTTGGATAGCTTGAGTACCTTCGGAATGTCCCCGTTGTTTAGCCCTGACTTCCATTTATACACCTCTATCATATCGCCCCTCTCTCGAGGGAGTGTAAATTAAGATGCTTTAACCTGTCTCAGTACTCAAGGTTCCAAATGCCCGGGATTAGTCTTGTCATTCTCCTCTGAATTCTTTCTATGGATTCTATATCCATTCTGCAGTACGGTGACCAGAACTGAACTGAACTGCGTAATCCAAGTGAGGTCTCACACGCGCAAGATATAGTTTTAGGATGACCTCGCTAGTCTTGTAACTATACACTCCTTTGTATTAACCCAATTACTGTGTTAGCCTTGTTTCTACCAAATACACATTGTTTACTTGGCTTAAGATTCTACGTATCGTTACTCCTTGATCTTTCTCACAGTCAGATTTCTCTATAACATCGTTGCTCATCAGGTTTCTATGTTTACATCTCCTAGGCTAAGTACTTTACATTTGTCCACATTGAATTTCATTTGCCATTTTCAGACCATTCGAAATTTTTGTTTAGGTCTTCCTGTAGTTTTGTGGAGTCCTCGTCAGTTTTAATTACTCGCCCTATTTTAGTGTCATCAGCAAATTTACTTATGTTGCTGTCTACGCCGATATCTATGTTGTTTACGTATATAATAAACAATAATGGTCCAAGTACTGAGCCCTTGGGTACTCCAAGAGTGACGTTACTCCAATCGGATTTAGTGCCGCAAATGCTTACTCGTTGTGTCCAGTCCTGTAACCACGCCCTAATCCAATTTAGAATATCTCCTCCAATGCCATATTTTCAAGCAATTATATCTTTACAGACATTAAATTCAGCATTGAAGTGAATCAGAACTGGGTGTGTTTAACAGTTTCATATGTATTTATTTGCGATATATCAATAGTAATCGAATATTATTTATGATTCAAGGAGCTGCAAGGGTAAGGGCTTGTACCGTCAGCTCCAAAAATACGACAGTTGGGAGAACTTAAGAGTATAAATCATAAAACTCCAGCGTGCTGAAGCTGCTGTGGTAAGTGGCGTTAGCTGTGGGTTTTTTTGTCAGTGTCCGACCTTACTTTTACTTAGGGAGTTTCTCTGGATGATGACGCATATTACTAAATGATTGGTGTAGTAATGTAAAGTCTTACCATTCACTTACAATATTAACAAGATATTTCCACGTGAGCAAACAGCGTGAAAGTCGCGTTATAGTTGGTGCAGTAATATATACAATGACTCCTCTCTTAACGATGGTGTGTGTTTTCTTTCACGTTTTCCCCCAAACTTAGGTGGCGGCGGCGGATCAAGGCGAAGACGATTTTGAGTTTTCTTAGGAAATAAGAAGTATGCCGTGGGCTCAACCACCTTTTGCATTTTTTATGAATTGACAACAAATCTACTGAACTATGGGAGTACTCAGGGGTTCCTTCCTGCTAATATCATTGATGTTTTTGTAACTCCATGAAAAAGCCGAGTCACCGCCTACTTGCTGTTTACTAAATAAACCCATAGCATTCCTTTGCTTGTTACGTCAATAGTTGGATGGTAAGTATTAAGTACAAAAGTTTGAGTGAAAATTCTGAGAAAAAAATATTCCATTGTCAAGTCCACGAAGGCACTTTAAAATCTAAGTTAAGAGTCAAGAATTTATAGTGAGGGGTGGGAAGTTGTCGTGTTACTCCGCTGAGGTGATGTGCTTGAAATTGTTTGGCCAACGCGTCTCGCCAGGAGTTGATTAAGGTTGATGAACAGGTAGACATTTGCAAGATAGTTGTTAATGATGGTCAGCGTGAGAACAGCGGAGTGGCGGGAAGTGCCAATTTTGTGGGCGTGACGTGTGGCTGGGTGGGACTGGTGGTGGTGATGTCGTAAGTTTGAATCTCGGTTGAGGATTATTGTTCTCTCTCTCTCTCTCTCTCTCTCTCTCTCTCTCTCTCTATATATATATATATATATATATATATATATATATATATATATATATATATATATATATATATATTTCATGTAGATCCACAATGAAACGTGGATAAGATAAATCTTGATAAAATCACACGGGAAAAGGGAAACAACGGAGCACCTAAGTTTTCGTCTTTATTCAAGATGTCTTGAATAAAGACGAAAACTAAGGTGCTCCGTTGTTTCCCTTTTCCCGTGTGATTTTATCAAGATATATATATATATATATATATATATATATATATATATATATATATATATATATATATATATATATATATACATACATACATATACATATACATATACATACACACACTAATACCTGCGCACCACACACACTGCCTGTATACAGTACTTACACCAATACCTGTATACAAGACACACACTGCCTATGTGCTGTACCTGTATGCCGTCCTCACCTCACACATGCTCACTACCATGCGTGTCCCAGCACCGTCGTCCCCGGGCCTGACGACCTGGTTTGCCCCCAGCTACTGTGTGTTGTTGTACAAGTCACCCCTCAGCCTCCTGCACCTTCCTCACGTGAGTCACACCACGTAACTCAAGCGGACTGAGTGAGAAGTTAAATTAACAGGAGGTACACAACAGTGGGAGCAGTACGACCTGTCCAAGTAGGCTACGACCACACACGGAGCGTCTCGATAGTCCCCGTTCACACGCTGGCGTGTACCTTCCTGAGCGGCGGTGACTGGTAGAGGCTGGTGTCCAGAGGCCGCTGGATGACACCCTCAGTTACAGCGTCGATTATTACAAAATTCTTGTTCACTCGAGTGTGTTATGACACGGCTTTGTTCTACACGGAGTTCTAGTCGGAAAGAATGTCCACGCCGCAAATGTTGACTTAAAGAAACACCGCCTGGATTTGTTTTAGGACGAAAGAAAGATGACAGCGTCATTGTTGACTCAAGACTGGGAGGCACAAATAGAGACGGTCTGGGTTGTGGGCTGCCATGTTTGTACACAAGGTGGATGATAGTTTCACTTCGCTCAGACTTTAATGTTGTCACTTTTGTCTGATTCCAGTCAAATGACATTGGATATACAGACATTTTATAAAGAGGTTTTTGG
Organism: Homarus gammarus; assembly: GCA_958450375.1. NCBI lineage: Eukaryota > Metazoa > Arthropoda > Malacostraca > Decapoda > Nephropidae > Homarus > Homarus gammarus. The sequence continues at coordinate 213,074 of CAUDMG010001266.1, forward strand.
GTCTAAAGTTTCTAGTACTCTTAGCAGATATTGTTGGTATGTTTCAGGGATACTGTGGTGATGTGTATGGTGGGGGGTGTGTGTGGTGAGGGTGAGGGATGTGTGTGATGAGGGTGTGAGGGATGTGTGTTGAGGGTGTGAGGGGTGTGTGTGTTGAGGGTGTGAAGGGTGAGTGGTGAGGACGAGAGTGTTTAGGGTGTGAGGGGTGAATGTTGAGGGTGAATGGTGTGTTTAGTGTGTGAGGGGTGTGTGTGTGTGGTGAGGGGTGTGTGTGTTGAGGGTGTGAGGGATGAGTGTTGAGGGTGTGTGGCGGTGACCGTGCCTTCCCACCACCACCTCTGTTTACCCCGGGCCCGTGACTTGCTAGATTCAGCGGGGCAGTTTCTCCTTGTCTAGGTCATCTGAGCCCAGATTCTCAACGCCGCTACATACGATCAGTTTTCTCCTGAAGTAATACAACTCGGTACAATTTAGACGTCATTATAAACATGGTGTCAGCGTTTTTGTGGGAATTTATTTATATGGGTTCTCACATGAGCGGGTCTTATAGCGTACGAAGCTTTAACAATCTGTACCTTAATGGTGGGAAGACTGACGGTGATGGGTAACCGTGATACATCTCTTCACCTCTCCATGTCCCCGGTAACACGTCGCCAAGGAGGATGACGACGACCTGTAGTTACCTGGCCTAGATAACGTCACTAGACCAGACGAGTTGATAAAGAGGTGTTCAGGTCAAACCCCCGTGATTCACTTCCTTAGGTTAGGTTAGGTTGAGAGTGTACTTGAAGAGTGACATTTTACCCTCGTGGAGATGGACTCGTGTCAGGGTTGTACTCTGTCGTGTGGTAATCTCCTCTCATTACACTCGCCCACTCATCCGGCTTCTGAAACAAGTCCCCTCCATCCCTTCCTGTATAGAGAGAGCAAAAAAAAAAAAAAAATCTGACCACACTGAACTTGACCTTTCACGGACGAATGGAGATCGGGCCCGGGAGGAGGATGGGTAGGGGGGGGGGGATGGTGCCAGAGGAGGTTATTTGCAAGAGTAGGGAGGGGGGGGGTAAGGGAAGGAGAGAGTATAGAAGTAAGAGGTTATTTGAAAAGGGGTGAGAGAGAGGGGATGGGGGGGGGGGAGGGGAGGGGTATTAGAGCGAGAGGGTGGCAGTGGTGGTGAAGATGATGCCACGTTACGCCTCCGTCACCTGCCCAGGGAACACCAACCACAGCCTCTGGACACATGATACTTGCTCAGGTCTTGCCATTCTTGTGGTTATGTGTGGCTACAAGTGTTGCCACATACCAGTAAGTTGTTGTCAAAATTACGTCGTTGCAATGATGTTTCAAGTGAGCAAATCTTCCAATGGGGTACAGGGTTGCCATAGGGTATAGGGTTGCCATAGGGTACAGGGTTGCCATTTTTTTTTAGTTTAACAAATTTATTGGCAGAGCTTGTAGTACAGTTTGCCTATTCTGAGTAATTCAGTCAGGTCTTGACACTGAGGGTGGTATCACTTCTCACTGTCACGCAGGACAGAGGTTCACACACAAAGAAATACATCATATTCATTAACAACTATAAATGTATAGAGGTCAGATTCATATGGATAATGTCACTGTTCACTGCCATGCAGGACAGAGGTTCGTACACAAAGAGTTGCATCATATTCATTGACAGTACATATACATATATGTAAACACACACACACACACATATACATACATATACGTATATACATACACATATACATGTACACGTACATATACATGCACACACGCACACATACATACATATACGTCGGTCAGATTCATGTGGGTAATGTCACTTTTCACTGCCATACAGGACAGAGGTTCGTACACAAAGAATGCATCATATTCATTGACACTATATATAGGTCAGATTCATGTGGGTGATGCCACTGTTCACTGCCACGCAGGACAGAGGTTCGTACACAAAGAAGGAAATACATCACATTCACCAGCAGCATATATGGGTCAGTGGATCACATACATTGGAGTCATATTCTAATTGAAGACTAATCAGTGTGGGCTAGCAAATTTGGGATAAACAGCAAGAATGTCCTCAAGCACACCTGATTCAATGAAGTAATTACATAGTTCAAGATACAGTAAGTCAGGTGGCCTGAAGTCCTTGACAGTGTCACATTCAATAATATAGTGTTCAAGTGTATGCTTTAAAGGTTTATCACAAAGTTTACATGCTGAGTGTTCCGGTATGGGTACAGCGTTACTAACTTGCCAGATGTGTCTGTATCCTAGCCTAATTCTGGCCACGACTTCATCACATTGTCTGGTTCTGTCCTTATGCTGGCCATACCGGTACCTCTTGTTACAAAATTTGTCATATTTACTAATGCTACAACTGTCAGGTCTCTCTGCATTTCTCACTTCTTCTAGATCAGAGTTCATGATTCTGACTTGAATGTTTTTAATTACAGGGTTGCCATAGTGTACAGGGTTGCCATAGGGTACAGGGTTGCCATAGGGTCCAGGGTTGCCATAGTGTACAGGGTTGCCATAGGGTATAGGGTTGCCATGGGGTACAGGGTTGCCATAGTGTACAGGGTTGCCATAGGGTACAGGGTTGCCATGATGAATAGAGTTGTCTTAGTATACAGGGACATAGTTTACAGTATAATTATCTCGTCTGTGTCTCCCAGCGTGGCCCAGTTTCCCTTGCGTCAGGCCAGAGTGATCCTCCTCACCTCAAGTGTGAGAGTCCAGCGCCTCACCCCTGACTGGCCGACCATCTTGGGGATGTGGGACAGCTGGGTGTTGCCTCATTGGTGTACAAGTTACGCTCTGGTGCCTCTAAGGGTGTTGTTGAGGGAGTTTCAGGGGCCGTTATTTGTGTATGGACGGGTTTGTGGGCGTCTCTACGTGTATACAGTATAATGTTATATCCGTTGAAGTAGCACGCGCACACACACACACACACACACACACACACACGTCACCATCAACCACACCAAAACCGTAGTCATGCACATCAATACCGCCACCACTCCAGTGCAAGCCCCAGCAGTGACAGTGGGTGCCCCTCCTCTCCAGCTGGTGCAGTCTGCCAAACTCCTGGGTGTAACTATAGACAACAAACGTGACTGGAAGGCCCTTGTAAATAACACAGTCGAGGCAGCCTCGTACCGTCTCTACATGCTACGACGACTTAGATCACTTGGGACACCCACGCCAGAGCTGAGGACCATCTACAACGCCTTTATTCTCCCCAAACTAACGTATGCGTCACCAGCCTGGTCGTCTTCTCTCAACTCCACCCAACAACGTCAGCTAGAGAAGGTACAGAAAAGGGCCTGCAGAATCATGCTCGGCTCAGAATACTCCGGCTACACCAACACTCTCTCCACCCTGGAAATGCCATCCCTCAGTGACCTCCACCACCAAGGACTGGAAAGGTTTGGCAGCCAACTACTGCACCACCCTCGTCATTGCTACCTCCTGCCACCTGCAGCCCCCCCCCCCCCACCCAACTCGCGCAGTCCGCCACTACAACAAAATTCAGCCCATAAGAGCCCACACCGATAGATATAAGAATAGCACCATCCCATCTATTGTTAAAATAATAAACAACTCCTGATTTATGTACTGTACAGCCCTGTAAATGTATTCAATGCATATTATATCATTATGTCTAAATCAAATGTAAGTCTACATATTTTCAACCACCGGCTGCAACTCTATTAATAAACCGTTTATTATTATTATTATTATTATTACACATACACACACACACACACACACTCACTCACTCACTCACTCACACGTAAGTATGTATTTAATAAATTTGGTATGAAAATTCATTAAATCATACTCAAGCACAGTGCCAAACAATTGAGAGAGAGAGAGAGAGAGAGAGAGAGAGAGAGAGAGAGAGAGAGTTGCTTCAGTACACTGGCCTGACCCTCCTTCACAACAACAAAAGTTCTATACATTACACAGGAGAACCATTATATAACTGTACAGCACTTGAGACCCACAGGGAGTATGGCAGGCAAACGTGTACACATATTGGTCATTATATTGTGTTATATTCACCCTGTTATGGCCGCTGTTTACATGGGGAAGTAAAATTATTTATTATGAGGCGTAATGTTAAAATCTTGCATTGTAGTCTAGTTTCTCTTGTAGTTATAGACGTAGAAAGTTATAATTTCTTGCAGGAGTGACACGAAATCTTCCATCGTCTTGTTCTTCTTGTTATTGCAACTGTTGGCAATAACAGACGATGTGGTGGTCCCATGTAGGTCAATGTTGGGAATAGTTAACGACCAAGCTCCTATTTCTCAGCTTCCGGGGGTCCGTAAAATCCTCTTGTCATTAACGCTCTTCTCTTTTTGGTTTTGTGCACTTGGTCTTTTCTTCCTCCTCCTCCCACCCTTTCTTCCCTGTGCTCCTGTGTCTCCTGTTTCTAGTTTTATTTCGATATTTGTGTCTACTTTTATTCCATATTTCACCTCCTCCATCTTCTACCCTCCTTCTAAGGTCTGTGGCATCCCTATTCCTTACCTTCATCTTCCTTATCTTCCTCTCGCTCTTCTCCTGTGTTGTCCTTCACCATGCGGTCACTCAGCTGATGTCCGTTATCGTGCAGTTACTCGGTTGTTGTCCCTCACCTTGCTGTCACTCATCTGTTATCCCTCACCGTGCGGTCACTCGAAATGCTCTCACAAGTGGCCGCAACAGCCGCAGTGTGTGTGGGAGGTGCGTGCAGGGGGAGGGAAGTGACCGCGTGTGGTTGCTGCACTCTCTCGGGACCTTCCAAACTTGAAACCAGTGTCTTGAAGATGTTCCCGACGAGTTAGAATCACAGTTGCTTCCCCACGCCGACGTCCGTGACATTCTTCTCAGTCCGTGATGCCAGGTGAATCACGGACGTTTCTGAGACGATGGATGACTGTACTTGAACTGCTGTCACTCGTGTTTCAGCTCTATCTCTTAGTAATGATAGATAGATCCAGTTCTTTTATTTTTTCCAGTCGTGTGTGGCGTTCCCTAAGGTGTTGTTTTGTCTTCTATTCTTTTTTTTTTTTATCACCATCATCCCCCTCTCCTTCGTTGTTTCCCTCATCCACTCACTCGATGGCCACTTTGATCCTCAAGTGTATCAGTAATTTAAGACATATACTTGTTATGATCTTTTGTATGTAAGGACTCACAAGCCGTCATGGTGACCTCCCGTATATGAAGGATCTCACTGCAGCTGAAGATTACGAAACTTCTTCAAATGTTATTAAAATTCATATTCTGTAATAGATCGTTAAATAAATTGTGGATCAACAGAGATTAGACACTTAACCTATCCTGACATAATTTTAACTTAATCTACCCTAACTTAACCTATTCTAACCTATCCTAATAACCTAAACTAACCTAATGTAACCCTACTCATCCCAACCTAACCTAAGCCAACCTAACTTAAGCCAACCTAACCCTCCTAGGTACCGTTAAAATAGTTAATCTTCAGGTGAAAATAGCTGAGGTGTCTAAACTGCAGGTGGTCGTAAGTTGTTAACGATCCTAAAGAATACTGTGGTCATGTACTAAATGACCGTACCGTAACTATCTGGGTAAAATCGTTGTAAGTTATGGTGGATTTGTCATGGTCGACCCACATCACCACCACTACATCAACACCATATCAACACCACTACATCAACACATCACCACCACATCAACACCACATCAACGCAATTAATGTATACCTTTTCATTTTGACGTCCAAATATAACTCCACATATTATTTCTTTTCAAAATATACAAAAATTTTAACTAGATGATTCATTCTTACAATATTTTTATGAAAAACTTCTTAAGCGCTTATTAATAGATTTATGTTACTATTTCACAGAATCGGGTTCATCTCGACAAATAAAAGCGGCTGTAAAGCGAATCTCCTAGTTGCCGGATACCATTCCTAGTTGAAAGGTTCTGGAAATATTGATAACATTCCTTTACACGACTGAACATGGGGTACAGCTACACCATATTATTTTCAGTATTAGAAGGAGTCTTGTACACAGCTTCTCACTAAGAGCCATCAACAGCTAAGATCTCGCTCTCTCTTCCCTCACCAACATGATGCTGCACCCGGCTCACATTCTTAGCCTCTACCTTCACCAGTGTTTTTCAGTAGCAACATCCAGTCGACCACAACCTTCACACACACACACACACACACACACTCTGAATTCAATACCGGTAATTCTTTGTATATGTTATTTACTATTTAATAACAATTTTAGTCCACTCTTTTCAACCTTCGACTGTTTAAGGAATGATGTACTACCAGGAGGCAAAATATAAACAGATATTATTTTTTTTTTAGTCCTTACATTTCCACTTCGTCACCTGAAAATAAAACACCTGAAGATTTATCACTCTACTGCTAACCTAACCTGACCTGACATAACTAAACCTAACCTAACCCCCATTGTAGCGTTATATTGTTTAAGCAGTATATTAGGTGAAATAAGCTGTGGGTGTCTCGTGTTCAGGTCACCTTTTCAGCTTATATATGTCTGCAGTTTACACCTCAGCTTAGCACTCTTCAATGATCATAACTTCAGAAATGTCGACACTTACAGGTCACAGGAATATAGTTATTTTGGGTGTAATTTCAGGTTAGTTTATTATCATTGTGAGTTATTATTCATGACCTGTCTGTGTGGGTAAGGGCTAGGGTAGTGGTCGTGGTGTCTGGTCAGGTACAACACACACACACACACACACACACACACAAAACTGCTTCATCGTTCTTCATGGCAATAATTACTGAAGTGCGAAGAATTATTTAAAGCTTGTAATTATTGTCACTGACGACTAATAACTACAGTATACGCACGAGGTAGATTATTTCAGTCTCATGAGCTCATTATGTTGTTATGATATTAATATTGTTTTAGTATTTAATCACGTTTCCCACCTTAAAACTTTACATTTATTCAGGCAAGTTTTCCATCCTTAGTATTTTGAAAATTATAAATGCAGCGTTTTTTGACTTGAATGGACATTTTTTCCAGTTGGTGACGCACGAAGGTCAATACATATCATTTTGCAATCGGAATTAACAGTTGTAAAACATGAACTGACAACTATAACAACAAGTGACGTAGGATTATATATACGGTACTTTGATTTCGAGTATTCAGTAGGATAATACACTGTGGTGAGGGAGGAAGTGTGAGTGATGAGGGAGTGTGAGTGGTGAGGGAGTGTGTGAGAGGTGAGGGAGTGTGAGTGGTGAAGGAGTGTGTGAGAGGTGAGGGAGGAGGTGGGGGAGGCTAGCGGGGTGTATGGCCCGGGGCGTCTCACCCACTTAACCAAGAGGCTGCTTCCACCATTCTCCGTTTTCATGTGTGTAATGAAGATTTAGGATATCAAGGAGAGGGTAGATGGAGGTAGGAGGAGTGAGGACGATAGGAGTTGGAGGGGGTGAGAGAGCCAAGAGGGGGAGGGGTGAGAGAATCAAGAGGGGGAGGAGGTGAGAGAATCAAGAGAGGGAGGAGGTGAGAGAGCCAAGAGGGGGAGGGGTGAGAGAATCAAGAGGGGGAGGAGGTGAGTGAGGCAAGAGGGGGAGGAGGTGAGAGAATCAAGAGGGGGAGGAGGTGAGAGAATCAAGAGGGGGAGGGGTGAGAGAATCAAGAGGGGGAGGAGGTGAATGAGGCAAGAGGGGGAGGAGGTGAGTGAGGCAAGAGGGGGAGGAGGTGAGTGAGGCAAGAGGGGGGAGGAGGTGAGAGAGCCAATAAGAGGGGGGAGGAGGTGAGAGTTAAGAGGGGGATAAGCAAGACAGTGCTATCATCAGGTTCCTTTTACTCTATAATCCATAAAACTGAAAGCCAACAAAGCCCTCTTGTCCTAATAGACCCTAAGCTATAATCTGACCTGACCTAAGCTACCCTTACTATCTTAATCTGATCTAACATTACCTGACCTGAACTGACTTGACTTGAACTACCCTCAACCAACCCGACTTAATCTCACCTAAACTACTCCCATTCAACCTAATCTGACCAAACTCCCATTACACCTCATAATTGGATAATGTAATGTAGGAGCACCAAACTACATTAACAAGATCATTATACCGCAGCCAACCTGGTAATGGTATCAGTCAACATCCTTCATCCCATGACTGGACACATCCTGTTCTGAAGTTAGACAATATAAGGAATTTTCTTGTAATTAGAATCAGGAGTTGGTGATGGTGTGGGGATGTGAGGATTGGAGGTGATGGTGTAGGAATGTGAGGGTTGGAGGTGATGGTGTAGGAATGTGAGGGTTGGAGGTGATGGTGTAGGAATGTGAGGGTTGGAGGTGATGGTGTGGGGATGTGAGGGTTGGAGGTGATGGTGTGGGGATATGAGGGTTTGGAGGTGATGGTGTGGGGATGTGAGGGTTGGAGGTGATGGTGTGGGGATGTGAGGGTTGGAGGTGATGGTGTGGGGATGTGAGGGTTGGAGGTGATGGTGTAGGGATGTGAGGATTGGAGGTGATGGTGTGGGGATGTGAGGGTTGGAGGTGATGGTGTGGGGATGTGAGGGTTGGAGGTGATGGTGTGGGGATGTGAGGGTTGGAGGTGATGGTGTGGGGATGTGAGGATTGGAGGTGATGGTGTGGGGATGTGAGGGTTGGAGGTGATGGTGTAGGGATGTGAGGATTGGAGGTGATGGTGTGGGGATGTGGGGGTTGGAGGTGATGGTGTGGGGATGTGAGGGTTGGAGGTGATGGTGTGGGGATGTGAGGGTTTGGAGGTGATGGTGTGGGGATGTGAGGGTTGGAGGTGATGGTGTGGGGATGTGAGGGTTTGGAGGTGATGGTGTGGGGATGTGAGGGTTGGAGGTGATGGTGTGGGGATGTGAGGGTTGGAGGTGATGGTGTGGGGATGTGAGGGTTGGAGGTGATGGTGTGGGGATGTGAGGGTTGGAGGTGATGGTGTGGGGATGTGAGGGTTGGAGGTGATGGTGTGGGGATGTGAGGGTTGGAGGTGATGGTGTGGGGATGTGAGGGTTGGAGGTGATGGTGTGGGGATGTGAGGGTTGGAGGTGATGGTGTGGGGATGTGAGGGTTGGAGGTGATGGTGTGGGGATGTGAGGATTGGAGGTGATGGTGTGGGGATGTGAGGGTTGGAGGTGATGGTGTGGGGATGTGAGGGTTGGAGGTGATGGTGTGGGGATGTGAGGGTTGGAGGTGATGGTGTAGGGATGTGAGGGTTGGAGGTGATGGTGTAGGGATGTGAGGGTTGGAGGTGATGGTGTGGGGATGTGAGGGTTGGAGGTGATGGTGTGGGGATGTGAGGGTTGGAGGTGATGGTGTGGGGATGTGAGGGTTGGAGGTGATGGTGTGGGGATGTGAGGGTTGGAGGTGATGGTGTAGGGATGTGAGGGTTGGAGGTGATGGTGTGGGGATGTGAGGGTTGGAGGTGATGGTGTGGGGGTGTGGGGTTTAGGTTGTGGGGGCGAAGCTCTGGTGTGGATGGGTTGCTTGTGTCGCCTGCCTTTGTGTTGTGTATTACATGTTTTTGCCTTTGTTAGGAAACTCGATGTCTTAGCTAAAGCAGGTGTCCGAGGTCGTGAACTCTGACCTTTTTAAAGAGAAGGAAAGAAGATGTCTTAAAAAATCCATTAACGTATCACCAAGAAGTATTTAATATTCTCTCTCTCTCTCTCTCTCTCTCTCTCTCTCTCTCTCTCTCTCTCTCTCTCTCTCTCTCTCTCTCTCTAAAGAAATCAGCGGACGGAAAGACGCGGGGATGTTAATAATTACACTGTTCAGCAGTAGCGGGATGGAGAGAGATTTCACAATAATCCATGACCAAGTTGTCAACATCCGCACAAAGGGACGGAGGCACCCAGCTCTTGGAGACCAGATACTGAAGTAATATGTACAAGGAGTGGGACCTAACATTCATACGTTTCTCTTTCAATAAGTTATACTTCTCTTTGTCTAGTCCACCCCGTGTGTGTAACCTCGCCACCTACCATTCCCATCCTCAAAAGTAATGGTCACCAACACAAGAGGAGTCCTGGAGGCGTCGCTGCTTTGAATATGCAGTATGTTAAGTGTCCTCTTGGTATCCCCAGCACACCTGCTGAGGTACATGCCAGAAGGTCGCGACCATGACCACTTGCATACTACATATTACAGATTGCCCACGAGGGGGTTAGTTCTTTCACACACACACACACACACACACACACACAGAGGTCACACCGTTGTCACTTTGGTTTGACCTGGACGGCCTCTGGTGTTATGTGGAGGTTAGGACGTAACGGAGGGGTAGGGGGTGGCGTTACTTGTGGGAGTGACCGAGTGGCATCATAGTGTGAGGAACGGGACCTCACCGCCTCTGATCGACCCTTGATCTCTCTGGTACCTGCTTGGAAGGGGTAACTCTACTGACGGGGAAACTTTACTGAGTGTGTGGTTGTACGAGGTAACTGTTTAGAGGGTAATTTTTCCTACACGTACCTGCTTGAAGGGGTAACTTTACTGACGGGGTTGCTGCACTTTGTGACCACCACCACCACAGTAAAGCGACACACGGGAGTTAAACATCATTCAATAGGTCACAGTCTCCACAGGTGACAACTTTTAAAAAAAATGTGACAAATATATCTATCTATATAATGACCCTGAGATAATATTATGTCGTTTTCCAAGAGATATACCATTACCTGACGTGCCTCGGCTACCAGTCACCAGGTCCCGGCTCATCACACGAAGCGAGTCTTGTAGAATAATAATAAGTGTCTGGTTTGTACATTCTCATCACCTGCAGATTAAACACTATACCGTTACCTGGGGTTTATCTTAGGTTAAGTGAGGTTAAATTAGGCCAAGTTAGGTTTAATATGTTTGGTTAACGTTGAGGTGTTTAATCTTCAGGTGATCATTTTTTGTTTACTTATGTACTTCAATAATAAGGTTTTCCTAAGGGAGACGTACAGCAGGTGTGGTGATGTTACAGTGTATACCTGTTAATCATCACCTGGCGTCTTGAACCACGTAGACTCGTCTCTAACACAAGTGGACCATAATAAAGACTTGAATAAGATACATCTCTTGGTGTGGGCGGATGAAGTTATCAAATCACATTGTTGCCTCACACTCAACATACGTCAACAACAGTTACTATCGCTCTCCACACACACACACACACGATAAATAGTCTCTCGCTCAGAACCAAAAGTCTTGCTGTGAATTGTCTAAAAATCGTTTTAGTTTTTTAATGACTGCTTGTTTTTATACAGCCAAGATTAACTGAACCGAGAAAATTACGGGTTTGTGGCAGCCAGACTCGAAGAGAGGAAGTGAGCTTTTAGAACTGGATAGATTTTCTTTTTTTTTTCACTTGTTGAGAATAAAAGTTAAGCGAATACAATTTCCTACTGATAAACTAAATAAAACCCAAAATTAATCATTACAATACAAAATCAACCGAAACAATCTTGTACCGGTGTCTTAAGAGAGGAGCTTAACCCCCCCCCCCCCCCCCTTGAAAACCACTAACCGGCAACTCATGTCCACAACAACAAAAAATATGCCCACAGGAAAAAGCGCGGTAAAATTTAAGCGGTAAATTTGGCGTTAAATCTTATTGGAGGAAAGAAGTCCAAAAGCGACGATCCTATTCCGAAAAGAGATTGGAAACTATTGTTAGAGGGTTCTGTCCTGGTGGAGCTTCACTCATTGAGAAAATTGAACCATTTGTTACACTTGGGACCTTGGGAATTAGTTAACGTTGTCGTGATGTCTTTTAACAGGTGAAGGCGGCGAGGTGGTGATATTGGCGGGAGGCGAGATGACGATTTTGGCGGGAAGCAAGGTGATGCTTTTGGCGGGAAGGAACATGGTGATTTTGGCGGGAAGCGAGATTATGATTTTGGCGGAAAGCACTAGAAAAGCTCATTAGGTCTCTTGTGTTTCGTCTCGTTGTGTGTCAATATTAAGGACGATTATCGCTAAAAATTGTCTATACATTATAATTTCTATTAGAAATACTGTTTATTATTGGGATATATTATGAATTATATTGGGATGAATTAATTATAGGAGTATAATGTGGATTATATTTGGGATAACAAAATTTAACGTAAATTATATTAGGAATGTTTTATTATAAAGATTACTGACTTCCTCCCAGACTCATGACCTAACTATACAGTAGTTCATTTTTATTGATATCCAAAATAAGCGCCGCCTTCTGATATGACATGTCGTTTTATGATTGGATGATGTGACAGTATGCTCAGTGGAAGCAATTTTTAGTCAATCCAGAGCACTTCATCATAATCTATTTGTTTTCTAACTGATGTTTTGCAACAATTATATCGTGAATGTAGCTATCAAATGACTGATTAAAAATGTACTTTTATTTCATGGGAAGAATACGGTAATCAATTCAATAAAAACAGGACTGAAGCTGGCGAAAGGAGTTTGCATAAAGAAGTCACTCAGTAGTGCTTACGTTAGGGCTCTTGTGGACTATGACGTAACCAGTAATATGGCAGATACTTCCAGAATATCGATATTATAATTATATAAATCGGGTTGATACTTTGTAGCTTACTAAAAGTACATCATCACAAAGAAACATATGGTTTAACCAATTTTACTAAATTTATCTTAATTAGCAGATAGATTTCTTAAAAAGAAAACAGAAAAGACAAGTGGTCGCCGGCCCTTCATGCCCTTGTGAAAGTTTGAACGATCGTGACAGCGTACAGCGAATGGGGGTGCGCCAAATCCGTAGACTTGCATCGTTTTCCATAGTAAAATAAAAATTTTAATTAAAGCCTCCCTAAAGAAACCATCGACATGGGACCAGGTTTGTTCCACTCTACGAATTTTTTACGATTTTTCCACCAAGTTTGATGAAAAACGATTGTGCCGTTTCGGCTGCCCAGAACAGACACACACACACAGACACACACACACGGACACACACACACAGACAGACAGACAGACACACGGCTAGTCCTATAGTATATTAGATAAACATTGATCGGTACCTTTACATTCGGCGGGAAATTCGTCTTGAGAATTTAGTTGCCAAATGCTGCCACAAGATAATTTTTCAAGATTTTAAAATTATGACAAAACATTCACTAATAAGTTTTACGTTCATAAAATGTATTGTATAACCATATTAAAGAAAATGTTTCCTTTTGGTATCGTGAAATATCAAGAGCTATAATCCATTCATCATAATATATCTCTTTAATAAACACATTATTTTTATGAGAATTTATGATGTATGGACGATTTTTAACTATTATCGTCTGTGTGGGAATCGTTCAAATGGGATGACACCGATACAGGGTGGTGCAGTAGGACGATACAGGGTGGTACAGTAGGATGATACAGGGTGGTGCAGTAGGACGATACAGGGTGGTGCAGTATGGTGATACAGGGTGGTGCAGTAGGGTGATACAGGGTGGTGCAGTAGGACGATACAGGGTGGTACAGTAGGATGATACAGGGTGGTGCAGTAGGGTGATACAGGGTGGTGCAGTAGGGTGATACAGGGTGGTGCAGTAGGATGATACAGGGTGGTACAGTAGGATGATACAGGGTGGTACAGTAGGATGATACAGGGTGGTACAGTCGGATGATACAGGGTGGTACAGTCGGATGATGCAGGGTGGTACAGTAGGATGATACAGGGTGGTACAGTAGGATGATGCAGGGTGGTACAGTAGGATGATACAGGGTGGTACAGTAGGATGATACAGGGTGGTACAGTAGGATGATACAGGGTGGTACAGTAGGATGATATAGGGTGGTACAGTGGGATGATACAGGGTGGTGCAGTCGGACGATACAGGGTGGTGCAGTAGGACGATACAGGGTGGTGCAGTAGGACGATACAGGGTGGTGCAGTAGGACGATACAGGGTGGTACAGTAGGACGATACAGGGTGGTACAGTAGGATGATACAGGGTGGTACAGTAGGATGATACAGGGTGGTACAGTAGGATGATACAGGGTGGTGCAGTAGGATGATACAGGGTGGTACAGTAGGATGATACAGGGTGGTGTAGTAGGATGATACAGGGTGGTGCAGTAGTATGTTTGTGTGTGTGTCAGTAGAGCGGGTGCACAGTCATGGCCTGAATGGTGTCTGCTACTGAGGTCTCATAGTTAGTGGTCACGATGAGTGACTCACGGCCTCTTCCCCCACTCGTGTGTGGGCTGGAGGTTCACGTGTTGGAGTGTGGAGGTTTACGTGTTGGAGTGTGGAGGTTGACGTGTTGGAGTGTGGAGGTTGACGTGTTGGAGGTCGTGGAGGTTCACGTGTTGGAGGTCGTGGAGGTTCACGTGTTGGAGGTCGTGGAGGTTCAGAAGTTACCGACGCATGACTGTTGTGGGTATCCGCCTCAACGCCAGACCTAACCTAACCTAACCCTGACCTCAACACACCCGCCACTCTCAATGACACGCTAGTCCTCAACGCTAACCCACACATTGAGCACACAAGTCCGGAACACACCAATTTCTTATTTTCATTATATATATTTCCCGGAGCGGACAGACAAACAGACATACATCCTCTTCTGATGGCTATACACAATATCTAGGTCATTTTACCGTAATGACTGAGCCGAGTTGTATTCCGTAAAAGCACTTGCAGACCATTGTGTTCTTTGAGTCTCCCGATACGAATATGGTTTAGCTACGAAGATGTAAATAATGGAATCGGTAAAGAAGAAAAAAGTATGAAAGGACAGAAAGATTTAGTAAAAGTGTATATATATATATTTTTTTTTTAGGTAATTAAGAGATGGAGAACTGTTTGTAGATTTAGCCAGATGTAATAAGACGTGGCCAGATGGAGCAAAAAGTGGCTAGATGATATATTATGTGGCCAGAAGTAACAAGTTATGGCCAGATGTCAGAAAACGTTGCCAAATGCCACAAATAATAGTAAAAATATCACAAAGTAGCCAAATATCATATGAAGTAGCAAGATGTAGCAAGAATTAGCCATGAATATCGCATGAAGTAGCTAGATGTCCCCAAAAGTAGCTAGATGTCGCAAAAAATAGCCAGATGAAAGACACACCCCGCGCCCCCAGCCCTCAGAAGTTGTGACACCACCGCCGAGTGTACAAAACGTTGCCACCAAACTTGATAGAACGTGGGTGAGGAGAGAGCGGAGGCTGATAGAACGGTGATGGGTAACAAAACATCACACGGGACTGTGACCGTGTGCCACACAGCCGCTGGTCAAGCAGTTATATCCACACACTCAGAGGCACGGCTGTTGTTAAGCGGTATAGCGTGCGAGTCACAGCTAAAGTAAGGGAAGCTATGTGAGTGGTACGGCGTCTCTCTCTCTCTCTCTCTCTCTCTCTCTCTCTCTCTCTCTCTCTCTCTCTCTCTACATCAGTTGTAGTGACAAGTACAATGAAGTAATAATAATAATGATAATAATAATAATAACCCAACAACTACGAGTATTGTTTATATTACTCAATAGTATATATGGCAACTAATCCTTTTAGCTCTTGTCTATAAGGGAAAGAAGAACATTACTAGAGAGATTTAATACCATATATCAGTTCAGTACTTTATCATACCTCTCGAGTCTACTCCTTTAACAACTTGGGGAACGGTGAAGCATTAATCCAAACGTTCACCTGTTGGCTAATTGAAGTAGTGTCCAGGTAAATGCGTAATTGACCTTACCAGTTGAGGCTGCTGACATAAACAATGAGTCAGTAAAATGAGAGGCGTGCAGTAGCTGAGAAAGAAAATCAGTCAAATAGTCATGTAGCAGCTGAGAAAGAAAGTCAGTCAAATAGTCATGTAGGAGCTGAGAAAGAAAGTCAGTCAAATAGTCATACAGCAGCTGAGAAAGTGAAGCGATCAAATGAGAGTCTTTACAGCAGCTGAGACACCCCTTCATTATAAAACCTGAAGCATCACGTAATGTATACCCGGCCGTCCAAATCACGCTTGGTGGTGGAATTAAACAATATAATTTCTATACAAGGACGATACCTACCACGCAGCAGGTGTGGAGCAACAGGTGACTTCTGTACACTATAACAAGAAACCGCCAGCCAAGAGGAAGTAGAGGAAGAGGAAATTATGTGTCGATTAAAAAAAAAAAAAAAGCTTAGTTCCCCCTCCCCTGTGAGTCTCTGCCACCAGACCTCTAAGACACGTTTAGCCTGACGTAGCAGAGGAGAACGGCCTGCGGGAGAGAAAACATTGCGGCAGTAGGGTGTGTCATACGGAGGCGAATTTTTGTTTTTTGAGTTTGAAAAACCGGCCCATGGTATTAATGATGTAGTTCTATGTGCAGAATCATGTGATATCTTCAGATTTGAAAAATTTTCACTTTTTGCTCAGTAAATTTTAACTTGAAATCTTATGAAAATTCAGTATTCCCACCCTTTTACCACCACCACTAAATAGCTTATTTAAAGTAAAGTAAATGTATCAGGTTAATTTATTAGGATGAAAATGATCTAGAATAGTGAAACGAATGATCTTGACACATTTATTAAATTTAATATTCCTTTAGAAAACAAAATCATCAAATACAAAAACCGGTTTTACTACTACGACCCGGTGTTGCTGCACACCATAGAGAACATGTCTTTCTTGCTTCTGTTTCTACTCATAACCTCCCTGCTGACCACCTGAGCTCGGATATAGCCTTCCCTCCTCTCCTGGCTGTACACGTGACTGCTGGCCTCGCTCACTTGCTGTACACAACGCTCTATACTCTGGGTGTGCGAGGGCCAGGCAGGGACATGCATGGGGTTGTCCAGGAAAGCTCTGACTTGAACATTGGTGAGGCTGCAGGTAAGAGGGGGCTCACTGCCAGCCTGGATGTTATCCAGATCTATGAGATCAGTGAGGGTCTTGGCACCTAGATTGACTTCAGGAGTCTTCCTGACCCTGAAGGAATCGTCACCAACTGATTCGTCATGCCCAGATCCTCTCATAAGTCTCATATCCAAGATCTTTTTGACTGCCACTCTTCTCTCCTCCTCATCCTTACTGCAGAGCATTGTCTGCAGAACTGCCTCGGGATGAGCATACCAGGAAGATCTCCTCACAGTCTGCTCCACAATCTGAACAACCTTCCTTGGCTGACTCCTCAGGAGCTCAAGCTGGAAGAGAACATGCCTCGGACCTTCGGAGAACGATGACTTGACCTTGGTGTTGAACCAATTTGGCAAGTAGACACTCACGATGAATTGGACAATAAGTCTCAGGTTGTGAAGCTGGTTCCCTTTCAGTTTATGATGAGCGACCCAAATTCTGCAGAACCTGAGAGCCGTTGTGAGCCACCTAGAATGTGAGACTGGACCTATCTGCAGGTAAGCAAGTCTATCAGGCATGACCCCAGTTTTGATGGCACTGCAAATCATGTAACCATAGTACTGGTCAGTACTCAGGTCGTCAAGGACAGTATGTGCAAGCTCAACGAGTGGAGGGCCAACTGTGATTTTTTCAAAGCTCGGATTTATTTCTAACTCAGTGGCAGAGTCCAGCATCTTGCCAAGAGGACCAGACCATCTGTTGTTTGAAAGAGTCTTGCCATCCAGCTCCTGGATCAGATGTCTGAGTGGCAACTCGTTGGTGTGGAGGTCACAAACAATCCAGACCAGCTTCCTCCCAATCTTCCGCTCTATCCACTGTATGACCCCCCCTTGCCACCCTGTGTTCGTGTTGGTGCTGTCCCCTCCAATGGCCTGCAGGGTCTGGTCTACGTTCCTCTCTCTGAGCCAGTTCACAATGTTATCTGCCACTATCTCAGCTGGTTTCCTGATGTCATCTTTCTCTGGAGTGAAATGCCACAAATACTACCCTCCTGGTTCACTGCAGCAGGAGTAGTGTTCCTCCTTCACCATGGCAGGGAACAACTTGTCAGAATATCCAACTTTCATGAACACTTTAGTGTCATCCCTTCTCCCATCAAAGAACAAACAATTGATTCCATTTTCTCTTATCCCCTTATCAAACTCCTCTTCTAGGTTACTGACAAGTTTCTCCTGAGCTCTCCTTACTTTGTTATGATCTATCACCAGGTGAACATCATCAGGTGTTATCAAACCACCGTCAATCCAGGCAGCTGTTGCTATCTCTGCAGTTTCTCTGAGACCAGTGTGGTGTCGCATGCTGGCCAGAGCTATGCTCGGGATATCTTTCCTATTTCGAATCTTATGCCTGGAAGGTTTGGGATCATTATTTTCTGGGTTAGGGACAAAGTCACCATTCTCCTGGTCAGCACTCGGATCAGCCATGGGGAAGTCATTAAACTCTGAATCAGCTTGACTCCAATCATCGGCCTTTTTTACCTCACCCTGGGCCTTCTCAAGTCTCTTTTCCTCGGCAACTCTTCTCCTCTTCTGTCTCTCTGTGGCAGCCTCCTGTCTCTTGGACTCCGGAATATCTTGGCTAGAAATCATGAGAGCCCCTATACTGCCAGTCTTCTCTCTCTGTGCTTTGACAAATGCCAGTTCGATCACAGGAATCTTCAGTTCACGCTTGCAAATACAGGAGATGTGGGCCTCGGATTTACAGTCACGATCGCATCCAAACTCAGGACAGAGAACAATTGGGCACTTGCAAGTAATTATGTCAAATAACTGGTCCAGTTGCTTGGCAAAGCTGTCCTTAACTGCAAGTTTTCCTCTCCCAAGAGAGATATCTCTTGCCTTTTCCCAACTGGCTAGCAGTCTCTCACTAATCTTCTTCTGACTTGTTATGACTGGAGCCTTGAACTGAGCGTTAGCCAGAGTGTACTGTGCCAAGACAGCTTTGGTCATATCACTGGCAATGTCTTTGTTTGTGTAAGTTTTTTGGTTCTTTTCACTGATTTGCCTGATTAAAACACCGTATCTCAAAGCATCTCTCAATGTAGGCAACTCCGACTTCAGGAGCTCTCTCCCAGACCCAAGATAGTGACTGAGATGGCTGGATTTTTGGTTCCTCGTCCTGACACAAGCAGCCATCGCAAATATTATCAACTTATAAATGCATCAGAATCTGAAACAGGAAAAAATATTGTTAGTTGGGTTGTTAAAGAATGAAGTCAGAAAGCAATGTTCACTATTTAATTGTAATGCACTAATGCAGCTGTACGTTAGATTTTCGATAAGTTTCACGCTAAAATTTACCGAGCAAAAGGTTGCAAAATATTGAAACTGAAATTATTTTCTGTTTATATACACTAAAATCTACCAAAAAAGTGATGGGCCATTAGTTTTAGCTGATCTTCCCTCCTATGACACACCCTATTGCGGCAGTGTCTGTGAGTGTCCGTAAGAGTGTCAGTAAGAGTCAGGGAGTATCATGAGAGTCCGTGAGTGTCAGGGAGTGTCGTGTTCGTGAGTGGCCATTAGATAAGCTTAATGGTACCTTACAATACTTCTACAAAACCTCCTCGGGGTGGGGGGGGTGGAGAGGGTGATGGAAGGAAGGAAGGAAGTGAACTGGGTGAGGGGAAGAAGGAACCGGGGGGGGGGGTGGGATAGGAAGAAGAGGAGTGGTAGAGGAAGGGGAAAGTATTTAGATGAGGGGAAATAAGAGGAAGGAAGGAGAGGAAAGGGAGACATTACTGGGTGAGAGGGAAGGGGGATAGGGAGGGAAGAAGACGGAATAGGGAAAGAATTGTTCAAGATGGAAGAGGTAAGGGTGAAGTTAATGGAGGGAATTAAAAGGGAAGGGGGAGGAGAGAGGAGGGGGAAGGAGGAAGAAGGTGGGAAGAGGAGGGGGAAGGGGGAGATAGGAGGGGGAAGAGGAAGGGGGAAGTAACCACATAATAAAGGGGTGGTGGCTGAACTTCCTGTTCCACTGACGGCTGGTTGACGGAACTGGACCGTCTTTTTATACTCTGATTTAAACTACCTTATGTGTGTGTGTGTGTTTATAAGTTCGTAAGCCATTGAATATACTTATGTGTCCTCCTAATCCTAATACCTAATCCTCCTCCTCCTTCACCTCTTCCTAATACCTACTCCTCCTCCTTCCCCTCCCCCTCCCCCTCCTCCTTCCTCTCCTCCTCCTCCTTCCCCTCCCTCTCCCCCCTCCTCCTTTCCCTCCCCCTCCTCCTTTCCCTCCCCCCCCCTTTCCCTCCCCCTCTTCCCCCCCTCTTCCCGCTCCTCCTCCATATGTTGTGTAATACGTCATTTAAGAACAAACAACATAGTCCTCCTCCCGACACAACAGTTAATAAACTTTAGCTTGTTAACAAAGTAATATTGCTGTTTAATAATATAACATATAAGATAATACACTCTTATCTAATACCTTCCAATGTATATAAAACTAAAATTTACCCTAAGATGATTTAAAGTAACGTAATGATGCATAACTTAATGTAATGCAACGTAATAATATGTATCTCGGATGTAATTTGCAATGGCATGATATATAGGTAATGTTTTGCAATATAATGTTATGATATGCAGCCTTAATTCATTGCAATGTTTGGTAATTGCAGTGATTTCCATATTTTTTTTTTTTTGCCTTCTTATGCAGTTAGGAGAGAGATTAAGGTTAAATGGTCGTCTTGTTTTGTTGTTAAGTATCATGTAAGTAGTCTTTCGTTCCCGCCAGCACCTTCACTTGTTATAAAATATTTCCTGTCGTATCTTATTCCTCTATTCTTCTTCTGTGTTTCTATCCTCAGTTATTCCCACCACCTGTGTATTACTATTACTCCACCTGTAACCTATATTTGTACCTGTAACCTGTAATCTGTACCTCTTAGTGTACAGTACTTGCGCTGGCGTTTCCGAATATAGGATTTAAAAGAGAATTGTGACCAGGGACGTAACTTGTGGTGAGGTTGTAGCAGTACGGTTCACGCTGTACAGTACCTCCTGCTGACCGTGTATATAATGAACTCGTGGGAATGCCAGTGCAGGCGAACTTAATCGCCTGTATTAAAAAAAAGGTGGTCCCGTTCAGCTGGTAATAATTGTCATGACGGCGGAGGTGGGTGTCAAGGCGAGTTTGCCAAGTCGTCAACAGATGGCAGCATTCCTGGAGTAAACAACTTATAATGCTTTATTTTTTTCCTCACGACACAATACACAGCCGTTCAGTGTGTGGGATTTGTAGTAATACGACGGGAAATATTGCATAAAGCTTAAGGAGCGTTTGTATAGTGTGTGTAATACGATATTGATAGATTGATGTACCGAGGGAAGTCCCTGAACTGTTTCTGGAATCACTCCTGACCCCCCTGATTCCTCTGACACCTCCTAACCACTCATGACCCTCTTATGAATCATTCTTCCTGAAGTTTGATTGAAATGAAATTCATGAGTTAAGAGGTTTAATATCCGGCGATGAGTCGTGTGCACCATAACCTCTATCTCGACACAACAATTTGGTAATGTTTACGGATGACTTTTATATTGTTACACTCGACTTACACTACATACCAAAACAAGCTAGACTCCCCTCCCCCCTCATAACTGACCCAGAGAGTTGTTGTTGTGTGTTAATGGAGCTGTTTACTCCTCTGTTGTTGTGTTCAAGTGCTTCTACGGCCAGAGTCTTGAAAGCACCGTTAGTCAAGTCTTAGTTGTAAAGTGGACAAGAATTCCCAGGGTCTTGAAGCGCCGTTCACCGAGTCTTCGTTCCTTCACGAGACAGTAAGATGTTCTTTATATATTTTGTCTTTCTTAATGAAGGGGAGGAACAGGTTAATTAACATAACAACAAGGTACATTATAACTCGTTACCCACCCCTACCTTATCGACCCCCACCCCTACCTTATCGACTCCCCACCCCTACCTTATCGACCCCCACCCCTACCTTATCGACTCCCCACCCCTACCTTATCGACCCCCACCCCTACCTTATCGACCCCCCACCCCTACCTTATCGACCCCCCACCCCTACCTTATCGACCCCCCACCCCTACCTTATCGACCCCCCACCCCTACCTTATCGACCCCCCACCCCTACTTTATCGACCCCCCACCCCTACCTTATCGACCCCCACCCCTACCTTATCGACACCCCCCTACCTTATCGACCCCCACCCCTACCTTATCGACCCCCGACCCTCTGCCACATCATTCCCCGCTAATTAACCCTCACCGCTCGCTAAATTGACCTCCACTCCACTAAATCGACTTTAACCCCCCACAACATTGACCCCCTTCTACCTAAATTGACCCTACACCCGCTAAATCCACCCCTCCCCCCCTCTCCTCCCCCACCAGATAAACCAGTGGGCCTCTGACGATATAGTTTGGACACTAGAGTTACTTGGCACGACCTGATGTAAAGAGGGACCTTTAAAACATGCAAGTGTCCCCCTATACGCGAGACTGACAGCCATATTTATTATTTACACATTCCAAGCGAGATAGTGTTTCTCTTACTGACTATTCTGTGGTACTAATCTCTTCAATGTATCTGTTGTAAATAGAGTTTAACAGACGTGAAAAATAGTATGGTATCATTCTTATTGTCTTAGTTGTCTTCCTAGTTGGCTCTAGTTGTCCTCTTAAGGGTAATTTGGGCAGTTTTTAGTTTTTTGAGATGATGACTATTTAGGTGTCTAGTTACTGAGTGTTGTATATGGAGATCTGAACCTCACTAATTGTATATAGAGAAGCAGTAGCCATTAACACACACACAGAGGGATTGAAGACGTCTTTGGTGCACGTGTACAGGGGCGACAGCTTGTCTTAAGTAAACAACAGATGTCTCAAACACTCACACATGGAGCGTTACTCTCGCTTTAAGGTGAGGGTATTGTAATTCGTCCTTGTGTGTGTGTGTGTGTGTGTGTGGGAGAAATTGTGGTGATGTGGTGGTGGTGGTAGTATAGTGATGGTGTTAGGTATGGTGGTAGTACTGCTGTTGGTTATGGTTGTAGTGGTGATGGTGACGTTGATGATGATGGTAATAATTATAGTGAATTATCAATTACTACTATACATGTAGCGATACAATAATTATTACTATGAATTACTGTGATTAAGAGACATTAAACTTGATGGTGTAGATAATTATTGGGATCACAGATAATTATCACAAGCCGGAGTTAATAATTAGCGGTTAGTTATTATTTTTTATTATACACGCGACTTGGGATTATTAAATTTGTTTTAACCTTTGAGCATGATGGCTTAACCCTTTGAGCATGATGGTTTAACCCTTTGAGCATAATGGTTTAACCCTTTGAAAACGATAGTCAACCATCGTCCTGAAGAGATCAATACCACCCACCCCCCCCCCCCCTCCCACACACACACACACACACGGCCTGCCAGGGGAACACACACACACACACACACACTCACACACGGCCAGCAGGAGGAACACACACACACACACACACACTCACACACGGCCAGCAGGAGGAACACACACATACACACTCACACACGGCCAGCAGGAGGAACACACACATACACACACACACATGGCAAGCAGGAGGAACACACACACACACACACACGGCCAGCAGGAGGAACACACACACACGACCAGCAGGAGGAACACACACACACGACCAGCAGGAGGAACACACGCACACGGCCAGCAGGAGGAACACACGCACACGGCCAGCAGGAGGAACACACACACACACACACACACACTCACACACGGCCAGCAGGAGGAACACACGCAAACGGCCAGCAGGAGGAACACACACACACACACACACACTCACACACGGCCAGCAGGAGGAACACACACACACGGCCAGCAGGAGGAACACACACACACGGTCAGCAGGAGGAACACACACACACGGCCAGCAGGAGGAACACACACACACGGCCAGCAGGAGGAACACACACACGGCCTGCAGGAGGAACACACACATACACACTCACACACGGCCAGCAGGAGGAGCACACACATACACACACACACATGGCAAGCAGGAGGAACACACACACACACACACACGGCCAGCAGGAGGAACACACACACACGACCAGCAGGAGGAACACACACACACGACCAGCAGGAGGAACACACGCACACGGCCAGCAGGAGGAACACACGCACACGGCCAGCAGGAGGAACACACACACACACACTCACACACGGCCAGCAGGAGGAACACACACACACACACACACACACACACGGCCAGCAGGACGAACACACACACGGCCAGCAGGAGGAACACACACACACGGTCAGCAGGAGGAACACACACACACGGCCAGCAGGAGGAACACACACACACGGCCAGCAGGAGGAACACAAACACGGCCTGCAGGAGGAACACACACACACGGCCAGCAGGAGGAACACACACACACGGCCAGCAGGAGGAACACACACACACGGCCAGCAGGAGGAACACACACACACGGCCAGCAGGAGGAACACACACACACACGGCCAGCAGGAGGAACACACACACACACACGGCCAGCAGGAGGAACACACACACACACGGCCAGCAGGAGGAACACACACACACGGCCAGCAGGAGGAACACACACACACGGCCAGCAGGAGGAACACACACACACACACGGCCAGCAGGAGGAACACACACACACACGGCCAGCAGGAGGAACACACACACACACACACACACGGCCAGCAGGAGGAACACACACACACACACACACGGCCAGCAGGAGGAACACACACACACACACGGCCAGCAGGAGGAACACACACACACACACACGGCCAGCAGGAGGAACACACACACACACACGGCCAGCAGGAGGAACACACACACACACACACGGCCAGCAGGGAGAACACACACACACGGCCAGCAGGAGGAACACACACACACACACACACACACACGGCCAGCAGGAGGGGAGAGAGCGGCCATCACTACAGGTCTACCCGCTCTATAGGTAATTTTAGGGGCGGTCCCTTCTACAGGTGGACCGTCGCACGCCTTCCCTCAATTACCTATAGTTCCGTTATACTGGTCTCTCTCTCTCTCTCTCTCTCTCTCTCTCTCTCTCTCTCTCTCTCTCTCTCTCTCTCTCTCGTACACGCCATTTGTTCCAAGTTTCGCGAAATTCATCAGAAAAAATATTTGGTCGAGTTGATATTACAATGTCAGGATTTCAGACACCTCATTATTACAGGCATTTCATGAATACAGACTACATGTACTCATAATTACAGACAATTCATGACGACAGACAGACAGACAGAACAGACAAATAACTACGTTGTTTGTTATGTCGGCAGGCCAGAGGCAGTACTCAACATGCCTCCTTCATACACTAAGTAATTTGCAAGCGTAAAAAATCAACATTGTAATTTCCCCTCGTACCGGAAATGGTCTTGGTCACCAGGAAGTAGTGGTAGTGGTGGTTAAACTGGTGGTAATAGTGGTAGTGGTGGTTAAACTGGTGGTAATAGTGGTAGTGGTGGTTAAACTGGTGGTAAATATTAATAATGTTGGTTTTTAAATCTGGTAAGTGAATATTTATATCAGCACTTTATTTAGATTCCAGATGAACAACGATGTTATAGAGAAATTCGACTGTGAGAAAGATTAAGGAGTAACGAAAAGTAGAATCTTAAGCCAAGTAAACAATGTGTATTTGTTCGAAACAAGACTAACACAGTACTTGGGTTAATACAAAGGAGTGTTAGTTACAAGACTAGCGAGGTCATCCTAAAACTATATCTTGCCCTTGTGAGACCTCACCTGGATTACGCAGTTCAGGTCTGGTCACCGTACTACAGAATGGATATAGAATCCTTGGAAAGAATTCAGAGGAGAATGACAAGACTAATCCTGGGCATTAGGAACCTTGAGTATAGAGACAGGTTAAAGCATCTTAATTTGCACTCCCTCGAGAGACGTAGAGTGAGGGGCGACATGATAGAGGTGTATAAATGGAAGTCAGGGCTAAACAAAGGGGACATTACGAAGGTACTCAAACTATCCAACCAGGAGCGAACTCGTAACAGTGGTTTTAAATTAGACAAATTTAGATTTAGGCGCGATCGGTATACTTTGGTTTGGAAACAGAGTGGTGGATGAGTGGAACAAGTTACCAAACATCATCATTAACTCGAATACGCTGGATAGTTTCAAACATATGAGCAATATGTGTTGGGTGTAAATGGGACTGGCCAGTATGGGCCAATAGGCCCGCTGCAGTTTCCTCCATTTTTATGTTCTTATATACTGTCTTTAACTAAAACATATCCCCTGTTAATTTAAGAACAGATGTCAAGGTCACTTATGATTGAATGAAAAATTTTATCGTACGGCCGGCAGTGTATTATGGCGAACCCTGCCATCATCAATTCGAAAGTGTCGTTCGGTTCTTAGGAGAGGATGACTGCACGATTATTGTAACATGATTTCGATTGTTCCAATAATGTTTACCTTGTTCTTCGATGTTATTTGTCTTGATTAATGATGATGTTGAAGTAGTATGTAGGTCAGTGATGAGGCGTGTGTGTGCTGAGGCGTAGGTGACCTTTAGGTGAAAACAACAACAACCCAGATGTGACTTACAGAAAATGTAGAAATTGAGGACAAACTTAGATTTAAAATAACATAAACTTAGACCTTTGTTTTGCGGCGAAAATTATCCATGTATATTAAAACCCAGCCATAAAATATCTGAATTAAATACTAAAATAAAAACAAAAAAATAACAAACAGCTAAAAGTGTATAAACAGATGTATAAGAACAGGTAACCAGAGTAGTATTACCTGGGCTGTTTGTAAGGTAAGTGGGTCGACGAGGGAAGGGTCAGGTACCGGTACATTCTTGGGGAAAGCCTAACCTGTCGAGCTTGGATAGTCCCCAATAACCTCTCCCACCTCCCTCCGGCCCCTCCCCACTCGGCCCCTCCCCACTCGGCCCCTCCCCACTCGCCCCCTCCCCCAGAGATATATAGAGGGAGTGAGAAAATAGGTAGAGAGGGGGAGAAGGACAAGGAGAGAACGAGAGTAAGGAGACAAGGGAGGAAGCAAGAAACACAAGCAGAAAGGGAGAAAGGGAAGCAATGGAAGAAGCAAAGGAATAGGAAGAATAAGAGAAGAGAGGGAGGTAGATAAAAAGGAATAGAAGAGAGAGGAAGAGAGGAAGGTGATACAAAGAGAAAGTGGAGACAGGGCGAGAGGAAAGAGAAAGAGACAATATGTGCAGAGAGAGAAAGAGGGGGGAGGCAAACACAAGAAGACAGTAAGAAGTAGAAGGAGACAGAAGACAAGGAAGGAGACAGGGAGGAATAAATAAGAAAGAATAATGACAGAGGGAGACAACGAAAGAATGGTAAAGAGAAACTGCAAAGAGTAAAAGTTAATGATGTCCATTTGATCTAACTTAATCACACCCTTACACCTAGCTTGATTTTAACTTAACCTAACGTACCCTACTGTAAGTCTAACTCAACCTAACCTTAACCTAAGCTTTCCTCTGTCGTAATAACACCTCCATAACATTCCTCGTCTCTCTTAGTAACAACCCTCCCCGCTAATGGACTCTCACATCACCACCATCAAACTCCCTCATAAACTTTGATTACCTTTCTTAATATCCTCTAATTACGACAATAAAGTAATGATAGACCCGGACCGACACTCAGACACAGTTAGCTTTTTATTGTGTTGTGTGGGTAACGATAACTACCATCTGATGGGGGTTTAAAAGCTCCCGGGGGAAATTTACGCGAATTCTCTCAGCATCGTCGTTGGGAAAAGTCTTTAGAAAAACACAGTAACCTTTTTTTTTCTTTAGATCAAGGACCAGATTTGCAAAAGACTCGTATGTTAGTATTGTTTCTCATAATTCTGAGGATGTTGTGAGTATGCTGAAACGAGGTTGTGTTCCCTCACCGTAAACAAGTGGGGATATAACACCGTACGATATTTTGAGTACACAGACATTGAACTATAAATAAAATCACACACATCAGAAGATCTTTGTAACTACGATTCGTCTCTGACCACGGAACTAGTGCGTATCTATATTGTACTTAAATTGTTTGTACATTACTCCCTACCTCTCATCAATCTGTGTCAAATTGGTATGTTTTTAACTGGCTGGTCAATAAACCGAGTTCCTAATTAAAGAGTATCGAGATGTTGAGCGTTTTAACCATTGGGTCATCAAGTCCGGTGATGTTGCTAATGCGTATAGCGGCAACACTTGAGTGGGAGAGTAAATAATCCAGTGAAGTTGTTTTTGTTGGCTAAATGGCAAGAGTGACAACACCATGTTTTGTTGTCATGTTCCGTGTCCCTGTACAGTAATTGTGGAAGCTATGGATAATTATTTTTTTGCTGGTGATGTTTAACTCGTAATTATGGAAATCGTAGATAAATAATTTTTCGATTATTTTTGACGACTGACCTATGGCAGCATAATTTCTTTTGGTGGATTTTTTCTTGCTATACAGTATTTTCATCGCTGAGTTTGGATATGATATTCTTCCTTGGGTGGTAGATAATTAGGCTCCTAGACTTCGCGGCGATAAAACAGTACAACGTCCCGATTCAGCTTGATATTATCCTCTGCTCAGTGTTTGATGACGAGCCGTTCGGTCTAAGCAGCAGTTCTGACGTCAATAAACAAAAAACGTAAAATTACACCAAATCATATTAAGTTATTTTTGTTTATTGTATCGAAGGTTTCGCCGACTAGAAGTTAGGTAAGGTTTGGTAGGCTTCTTTGGTTAGGTTGGTGCGGTCTTTTAACAATGCTTCGGCCGCTTATGTTTTTTATCAACTATGGTTAGCTTAGGTTTAATTTAGAAATACCCACTTTTTAACACATTTGCCCAAATTACGAGTAAAATTGCGGCGACGGGCTAGTCGTCAATAATTACCTGTTTTTATTGTCGCTAATGTGTAAAAAATCACAGGCATAATTTGAAATAATTACGTAATAACTATCAGTCGCAGTTCTAGGAAGACAATGCGTTGTTTTTATTACCGAATAATGACAGCTATTAATTATTTGACGTTATGATTATTACAAAAAATAATTGAATAAAGTTTTGAAGCTTCCATCACGTTTTCCAGTGAATATACACAAATTTACTTGGCAATTACTAACAAAAAATCATAGGGTGTTGATAGGATATTTTTAGGTGTTAGGAAATCCTCGGGTCGTGTTGCCATAAGTCCTGTATTGTGTTTATAATGTGTCTTATTTATTGTATTTTAACAATATTTATTGAATAATAATAATAATAATAATAATAATAACAATAATAATAATAATAATAATAATAGACGGTTCTCCACGCGTGTGTGAGTGAGTGATGATGACCACTTTCCATACTTTGGCTACCAGAGATAGGAAGCCATAATTCATGATTGGTTGGGGAATGCACCAAAGAAAATAAAATATGAATGATTCGACTAAGTTGATATGAAGCTACATAAGTGAGGCAACTAGAGGTACTGACAAGAAACTCGTCGTCAGCTCGTCACCTCCTGACGCCCCTGACTTGTCTTAATAGCTGCTGACGATCCATACTCTCAAAAATTATTCTGATATTTTACCTTTAACTGGTAATAAGAAAATGTATATTGTTACCATAGAATCTTAACAAATTGTGACACCATTTAAAAATCATCTCAGCACTGTGAATCAAACGGATATGTCCGATTTGTTCTGCCTGTGTGTGTGTGTGTTGCTGGGAAGATAAGAGAGCAAATGCCATTATTCTTCTTGCCACCAACTGTAGGAGCATCAAGTGTACTATTACCCATAAACAACTACGCTGGACTGGCCATGTTGCCCGCATGGACGACAGTAGACTGCCAAAGCAGCTACTTTACAGTCACCTAACGAGTGGTAAACGTAAATCGCCGGCGGGCAACTGAAAAGGTATAAGGATAGTCTTAAGACAAACCTGAAAAAGTGCCAAATCGACCCGTCTCACCTGGGAGACGATTACTCCACATCGTAACGCTTGGAGGATCACCACA
This sequence comes from Homarus gammarus, assembly GCA_958450375.1. Classification (NCBI taxonomy): domain Eukaryota; kingdom Metazoa; phylum Arthropoda; class Malacostraca; order Decapoda; family Nephropidae; genus Homarus; species Homarus gammarus. The sequence continues at coordinate 243,013 of CAUDMG010001266.1, forward strand.
CGAGAAGGTGTCAATACTTTCGAGTTACCCCGACTGCAAACCGAGGCAGACAAGCGCCAACTCCGGAAAGACGCTGCCACCATCCTTCCCGCACTAGATGTAGCCCCCCACATGTGGAACATCTGGGAACAACTCTGCCGGCCCCGTATCGGCTTCTTTAATCACCTCAAAACTCACCAATGAAGGTGACATCCCTAATAACTCATATCATAGCTGGATGATCGTCATACTCGATTCCGAGTGGCAGCAAAGTAGTAGTAAGTGTGTGTGTGTGTTAACCCTGGCTCTAACCCTAGTCACAGTACAGTATTGAACTATTGTTACAGAATTCTCAGCTATACAAAGAAAATTTGGGCCGGGTCAAGATTTTTAGGTCATTCTCTAGAAAGTGTGACCTGCCAGCCTGTGTTGTAACCCTGGCCAGACCCTGAAACTACTGTGTTACGCTGTTGTGCCTCCGGCGGACTTGAGGGTAAGGAATGCCTCTTCTACGTCTGTGCGTCTGACGTGTGGGTGTACGTCCGTGTGTGTGCGTCTGTGCATCCATGCGAGTGTGCGTCAGTGAGTGTATACGTCCGTGCGTGTGACGTGTGGGTGTGCGTCCGTACGTGTGCGTCTATGCATCCATGCGTGTGTGCGTCAGTGAGTGTATACGTCCGTGCGTCTGACTGTAGGTGGCGGTGCGTCCGTGCGTCTAGCCATGAGTGTGTGCGTCCGTGCGTGTGCATTGTTTGCCAGGTTAGGTAAACTCCTGCCGCCACATTGCTGCTCACCACCGCTAATGGCTGATGAAATTCTGGTGCACGAAGCTGCCGACCAAGACTGGCCATGGTGTGTCGTGTTGCTTTAGTGGTTATTGAAGGAAAGGAGATACACGGTGACACTGTCCATTAAAATATTTATTAAAATTATCGAGACATTGGAATATTTTTTTTGTTTTTAATATATTTTTGGCATTAGGCATTATAAAAAAAAATCACGATAGAGAGTGATAAAGAAATAAAATGTTGCTATAATGGCGTAATAATATAAAATCATGAACAATAATCTTAATATACAGGCCGGTGTTCCTGGGCTTAACCTCCTCTGATTGGTTAAGAGGCATAGAGCTGGACGTGTAAATTTTCCAGTTGATTGTCAGCTGTATGAACTGGTCCAGAATTCTCCCACTAGAGGACAATATCACAGCCCTACGGTGGTGTTTTGGCTGTGTTGCCGCGAAACTGTATTACTGATGTCTTTTTCAGTTACCCACACAGCAGTCACGTCTCGGAGTTCTCGTTTATGTTGTCCATATTTGAGACTCTGGAAGCATACCATAAAATAATCCCTCATTAGTGGTTGGCAGTAATTATTAGTGGTTACCTAGGCGAAATAACCTTGTCATTTATGTTTATGTTATCGTAAACGAGACTAATTCCCATTTTCTCTCCAACCTCTCTATTCCCATTTTCTATGAAATGTTGCCAACTGCAGTATTTATACATGGCGTGGAAGGATTTACAAATAAAACGGTGACTTGAGACAGGATTCATCGCAGTGACTTGGTAAGACTGTATTATCCACGGTTCATTTCCAGTGACGGTAAAGCCACGCTAAATGGTCTTCATTACTATAGTTGCAGTAAGTGGGGCAAACGTTGTCTCCCGTGAACCAAAAGTTGTATTGTTATAATTTGACAGGATTTCTCTGAATAATTTAGCGAGAACTGGGCGAGATTTCAAGAAGAATTTAACGGGAATTCGGCGAGTGTCCGGGAAGACTTTGGCGGAAATTTGGCTACATTTTGAAAGAAGTGGGGGGGGGGGGGGGGGTGAACTAAAAGGAATCTTTTTAAATGTTTTGGGGAACGTTTGGTCACTGTTTACAAGTGTAGCCAGGTATTTTTCAAATATTTTGCCCGGAATTTTGTGAGTACCTTAGGTGGGTGTTATGGAGGCAAATTTTTATAACGTTGGTTGGCGGGTAATTTTTATTTTATTTTTATTTTTTTTTTTACGGGTATTAGCCCACCCGGGCACAGGTCACTGACCCACATATAGGCCTGGTGGGCGAAAATATAATAAAATAATGATAAAATTAATAAAAATAAATAACAAATATAATAAAAGAAAAGAAGAATAATAATAATAATAATAATAAAAATAAAAATAATAATAAAAATAAAAATAATAATAAAAATAATAATAATAATAATAATAATAATAATAATAAAGAGCCACAAATAAATACAAAAAACAAGAACAAAATCTCCAGTGATAAATTATATATATACAGTATGTTGTGTTGTCAAAGTAAGGGAACTAATTGAGACCCTACAATTGTGTGTAAATGAGGCAGAAAGTCAGATCAGCAACCTGGGACTTGGTCACAATATTTGTGATGCCATATGGCAGCAGGGTCTACCATTAGACAACACGTTATGCTTCCAATATCTTCCCAGGCAGTAGTACCTCCCAGTTTGGTCGCTGCGAATATTATTCAAACTAGGTGTTAGAGGGTTAGTGAATACTGAGGAAACGTTTAGAAATTTGGCGAACCATACGTGGAAGTTGGAAAGAATTTGCCAAATATTTTGTGAACTATGGCTGGGAATTTTAAGAATATTTCGCAAACTATAGATGAGAGTTTCACGAATATTTATTTACCGAGAATTTGACGAATATTTTGTGAATAGAGATTGGTAATTTTACCACTTCTCAAATGAAATTTTACTATTATTGTACAAACTAATTTTGTGCGCTTCACGAAAATCTAGTATGAATTTATGAGTGATAAGATTTCACGAACTATGGCTCTTGAGTTTTGAGAATATTTCGCGAACTATGGATGGAAATTTCACGAATATCAAACGAAAGCGTGACGAAAATATTATACTAACAACTAGTGGGAGTTTTAAGAAAAACTTTTGTAAAATTTGGCAGGTTGGGGGAGGGTTTTCACTGAGGAGGCCCCGTCAACCACAACAATCATTGTAGCGGTGGCCTGGACGCAGAAGTAGGAGGCGGCGGCGGCGGCACTATTTACATGTTACCTCCTGCGGGTGGGTCGTGAGTGGGTCTCTACGCCGCCACTACATCACCTCCGGAAGTTAAATTTGAGATCAGTCGTGCGGGTCTGTTGCTTGCTAGGGTGTAAACCGGGACTGATTGATGGTGTAATCGGCGTGCATCGGTACTTGTGACGTTTAACGGAGGAGCCGATGTATAACTGCCGATAAAGCACTGTTGCTGGACGGTGGGAATCGGTTTTTCGGTACTCCTGACGCCGATACAAGTGAGAGAAACCGATACATTACCGTTTACCTATGAACAGAACTGATGTACCTGTGTATATCGGTAAACGATATGATGGAATGTATTTAGCCTATATCGGCATTCGTGAATTCAACATCGACGCGAATGAAAGGAGCCGATGCATTGGTGTTTGCTGATAAAACGAGACTAAAGCAGTGGAATCTGCATATCGTGCTCGCTATACCACTTCATAAGACGAACCTATGTCTTACTATTTGCCGATAAAACGATATTGATGCGGTAATCGTGAAATCGGCGCTGGTAAGACGAACCGATATGTTTATTTACCGATAAAGCTTATTAATAAAGATTTTTTCAAAGTATATCGGTAGAAGAGGCGATACCACACTCCTTACCGATAGAACATCACCGAGAAGTCTGAATCGGGTGTACCTGTATATCGGTAACCATCACCCGAGCCACTACCACCAGCCGATTATCCTTACCAATATCGACAAAAAATCAGGTCATCATGATTGCCGATAATTTGTGGACAGAAGTGAGTCGGTATTCACGTAGGTTTTGTGTATCAATGTTGTCTCTGAACTGATATACACTGAAGGGTAGAGTCTCAATGCTAGTTTTCTGCCATCTTAAACGTTATTTTTCAAGCCTCTCTCTCTCTCTCTCTCTCTCTCTCTCTCTCTCTCTCTCTCTCTCTCTCTCTCTCTCTCTCCAGTAACTCGAATAAACTTCTCCGTCAGTAAGTGAACGAAAGAGAACAAGTACGTATGGACCTGCAGTCGCAAAATTTCACAAAACCTGACGCAAAAAGAAAACTTTGTAGAAACTTGTGAACTGCAGCCGGCAACCCACTGTACACACGACATCCACTAAACCACAAGAACTATTTCCTTGAACACGGACATTATCATAAATCTCCCTCATTCACCCAGGCCTTAATGGAGAAACTGAATACCGTTTCTTTCATTCCTTATTTCATTATTCATTTGATTGTATATAAGTAATGGTATATATATACGTATCCAACGACTTCATTAACAACTAAGGTTATTCATTTGACTTAAACCAAGTTCTCATGTCACTCATTCATCATACACATCGATGATAAAATTTTACCTTGTCCATGTTTTATACCTGAGCTCATTGGCTCACTCGAGTTTTCGATTATACAGTAGTGCATATCGCAAATAAATCCCTATTAACTGTTAAGAATGCCCAGTTATGCCTCATATTAATGCCGAATTTAATGTCTGTAAAGATACAACTGCTTGAAACATTAATTTTCAAGGTATGAGTGAATATTTTTTTGAAATAAAGAATATTTACCGTCGAAGTCATAAGCAAATTCACGTTTTCGGAGAACACATTCGGAGTGAATGCACTACAGTATTTCCCTTTTCACTAATTAATATGTATATCAAGACAAATGACACAACATATAAAGTAACGGATAATAATTAAAATTTTATAAAGATTAGAATAAAGTGTAAACCTCATAATCACGTAAAGGTGTCGTTTAAGACGCACTACCCCCCTCCCCCTTGTAATGTTCTTTGTTCAAACTTGTTTTCCACTCATTCCTTGAATCTTAATGTTTTCAAGCAGTTATGTCATTACAGACATTAAATTCAACAGTAATATGAGCCACAACTGGGTATTCTGAACAACTACATATGGATTTATTTGTGATATATCAATATTAATCGAACATTCGTGTGAGCCAATGAGCTGCGAGAGGGGTGAGGCTTCCCCAGTCCATCACCGTCAAGGTAAAAAAAAATAATTAAAAACCGACTGTAGGATACACCTATTGTTATACACATTACTCGTAAATTATCGTCTCAGTTAATGGATCATACACATCAGTCATATAAATTAGCACCTCATACACATCAATGATATAAATCAGTACATTTGTAAGTTCATTATACACACCAATCATATATATTAACACCACACTAAGTACATACTTCATACACATCACTCATATGCACATAACAAAAATTCGACTCGTCCTGGTCGTCCATTCTCTTCCGTTCAGGTAAGAAAGAGTTGCTGTTCCATCTCTCATTTACAGTAAAAATATTGACTCGTGAGTTTTAATAAATGTACAGAAATAAACAAAGTCCGAAGGAAAGTCACCCAAGTGTTGCCATGTTGTCTTAACTCTTTCAGTTATTTTAACAACGTAAAACTGCCGCTAACAACTGTTCTTCTGGCCTCGGGGTGGACTACACGCTGCGGTAACTTTGAGGAGAAACAGGATGTCCACGTACTGACCAATAAGCAAGAGGATGTCTTAAAGGAAAGAAAGAAATTATTACGTTAATTATGTGACTTGGAAATCGCAGTGGCCAAAGTGTCGCCCCGCACTATGGGTCTGAGTACTCCACTGCCAGACCTACGAAATTTTTATTATTATTGGGAACTTGAACAGTGAAGCAGAAAATGATCCGGGGAAGACAAGGTGGGAAGTGCCTAATGGTAATTAAATTTGTGAGAATAGTGTGTGTGCGTGTGTATGTGTGGAATGCTTAACAACATACAACAACAAAGGTAGCTTGTCGTGGTGTGTGAACGTCGTCTTATACAGCTAGTTGCTCAGAATACAAATGAATGCGGAAATTATATGGCTGCTTGAGAATCCAGGCTATTTACACGCTGCTGTGCTCTCATTGGTCAACACTTGCCCTGCTGTCCTCCAGTCATGGCATAGTTGGGTGCTATTCAGCTGTCTTATTGGTCAAAGACTTGGCGTCGATTGTGGCACCAGTCTCAGTAGGTTATAACGCCATCAGTTTACAACATACAGTAAGCAGTCATCAGTTCACACCGTTCTGAGAAGCGTCTCGGCCACAGTTAAAGTTACGACGTTACACCTTATTACGTGTACGAGGAGACATGGAACTCTGCCCAAGATTAATGTGTATTGTATTGCGTGGCTCCAGCCTCCCACGACACACACACACACACACAGAGGAAGCGCCAGGTTTAGCCGCCAGAACAGGGTAGTCAGTTTACTACGCTGTGAGACCCGACATGACGCTACTTTTCACACTCTTCCACGTCTTATAGTTACCTCTGGAAACAGAACACGTTGACTTGTTTTCCTTATACAGAGACGTGTTTGGAAATCCTGTTTACATTCGGATTTTTAAGAATTTCATCAAATATCCTTTTCATTCATTTAATTTTTATCGCAATTAGTTTTTTATATTAATTGAATTATTTTATATAAAAGTTAATTAGTTAGTTGTGATATGAGTTGTCAAGGTGGCGAAGTGGTTATCGTCTTCGATTGGCATTTTACTTGTTCCGGGTTCGAATCCTCATTAAGGGTTGTGCATGGTAGAGGTTGTGGCCATAATTATTAGAACACCAACCATAGAGTGGGAAAGTGGAGGTATGAACCCGAGGGGGACACGCGGGGATGGTAACCACTGCCTCCTCACCCCTATCCTGGTAGTGGAGGTGACGAGGGAAGCCTTTGGTTGCTGGGTGACTGTGACCGATGCCTCACCCTGATACTTCCCCCAGATACACCTCCAAGAAATAGTACCCCATCCAGGTGTTCCCCCAGGCAGGTACAGGTGTGTGAGTGTGTTCCAAGTGGTCGTTTTGGTAATTAATTTTTGTGTGTGGCGGTAGAGTGGCGTCGACACCTCCAATCTACAGTACTTCCCGCTCCCTCCACTACCCTTCCGAGCCACCTCTCCCTTACCTCCACTACCCTTCCTCTCCGCTTCTCCCCGCTTCTCCCCGCTTCTCCCCACCTTCTCCCCTACCTCCATTGCTCCTCCTCTTCCCCATCCCACCTTCTCGTCTTCCACTACTCCCACCCCTTTCTTTTCTTCCCCCTTTCCTCTCCCACTTCCTCATATCCTCCCCTACCTATTTCCATCCCCCACCCCCTCCCCACAGGTGCACCAGAGGGTAACCTACCATGGCTGTGACGTGCATTTTTCCCCGTGTTATTTCCGCCTTGTGCTGTGAATTTAAAGATTTCTCATTACATTCATTACATTACTTCCATGTTACATTCCAGTGTCTTTAGTCGTAATATTTTGTTAGATGTAATTTCTGTATTTTATAACATTTCTGTATATTTCCTCGTTACATTTTGAATCTGAGAACTACAGTACTTCATTTATGTATCTTATGTGTATTTTGTTTTATGTATCGTATCTGTACGTTAATGATGCTTCAGTAATAGTTAACACGGATATATTTTTGCCAGAATTTAAGATGAAAAGTGTAAGTATTGTACATTCGGTGTTTGAAATTATGATAAGGAATTAAGTTACTCTCAAAGTGACTTGTAGTTATGAGGTGATTTGACTTGTGAATATATAAATGGAATGGCTACGTTATTCTCACCTTTCGTAACTTGTGAATGAACGATAAGTTGACATAGATATACTGTATAATGGACACGTGGCTGTGAACCTGATCAGGGGGAGGAGGAGTAGTAGGGGGATAGTGAAGGTAGGGAGGTAGGGGGATAGTGGAGGTAGGGAGGTAGGGGGATAGTGGAGGTAGGGAGGTAGGGGGATAGTGGAGGTAGGGAGGTAGGGGTAGTGGAGGTAGGGAGGAGGGGTAGTGGAGGTAGGGAGGAGGGGTAGTGGAGGTAGGGAGGTAGGGGTAGAGGAAGCGCTAATGGAGGTAGGGGAAGAAGTAATGGATGCAGAGAAAGGTTGGGTGGGAATGATGGGTAGTGGATGTAGGGGGAGAGGTGGGAAGGATCGACTTAGCCAGGAAAAGGTCGAGTTAGGGAGGGAGGGAGGGAGAAAGGGGCTCACTTCAAGAGATGGTGGAGAACTTATCTCTTTAAACATGTGACTCATCATACCTTCCTCCCATCTATGTGTATAATGGTGTTGCAGGTAACCTCTTCATCAACATATAAACATCATCACTACTGAATGTTGAGGGTCGGGTAGGAGGTGTTGGGTCATAATATTTACCCTGTCACGCTGAATATACTTCGTGAGCCAAGTGGTGGAGAGGGTCATATGGCCTTATTTCTCTTTATGAGCCAAAATGTCGGATCACAACATTGGGCGTGAGGAGCGGGTGTGTCGTCTGAGTCTGGTGATCCCCGTAGTCCTTCATGTCATTGTGAGGCGAAGACTGGAACGACTGACGGGTGTTGGGGGTTGTTCTCAGGAGGGGTGTGTGAGGGATGGGGTCCTGGGGGTGTGGTTTGATGGGTGTTAATGGGTCTGGTGAGGAGGGAGTTGTCAGGGATGGTGCTATGGTAGTTGTTGCCATCTGGATAATATACTATATTTAATGTAAGTTTGTATCTGAAGAACCATTTTAGTTTACCCTTCCCACAAACATATTGCTTATTATACCCATGTGACTCACGCCTGAAGATAAACAACAGTAATCCATACTTGAAAAAAATATCCCTCACTCGATAAACATCAAACAGTCAAATCAGAAAGACAGACGAGCGCTGGAGGAAAGAAAATACTTCAATATTATCTGAGAGTTAAGAAGCTGCACAGGTCCTCACCACACATACTGTAGTGGCAACCTTCCCTTAACACATTGCATGACATTTTTAGTTGCGGTTAGAGCACAAGATGGTGTGGTGTATGGTGTAGTGTGTGGTGTGTGGTGTGGTGTGTGGTTGCTCTCGGCCGCGTCTCTCTCTCGCTACTTTCTAAATAGTTAAGAAAAGTGTGTTAATATTAGCACAGCTGAGGGGAGTTAACGCTTGAGTGTGTGTGTGTGTGGCTGAGCATAATATGATTACCACTTGTCTTATTGAAGTGTGTCAGCCCACCATGTTGTGTGTGTGTGTGAGGGGGGGGGGGTGATAAATTATAAGTTCATATACTGTACTTGTATTTTTCATGTAAACAGTCTGTATATAATACTCTTACACACTCACACTCACACAAACACACACAAATCCACAAAACACACACACATACACACACACACACAACATACAAATCCACAAAACACACACACACACACACATACACACACAATAGCGGACAACCACAAGGCTCGTTAAGGCGGTAGTTGTCCTCAGCCAGTTACTGTTGCTTTCCTCACCGTAGTTATCACCAATTACTCAATTATATCCTCGAACAGGTCACTGACTCGGGGGAGGGGTGGAAGTGCCTGGGGTGTGGTGATATTATAGTAGTGGTGGTGGCGAAATGGTGTGGTGGTATTGTGGTGTGGTGGTATTATGGTGCGGTGGTGGTGTCATACTATTGTGGCATCGTGAAGTTGTGATGGTGTAGTGGTGTCTTGGTGACATGGTGTGGTGGTGTTGGAGCAGCTCGACTGGTGCACCACGGTGGACTGGGGTTTGATCACAGCTACAAGACAAAGAGAGGTTCTGTAATGTAACGAATAATAAAGAATAATAAAAAAATACCATATTAATAATACTGTAAAGAGAAATATAGAGACAGACAAATCCACAAAGAAAAAAAAAATACTTTCATCTTGTATTTACATATTCAAACAGATTACTTTTTTTTGTAAATATTTATCAAACTACAACTTTTGAACTTTATAATGTGGATATACAAGTGACATTCCTGAGGCTCTGTTGACTGTACTGACCAGACCAGACTCTCTTGTGGTCACTAGTTCCCCCAATTTACATATAAATCACTATTAAATTCCCTAGACTTAACATGATGGGATATTAATACTTCTGACTTGATGAATACACACACACACACACACACACACACATGGGTACTGTACATGTAGACATTTATGTACACCCAAATACGCAAAAACGTTCACACACACATATTTATATACGCATACACATACTCGTATTCATGTGATTCACTAATATAATAATGTGTGTGTGTGTGTGCGTGTGTGTGCGTGTGTGTGTGTGTGCGTGTGTGTGCGTGTGTGTGCGCGTGTGTGTGTGGTAGTACCCGTGGGCCGCGTCTGTCTGGCCTATAAGAGCTCGGTCACTGCCTCCCTCCTCCCCCCCCCCACACACACATTCCTAACAGATAGGCCTATATATATATACTCCACATAAGCCTACATGACGAAGGAATCTTGGTTTTCATACATTATTCATACTAACTTTACGAGAGAGAGAGAGAGAGAGAGAGAGAGAGAGAGAGTTACGGTGGGTGTCTTGTTAACTCAGGTAATGTATGGTATTTGGTGTTCCTTTTCCTTGTTTTAATCGAAGGTTAGGGTCATGGGGGGGGGGGGGCAAGAGGAGGGAATGGTGTAGGGAAGTAGGAGAGAGAAAATAAGGGATAATCTGGATGAGGCTAGTGTGTGTGTGTGTGTGTGTGTAATTCGACCCCTGTGTAGCTCCCTTCACTAGTGCGTTTACAGGAGCTCGTCATATAAACATTCCACAAATTATAATATTGACTTATGTGTTTTAATATTGTTTTACTTTGATTCCTTATTGTGTCTACTACTGCTAGTTTCCTTCCGTCGAATGTAAACAAACACAGCACTGCCACACTGCACAAAATCTGACGAGCCCCTGTAAACGCACTAGTGAAGGGGGAGTATGTATCCATGTATATATTTATGTCTTTGAGGATATGTATGAATGTAGTCTTTTAAATATTTAGTATCGCGAAGTTATACTCACCAAATAAAGTAATTAATCGACAAAATAAATGTATCCCTGAGTTAATTGTCACCCTGTATTGTATAACCAAGCCGGCGTAACTTACTTTATATTGAGAGTTAAATAGGATCAAATTATATTGTGTAAATAATGAATCTTTCCATGTGTGTCTAAACCTGTATCCACACCTGTTTCTTCGTCAGCTGGTGCGTTCCCCTACAATTGGTGCGTTCCCATACAGCTGGTGCGTTCTTATATAGCTGGTGCATTCCCCTACAATTGGTGCGTCCCATACAGCTGGTGCGTTTCCTTACCATTGGTGCGTTCCCATACAGCTGGTGCGTTCCCCTACAATTGGTGCGTTTCCATACAGCTGGCCCTTCTCTCACCAGCTGGGATGCGGAAGTGTGGCACTAGTAGTCAGGCGGTCACAGATGGTGTTTCTGTAGTTATGCTTCTGTAATGGCTAACTTTCCTGTGTCTCTCTGTCTGTGCCTCAATGTGTTTCCCTGTCTACCGTTTGTGTGTCTGTCTTTCTGTGTCTGTGCCTGCTTGTCTGTATAGCCATGTCTCCCTTTCTGTCCACCTGTCTGTCTGTCTGTTTGTCGGCCTTTCTGTCTTTTTCCCCTTTTCCTGTTTCCTGTCTTTCTGTCTTTCTGTAAACTTGTTTGTGTCTTTTTGTCTGTATCTATCCGTCTGTTTATAATATATTGTGTTCTCTGTCTGTCTTTGTCAGTACGTTTATCTTTCTGTTAAGCATAGATCATTACCCCCAGTGCCGGATTTAGACCTGTGGAGGCCCATGGGCAGCCTCTTTGTGGAGGCCCCTCTCATTATAACTACCCAAGAGGGTGGGGTGGCGAGTGAAGCAAGCCTAAACATCTGGGAGTTCCGGGGGGCACTGTAAGCCCCCCGGGAAAATTTTGAAATTTTAACACTTCTTTGGAGAATTTTGAAGCCATATGCAGTTATATTGAGGAAATTAGAACATTGAGAAATTTTTAATTAACTGTATATTTATTGATAGTGTACAAATTCCCAACACACACACACACATACACAAATGAGACATGACTGGAGTCATTCATGTGGTTTCAAGTCGACCAGCCCTGATATAGCTACTATCGCACATATCAGAAATTTTCAAGAGACTTCATAGAAAAGAATATATTATTAGTTATTACAGATGATTCTTTGCATTATTAATCAGATAAACCTCTACTCAAATAATGCTTCTGTCCAAGAATGCATGTATAGGCTTCTTTAAGTCCAAGGTCAGATAGATTCAGAATAAGTATTAACTCAACTGATGGCATTCGTAATGGAAGTGATAATGAAAAAAATATTTTTTTTGTTTTTTTTTTTAATCTCAATTTCGTTATTCCATGTAGTTCATTTTTAATCAATATATTTTTGTGAAATTCTAAATATATTATTAGCAACACAAACAATAGCATTCATTAAAAATATACGGTTCATAGGAAAACCAGGTATTCATGAATTTCAAGGAGTAGCTAGCCAAATTTCTATCACGCTTCTTGCTGAACATAATTTTACGTGATGGAATAGATAAACATGAATTTTAAAGAATGAAAATAAAAATAATCCAAATGAATAAACAAATAACTAAAATATTGTAATATGTGGAGTCCCCTGAGCAGCTGCCCACTTTGCCCACTCATGAATCCGGCCCTGATTACCCCGTTATCACCACCGTAAACAGAGAGTTGTACTGCTCACTCCTCACCACCTTCTTCATTAACCTGTCACCTTCACAAAATGTCCCGTGACAAAATAAATGAAATATTATACATCATCGTCAGTTCAATGTCTTCATTTTTCACTAAGTACGTTGATCATCTCTGCCCACTCCCCCTCTCCGCCCTCTCAGGTGGTGTTGGGGGTGAGGGAGTGGGAGTGAGTGGGGAAGGGTGTGAGTATGAGGGTATAGAGGAGGCGTGGGTGGGGAAGGAGTGGGTCCGGGGGCGTGGGTGGGGGAGAGATTGGGCGTGTGGTCATGGAGAAATACAGTGTATCCCTCCACCCACCACAACGATGTGTACTACCGGAGGCTTCACGTTCACCCAAGGTGTACTGTAGACGGGTGAGTCACAAAAGATTAGTTCAGGTGACGTCACGCAGCCCGCGCTAGCCTGGCCAGAAGTAATACTTGGTGAACTCTTAAAGAAAAAAAAAGCTGATAACCACCAGGAAAGAAGAAAACACGAAGTTCCCAAGCGCTTTCGTGTAATTCATATCTGTACTCACCCCTGAAGATGTGAATTACACGAAAGCGCTTGAGAACTTCGTGTTTTCTTCTTTCCTTGTGGTTATCAGCACATATATATATATATATATATATATATATATATATATATATATATATATATATATATATATATATATATATATATATATATATATATATATATATCCGCACAACTCCCTTCTGGGCGGTTAAGAGGTATGATATATGATATTCATTTCTTGGGAAAATACTTCGATTGGTAGATAATTAGGCCCCTTGGCTTACACTAGCGACACTATTTCGTCTTTCGCGGCGACAAAACAGTATACAGCTGCCCGACCCAGCTTAATTTTATCCTCGGCCTCCGGACCCCCCGCAAGGTGGAGCCCACCTGCTATGAAACCTCCCACTTTATTTCCCACTTCCTAACTCTACCTTCCTCCTACACCGTCTTCCATCTTCAGGGCACACGGCTCTCTTCTCTCCATCTCATCATCATCAACAGTGGCTTGTTAACGAGCCGCCGCTCGGTTCAAGCAGCTTCTTCTATGTTCACAAAAAAAGTAAAATTACACCATATCATATTAAGTTATTTTTGTTTATTGTGTTGGGGGTTTCGCCGACTAGAAGTTAGGTAAGGTTTGGTAGGCTTCTTTGGTTAGGTTGGTGCGGTCTTTTAACAATGCTTCGGCCGCTTGTGTTATTTATCAACTAAGGTTAGCTTAGGTTTAATTTAGAAATACCCACTTTTTAGCAGTTTTGCCCAAACTTCGACAGTGTTCACTGCAAAACAAAGTGAAATTACGGTATTTTAAAATTTATTTTCGATGAAAAATCGGCAACAGTTATATCGTCAACAGGGGAAGTGTGCGGTCACGGGCCTGGCTGACGTCACTGTAGGAGAGACTTTAGTTGACTTCCTCTCTGGCTGACTGTCTACATAGACCTTGCTCCCACCTGCCACCACATCCGCATGCAAAGTTCTCCACTTCAACCTACACCATACCACCCCCCCCTCCCTACTGCACCATTACGCCCTCCACCACCACTATCACCACCACGCCCCCCACCGTCATACCCTCCACCACCACGCTTTCCTCCTTCATCCCCTCTTTCCCCCTTCCCCACCATATTACTTCCCTCCTTTCTCCTCCCCACATGCACCACATCACTCCCACCACATTTGAAACACCTGTTCACGTCCACCACCTGCTGGCAGTCACAACGCCGTAAAGGGAAGCTCCTGTGACGGGTTGTGTCGTGTGGACCCCACCAGTACATCTCTAAAATGAATGAACCAATTTTGTTGAAACTTCTGCACTGTTATATAGCAACAGCTCGGAGCAAAATGGTTGTATTTAGGGTGCTCTTGGACTGAGGTCAAGTTCACAATGGCAGGTCAAACAAGTGGTGCTGGGAGGTCACTGGAGGTTGATTTCCGTTTTATGTTTCTCATTGTTACATCCAAAAAGAAGCATCGAGTCCTTAGTTGATTGTTACCCTCGGAGTCGAGGGTCAAAGACTGCTCACGTAGCTACATTATTTAGGAATGTGCCTGACGGCTTTTTTCTGAATCGGCCTATCGGTTGTCCAGTCGTCTTTTCAAGGAGGAGGCAGCAGTTCCTTGTTATATGAAGCCCCCCAAAATATACATATCAGGCTAGGACTGGGAGTGGCTTCTGGGGGCAACCCGGACCCCACGAAAATTTAGTCAATCTTCGAGATACCATCCTCGTATCTGAGGGTTGGCGATTTTGGTCCTCCCTCCACTCGTAGCTGATCTAAAATATAAAACAATCTATACACGTCGTGGTCAGCCCCCGGAATTGCTTAATAAATTCTTCTTGTACCGTAACACTCCTGATAGCCACCGTCACCCCTGTCACTCACTCCACAATATAACACAAATGAAACAATATTTTCAGTACGTAACATAGAAAAGCAAGGGGAAGAAAGCACGTGGCTGTTTATACACATATATTAGCATCTGATGTTCATAAGAGACTCTGTGTTACGGCCTCAGTGGGACTGTAGACCTGACACGGTTCCCAGAGAGGAGAGTGCAGGGTGTGTGTGTCGCCCCAGGGAGGTGATAGAGCTGGCTTCATTAAGGTAGACGGGTGAACTACAGCTAAAAGCTCCCTGTACTAAACGTAGATGTTGTACCACAGGTAAACAAGACAGATAAGCTGTTTGCACTACCGTATAAGTAGATAGGTGAACCATAAGCAAACAAAACATAGACAAGTAGACAGACAGGCCGGATTTATACGTGGCTGGTGATTTACGAACCGCTGAATGATGTGGTGAATCACGTGTGTGGTTGCCCCCCCCCCCCCCTGCTGTAAATTGCCGCTGGCTCTGCCATAAACATCACAAATGAAGGAATTATTGAACCAAAAAATTGGTTTAGTCGAGAATGTAAACACTAACGCAGATTGTATTACGACTTTCCTAAACGTTTTCCGGTCTTGAAACGGGTTACTAATTATCGAGACGTTTCTGATCTTAACATTTTTTTTTTTTGGGGGGGGGGGGGGGGGTTTATCGTTTATGGTTCCCAAAACGTTTCCTAGCCTAGTGGTGGACGTTCCTTGTGTTCGATGAAACATTCTCACAGATTACAGATTGCTCCGGAGGGGGCTAGTTTATTGGGCATCCCCTTACATCCTGTGCATGGTGAAGCGCAGAAGCGTTTACAGTACCCAACTGGGAAGCATGCGGAGTTCATGCTTGCCTTTATGACTCATGCATTAAGGGCGTGGAAGACAATTCTCACTGTTTTCCATCCTTAGTGTACGGTGACCTTGGTGACCCCTGTCTGAGAGAGAGAGAGAGAGAGAGAGAGAGAGAGAGAGAGAGAGAGAGAGAGAGAGAGAGAGAGTGTGTGTATCAGCTGTGTTCATCACCCACTGATCATGATGGCTGATAGCTCGCCCTGTATGCGTACTACTGTGTACGTACTACTGTGTGTGTATGCTGTTGTGTGTATACTAGTTTGGGTATTTGCACCACGGTATGTTTATCATTTGTGTATGTGTGCGCGCGCATGTGCTAAAGCATGTATTTACTTTTCTGTGCACATAGTGAATACATAGTGAATTATAGTCGTCACCTGAGGATAATTCGATAGTGTGTGTGTGTGTGTGTGTGTGTGTGTGTGTGTGTCGTTATGTAACCACACGCTGTATGCCTTACTAAAACATCACCATATATACATGTACCATAGGTGTCAGATAATGGAGTTGTCACAGGAGAGATTCTTGTGTGACGGTAACGGTATGAAGGTCGCCCACTACCGCCCACGACCCCAGTCACGAGATAGACCAGGTCAACGTCCTCCCTCTGACCCCACCCCCCCTCCCTCTCTCTCTCTCTCTCTCTCTCAAACTATCTATGAACTATCTCACATTCCTTCCTTCCCTCTACTTCTCATTTCTCCCTTCCTTCCTTTTTTCCTTCCTTCCGTCCTTCCTTCCTTTTTTCCTTTTTTCCTTCCTTCCTTCCTTCCTCCCTTCCTCCCCCTTCCTCCCTCCCCATCCTCCCTCCCTCCCTTCCTCCCTTCCTTCCTTCTTCTCACCGCCCTTCCCAACCTGGAAAGCAACAATCACAAAACCTCAACCAGTTATTAGCGAGTTTTTCACGGGTTCAAACCCACAAGACGAAGACGGCTATGTGGGGTGTGGTGAGGAGACTGTGCAATGCGGAACTAGGAATACACACAAAGAGGCAGGCAGGCAGGCAGGCAGGCAGGAGTTAAAAACAGGTCTTGGTTGAGTGAGGTTGGAGGAGGTCGTGGTGTGGGCTGTCTGGGTCACCTGTTGTTGTTTTGTATTTGTATATTTTTGTATAATTTTGTTGTTATCATCATCATCTGTGATGTTCTTGGTGGTAGTGTTGTTGTTGTTTTCGTTGCTGTTGTTGGTAGTGATCTCAATTATGAAAACATTACAACAAGATGACATACCGGTATAGTTTCCTGTAGTTAGTTTTAATATGAGATGTAAACAGAGTAACAAGTTTAATTAATGAGTGATCGATGTTGTGCTTTCAGAGTCTGAGGGTTCCTGCCTGTTGGATATACTGGCCAACAGACACGCGAAGTGGGGAGGTCGACTACGTGGTGATCTTATCCTCAATGGTAATCACACCAGACCCTCTAAGGTTAGTCCTACACCACACCCTCCAAAATTAGTCCTACACCACACCCTCCAAGGTTAGTCCCACACCAGACCCTCCAAGGTTAGTCCTACACCACACCATCCAAGGTTAGTCCCACACCAGACCCTCCAAGGTTAGTCCCACACCACACCCTCCAAAGTCAGTCCTATACCACACCCTCCAAAGTCAGTCTCACACCACACCCTCCAAAGTCAGTTCCACACCACACCTTCCAAAGTCAGTTCCACACCACACCCTCCAAAATCAGTCCTACACCACACCCTCCAAAATCAGTCCCACACCAGACCCTCCAAAGTCAGTCTCACACCACACCCTCCAAAGTCAGTTCCACACCAGACCCTCCAAGGTTAGTCCACACCACACCCTCCAAAGTCAATTCCACACCACACCCTCCAAAGTCAGTTCCACACCACACCCTCCAAAGTCAGTTTTACACCACACCCTCCAAAGTCAGTTTTACACCACACCCTCCAAAGTCAATTCCACACCACACCCTCCAAAGTCAGTTCCACACCACACCCTTACCGGTTGACTTAAAGATAAAACCTAAAAGAAAAAGTCCACATAAACCATTAGGACTACACCGAGACTCCTGTAGATACGTTCCCTTAACACCGTGAATATTAACATCCACTTAACACCAACTAAGGTACCAAGCGCCCTCTAACTGGTGCTAAATATATGAATCAAGTTAAAGTAGAGTGTCAGTGTAGTTTTAATGGCAAATTTGGGTGTAATTTTTGTGTGTGTTCATCTTAAGTCAAGCATTTAGGTCCATTATTAAATCTTAAATTACGAGGAATATTAATTGTAGAAATCTTTGGTAACCTGACCTGTTTCTGAAGCTGCTGTGACCTCTTGTTTAACCTTTATTTGAACCTAAGAGGTTAATGCCCTCTTTTGACCCCACACACTGACATTTGTATTCACTTAACCTATTACAGTAATGTCTTATTGAATGATCTATAATTTGTCTTTACTTCAATAACCAATAATTATACGCATTAGTCTTATAAGTTATAGACAGTAGATTAAAGTCGTTATTAATTCTAACTTACAAATCACCTGTTTTGTTAAGTCACGTATTAATGTCATCACAGGTACTGCTTTAGTGATCACCTGTTGGGTATTTTTGTAAGTAGGATTAGGTTATTCTCAATGGGACTATTATGTTAATCACCACCTACCATCTCGCCATCACCTCATAACCAACTCACTACGTCAGCTCTCTACCACCACACCACCACTACACCACCACCAGTAACTCACCATTACCCCACCACCACACCCTGCTCAACACAACCTCCTTCGGCAGGTGGCGGCGAGGGCGGCCTATGTACAGCAGGACGTCAACTTCTGCCCCGACATGAGTGTTCGTCAGACCCTCCTCCTCCACTCCTTCTTCCGCTCCTCCGGCGACCACTCCAGGGTCAGAGAGGTCAAAGCCAGGGTGAGTACTGAGTCAGTGAGGTCAAGGTCAAGGTGAGTACTGAGCCAGGGAGGTCAAGGTCAGGGTGGGTATTGGGTCACAGTGGCACCCAGTCGGAGTTCTCCATCCAAACGAGAGTAAACCAGGACGTGTACTGGCACCAACTCTTATCTCCATTTCCTTGGCTGCCTTCCTTACCCATTCCAGTGCCAATCTAGCCAGTGGGGTGGACATCCAATACCATATGAAAGGACTTTTTGTCATACGACGACCCCAGGAAAGGACAAAGGTGTTGGTCACTTCCATCACTGAACTTCATTATGCCGAAGACTTTACCCTCGTCGCTCACACTAAACATGACCTAACCACATATCCTGAACACCCTGCATATGCACACTTCGGCCTTGATGTGATTGTACACGAGCCATAGATTCTGTTCCAGCCTGCCCCTGGTTCAGCCACATCTCCACCACCCATCCAGGTTAACAGGACCACCCTCTCCAACATTAACCAGACTGAAGATGAAGAGATCCAACATCGAATCAGCTGTACTTATCAAGGTATTTAGCAGTCGTAGGTCACATATAGGCGACACCTGCAGTAAGGCAAGGGAGTTTCTACTGGGTAACAGCACATGTGAATGTGTGGGGCAATGAGAAGATGGACAAGGGCCAGGGGTGCTGCGCCCCATCTAGCACCTGTACTTAAACCACTCCTGTATCAGGTTATGCATCTTGGTATCAAATGTAATTCTTTACTTTACCTTTTAAGGATTTCTGGCCACTTCGCCTTTCGGCTATATCGGCCGGAGCTGTTTGGGTCTTATTATACTCGGTCTCCTTACCTCGGTCTTACCATTCAGGCCGAGAGGTCACCTCCAGCAAGCGAGATGTCACGGGTTCGATTCCCGGGCCGGTGGAAGTTGTTTGGACTTACTTCTTAGCCCCCATTAGTCCCTGTTCACCTAGCAGTAAAGTAGGTACCTGTTGTAAGTCGAAAGTTGCGAATTCATATTCAGGGAAAGTTGTTGGAGCTTCCAAAAACTTGATGACATAAACCACTGACTCTTCAGGCTTCTACGCCCTTAACTCATGAGACATAAGGCAAGCATAACCTTAGCATGCTTCCCTGTTGGGCGCTGTAAACGCTTCTGCACTTCACCTTACACAAGGATGTAGGGGGGTGCCCAATAAAAAAAAAAAAAAAAAAAAAAAAAAAAATAATAATAATCTTATGTCAGCAAAGCTGACTCGTTTCTCAGTACAGTATTGACCAGTGCTGGCTCATATCTCTCTGTGAGTCTGGAGGACCAACATAATCGGTCCTCCCTCGAAGCTCCGAGAGCGACTTCCCACCTCGGAGTTCCAATGTTGGGATGTTACTGATGGCCCAAACAAGGTCTTGAAGATTACAGCGGAGATTCGCCCCTGGACGCATTCTCGAATGTTACGAAGGTGAGAGACATCCTGGGCCAGGCTTGGCTGACACACAGCCATCTGATGGTACGAGACCCCCAGCCAGAATGCGGTGACTGCTTGTTCCCCTTTACTATTAAAGACTTGCTGGACGAGTGTCCTAGTCTGGTGGACCTGAGGGACATCTCCCCAGGACTCGGGGAGGGGATGTTTACTACCACCTGTCCTTGGTTCTTGAGTAAAAGTCTCATTGTCCGAGGATGGAGTTATTCAGTTTTTTGGAGGGGGCTGGCGGCTGTCCTCCTCCAAAATATATGTAAAGGTATATGTTTTATTGATGACTTTATATAATATAATTTTTTATATAAAAATTTCTTTTTTTGTGAACTTGGCGTCACTGTTGCTACGCCAGATGTACTTCTATAAATCAGTGAATCGAATTACAGCAAAAAGAAGAGAGAAGGTATCTAACTGTCTCTGTGTTTCCAATTGGTTGTTACGGTGTCCGGTCATATTTCTCTGAGTACAACAGACCACATCACCAAGTGTACATATTTTAATGAATTTTAGTGATTTTAGTGTATAGCCCGTGAAGAGTTGGCAAGTTGAGGCTCCGTGGAACTATGTATTTTAGGAAGGATTGTGTCCCCTGCAGTGAGGTTTTTCACTACTGTTTTGTATAGCTGTGAACTCGTTAACTACTCTTGCTCCTCAGCCCACCACAGGCCGCCTCGGGCTGACCTCCTGGAAGTACACACACACACACACACACACACATAGGCCGTCATTTCATTCTAGAGTACCGCTCGTTCCTGAGGCCCTACCTAAGTCCCGCGGCTCTGCAAGGACTTAATACTATGACTTAGACGAAGATTACAGCTTATCAGGAGTATTGCGGCTTCTCTTGTGGTTTTCAGGTAGCCCCGCTTGTTGGCCAAGTTTGATGTGTGTGGCAATAAATATACCTGAAGTCTGAGGCGTATACTGAGGTACAGGGACGAGCTGCTGTACCTGTTTATGTATTTTCTGAATAGATATTTCAAGGAAAGGAAGACAAAATCACATTGTATAACCATCTATCCATTCACCCGTTCATCCATCTGTTCACCCTTCCATCCACCCGTTCATCCGTCCATTCATTCACCTGCCTATCCATCCGTCCGTTCTCCTGTCCATCCATCCGTTTACTCGTCCATCTATCCGTTTGCCCGTTTGCTGTCCATCCATAGGGTCACACATCCGCCCGCCCGTCCTATTACTGAACACCATCCCCACACAAACCCGATCATGTTGACAGTTGAGTACTTCCTAAACATCTTAATCAAGTGATGATTCGCCACCAGCTTATTTTTTTTTTTAAATAACTTATCGCTGCCTGAGAGGGTTAGGTTAAGTTAACTTGAATTAGCATTAGGGTAGTTAATCTTAAAGGGAAATAAACTGGGGTTCCTACTCCTCACGTGGGCCTAAAAATTTGCCTGCCATCATGTGTACACCACTAACCACCTGCCAGCGTGTGTACACTAATCACCTGCCAGCGTGTGTACAGCACTACCACCTGCCAGCTTGTGTACAGCACTAACCACCTGCCAACGTGTGTACACTAACCACCTGTCAGCGTGTGTACAGCACTAACCACCTGCCAGCGTGTGTACACTAATCACCTGCCAGCGTGTGTACACTAATCACCTGCCAGCGTGTGTACAGCACTAACCACCTGCCAGCGTGTGTACAGCACTAACCACCTGCCAGCGTGTGTACAGCACTAACCACCTGCCAGCGTGTGTACAGCACTAACCACCTGCCAACGTGTGTACACTAACAAACAGCCGGCGGGTGTAGTTAGTGGTCCACACCTCGCTCTTACGACCTCTCGCCCGCCACCATTAATAATAACCCGTCGCGTGGGAAGGAAGCGTCGTGTTGCGAAGAAAAAAAATGAAACTGGAAACCCGTCTTTACCGACGTTGTTTACTTTGTGTGAATCATCTCTTGTTGACGTCTCTCTTGTTGGTGTTGTATAGAGTTGTTCATTTATTTTGTTGGTGTTTCCTATGTTTGTGTGCTGTTGAGTCACATGGTTGTTTACGTCTCTTGTTTGTAGTTTATCATCATAATGTGATACACTGTAGTTACTTCATGGCTCTGGCTAATAACTAGACTAGCTTAACCACCCAGTTGCGGTCTGATCAACACTCTAAAGCTGCTGATCTTTTTTCCTCAGATCAATGGGCTGATCAACGACTTGGGGCTGGAACAAGTGCGACACACACGGGTTAAGGAGCTAACATTAAGTGAACGTCGGCGGTTGAACGTGGCGTGTCACCTGCTGCTGGAAACCGACCTTGTGCTGCTCGACCAACCCACCCGTGGTATGGACATCTTCGACACCTTCTTCCTCATCGAGTACCTGAGGCAGTGGGCGTGTCGGGGTAGGATAGTGGTAAGTTGAGAACCATGGATCGTGAGGAAGACGTTGGTGGATGTCCATTGTTAATGTGACCTCATACACGGGTACATATAACATGGTAATTTAGATATTTATTCATACACACACACACACACATACACACATACATACACACACACATACACACACACACACACACACACATACACACATACATACTACATACATACATACATACATACATATTTACACATACACACATATATATTTACACATACCTGTACATATATATTTATACATCCATACATACACATACATAAATATTTAAACACACACACACACACACATACACACACTACTTCCGAGACTTATTAATTACAATACAATCATATATCATGTATCTCTCACCTACTGTGTCCTGTATCTCTCACCTACTGTATCATGTATCTCCCACCTACTGTATCATGTCTCTCCACAGATCTTAACGATACAGCCTCCCACCTACGAGATCTTCTCCATGATCTCTAGGGTGGCTCTCATTTCCACCGGCCGCCTCATGTACTTCGGCAGGAGACGAGAGATGCTGCCTTACTTTGCCTTCATTGAGTACCCGTGTCCTGCCTACAAGAACCCCTCAGACTACTACCGTAAGTACCCATGTCCTGCCTACAAGAACCCCTCAGACTACTACCGTAAGTACCCATGTCCTGCCTACAAGAACCTCTTAGATTAATATTGTAAGAACTTGTGTCCTGCCTACAAGAACCCCTCAGACTATTACCGTAAGTACCCATGTTCTGCCTACAAGAACCTTTTAGACTAATACGTACTGTAAGAACTTGTGTCCTGCCTACAAGAACCTCTTAGATTAATATTGTAAGAACTTGTGTTCTGCCTACAAGAACCCCTCAGACTATTACCGTAAGTACCCATGTCCTGCCTACAAGAACCTTTTAGACTAATATTGTAAGAACTTGTGTCCTGCCTACAAGAACCCCTAAGATTACTACCATAAGTACTGTACTTTGATCTACATTTAAAGAAATGCAGTACTCACTAAACATGTCCAGCTTTTACAAGAAAACCTCAGAATACTGCTTAAATATTTTTCATGAATATATTGTACCCTGTACTGTGTAATGCATGGGTATTAGAGCAAATGTTACTTGGTTCAGTATATTTCTCTATTTCCCTTGATTGAGATGACTTACCCTTTACGTTCGGTTGCTTAATCCCTAGAGTACAGGTACTTATCCCCTTCAGTACCATAATCCTAATCCCTTGGGTGCAATGACTTAACCCCTTGAATGTAGTGTCATGACAGTCATGGGAGCTAGGTCATCGTATTCAAGGGATTAAACAAATATATCATTGATGTATTAATGTATGTATTATAGGTACTTCAATAACCACAGTCTTTCACCAAAGTTTAATCTAGTTCACTTATACAACAACAACCTTTAAAAGCTAAGATAGTCTATTTACTGAGTTTATCTTAATTACAGTTATATTACTCGTGTGACACTGAGGTACTTGGTGCTGTCTAACTTAGCGCAACAACATCTCACAGACAATCCTCAAAGATTCCAATTACCATCAATAACTCCAATAAAGACAAATAATTTCACTCTAACGTAATTCACTGATTGTAAAGTGACTTATATATGTGCTGTGACTGTGATAATGATGGTACATTGTGTCTCACCTACTCGTTCTTCACAGTTGACCTGGTGACCTTAGATGACCTGAGCGCTGAGGCGATGCTGGAGTCGTCACAGAGGGTGGAGATGCTGGCGGAGACTTTCAGACGCCGGCAGGAGGCACTCAGTGACCCGGGGCCTCCTGGTCCACTCCCACCCAAGGTCCGCAAGGAGAACCTCTGCCTCCAGCTCCTTGGCCTCTGGATGTAAGTCTTATGGGTGACTACAATAGTGTCTGGGTGATGGTCTTGGGTGTAGGGTGGATGACTAAAGCAGCCTCTTTAAGATAGTATTGGGTGAGAGGTGGATGACTCAGGTAGCCTCTGGACTTGAAAGATGACTACAGTATCCTTTGGATGATAGCCTTGGAGGATGATATTAATGTAACAGTAATGGCCAATATTTATAATATAATTCTGTATTGAAATGAGACATAAATACACTCTTGAGATCAAGCCACTTGAAGTGTGATCAAATTATGGATTGACTTTTGTCTTTCCATGAGAGTTAACTTTAGCAGTGTAAACAATACTGTTGGAATCATATAATATAGAGCAAATTAGTAATTCCTAAACTAAACTACCCTACCCTACTCTACTTTACTCTACTCTACTCTACTCTACTCTACTCTACCCTACCCTACCCTACCCTACCCTACCCTACTCTACCCTACCCTGCCCTACCCTGCCCTACCCTACCCTACCCTAAACTAAAACTAAACTAAACTAAACTAGCCTAGGCTAACCAAATTCCCATTCTCCTCTTTCTGAAATTATAAACCGCACCAGAAACTACTTAATGATCTAACCTTCACAATAGAATCAGTCATTGATTTATTACAAGCTAAGCTGCGACACAAAATACATACGACTCCTTGGTTGTCAATATAATCTTATAGTAGGTTAATATAGTTCAATCGTCATCAGGGGTTTATTATAACTATGCATCATCCTGTGCTTTAAATGTCTTCCTAGCTCAATATTGACATTTGAGTTTTATTATTGGGTTCAGGTCACTATGTTTCAGTCTCTCACAGTAGATGGTTCAGGTCACTATGTTTCAGTCTCTCACAGTAGATGGTTCAGGTCACTATGTTTCAGTCTCTCACAGTAGATGGTTCAGGTCACTATGTTTCAGTCTCTCACAGTAGATGGTTCAGGTCACTATGTTTCAGTCTCTCACAGTAGATGGTTCAGGTCACTATGTTTCAGTCTCTCACAGTAGATGGTTCAGGTCACTATGTTTCAGTCTCACAGTAGATGGTTCAGGTTACTATGTTTCAGTCTCTCACAGTAGATGGTTCAGGTCACTATGTTTCAGTCTCTCACAGTAGATGGTTCAGGTCACTATGTTTCAGTCTCTCACAGTAGATGGTTCAGGTCACTATGTTTCAGTCTCTCACAGTAGATGGTTCATGTCACTATGTTTCAGTCTCTCACAGTATATGGTTCAGGTCACAATGTTTCAGTCTCACAGTAGATGGTTCAGGTCACTATGTTTCAGTCTCACAATAGATGGTTCAGGTCACTATGTTTCAGTCTCTCACAATAGATGGTTCAGGTTACCATATTTCAGTCTCACATTAGATGGTTCAGGTCACAATGTTTCAGTCTCACAGTAGATGGTTCAGGTCACTATGTTTCAGTCTCACAGTAGATGGTTCAGGTCACTATGTTTCAGTCTCTCACAGTAGATGGTTCAGGTCACTATGTTTCAGTCTCTCACAGTAGATGGTTCAGGTCACTATGTTTCAGTCTCTCACAGTAGATGGTTCAGGTCACTATGTTTCAGTCTCTCACAGTAGATGGTTCAGTTCACTATGTTTCAGTCTCTCACAGTAGATGGTTCATGTCACTATGTTTCAGTCTCTCACAGTATATGGTTCAGGTCACTATGTTTCAGTCTCTCACAGTAGATGGTTCAGGTCACTATGTTTCAGTCTCTCACAATACATGGTTCAGGTCACTATGTTTCAGTCTCACAATAGATGGTTCAGGTCAATGTTTAAATGTACACAAAATATAAAAACTATTTCAGTAACAAAACACGACCAAAAATACTCTAGTAAATAGAAAAGCATAAGAATACAGCACAGCGGACACTTCATTTGACTCTAGAGTACTTGCGTCACTTTTGTAAACAAACATCGTTTGGACACTTCAAACTCACACCAAATTTCTGTAATGGACGCTGCTACCCACAATCATTTCTTTTTCGTCTTGGTCAACTTTAACAACACCACACCTTTCGCTAAAGCGATTAATGCTGCCATAAAAACATACAATGAAGCCATCCTGCTCTCCAACTGAGCTCAAACTATAGCTGTGTGAGTTGGGCACTTGGCCAGCGGTTCCTTTCGCCAGTGACCAGTGTGCGGATCGTACCGTTGACTTATTGCCTGTAGATGAAATGCTCTCGTGGATTTATTCCAAAGAAAACTCTAGTGTGACAGCAGCTTAACCTAAACTATGCTTGTGTATGTTTCAGCCGGGCTATGATCTACCAGTTTCCATACAACATGGTCAACTGGCTAGGGATGACTGTGGTGGCGGGGGTGATGAGTGTGGTGGTGGGCGCTGTGTACTGGGACGTCCGCACCGCCCCTACCCAACACCAAGACAACGTCAACAACCGAGTCGCCTTCCACTACGTCATGGCTGGAGTGGCCCTCTGGCCCATCCTCCTCATGGCCATCTCGGAGGTGTGGCGGGACAAACCGGCCTTGGCCAGGGATGTAGACGATGGACTCTATTCTCGAGGAATCTATATTTTGACCAAGGTGGGTGTTTGGCCACTATCTAGAAGGTGTGCAACCACTGTCTAGGTGTGTGTGTGGCCACTGTCAGGAAGGTGTGTGGCCATTGTTTAGAAAATGTATGGCCACTGTCTAGAAGGTGTGTGGTCAATGTCTAGAAGGTGTATGGCCACTTTCTAGAAGGTGTTTGACCACTATCTAGGCAAGTGGCCAATGTCTAGAAGGTGTATGGCCACTGTCTAGAAGGTGTGTGACTACTATCTAGGCAAGTGGCCAATGTCTAGAAGGTGTATGGCCACTGTATAGAAGGTGTGTGGCAAATGTCTAAAAGGTGTATGGCCACTGTCTAGAGGGGTGTGTGGACAGTGTGGCCACTATCTAGGCAAGTGGCCAATGTCTAGAAGTTGTATGGCCACTGTCAAGGTGTGTGATCAATGTCTAGGTGTCATAATTAACACTGATCCTCCTCACCTGTGACATGATTAAATGATCCTCCTCTCCTGTGACATGATTAAATGATCCTCCTCACCTGTGACATGATTAAATGATCCTCCTCACCTGTGACATGATTAAATGATCCTCCTCACCTGTGTCATGATTAAATGATCCTCCTCACCTGTGACATGATTAAATGATCCTCCTCATCTGTGACATGATTAAATGATCCTCCTCACCTGTGACATGATTAAATGATCCTCCTCACCTGTGACATGATTAAATGATCCTCCTCACCTGTGACATGATTAAATGATCCTCCTCACCTGTGACATGATTAAATGATCCTCCTCACCTGTGTCATGATTAAATGATCCTCCTCACCTGTGACATGATTAAATGATCCTCCTCATCTGTGACATGATTAAATGATCCTCCTCACCTGTGACATGATTAAATGATCCTCCTCACCTGTGACATGATTAAATGATCCTCCTCACCTGTGACATGATTAAATGATCCTCCTCACCTGTGACATGATTAAATGATCCTCCTCACCTGTGACATGATTAAATGATCCTCCTCACCTGTGACATGATTAAATGATCCTCCTCACCTCTGACATGATTAAATGATCCTCCTCACCTGTGACATGATTAACACTGTTTCACTTCCAACAGATCTGCTACAGTTTTCTAGCAGCAGGTGGGACCTTCTTGGCCTACATCCTGCCAGCGTACACCATGGCAGGCTTCCCCACAGCAGACAAATTCTACTTCTACCTTGGCTACATGTTACTCTACCTCTTCGCTGCTCGCGCCGTCGCCATCGCTGCCGCCTGTGTGTTCGACGCCCGGCACACTGCGGCCATGACCACGGGTTTCGTCATGACCGTGGCCGTGTTGGGTGCTGGCTTCACCGTTCACCCGCTGGTCAGTGGCTCATCTGTCCCTTTCAGGAGCATCATTGATGTTGGAATCTCTGGGGTCAGATTTTCAGTGATCCTTATATTTAGGGATCAGTTGCCCCTGAGTCGGGTGGGTGTGTGAGGCACTTGACTTGAGCCCCTGAGTGGGGTGAATGTGTAAGGATCTTGACTTGACAGGGTCAGTTGCTCCTGAATGGAGTGGGTGTATGGACCTTGACATGGCAAGGTCAGTTGCCCCTGAGTAGGGTGGGTGTGTAAGGAGCTTGACTTGTCAGGGTCAGTTGCTCCTGAGTAGGGTGGGTGTATAAGGATCTTGACATGACAGGGTCAGTTGCTCCTGAATGGCATGGGTGTGTAAGGAGCTTGAATTGACAGGGTCATTTGCCCTTGAGTAGGTTGGGTGTGTAAGGAGCTTGACATGGCATGGTCAGTTGCCCTTGAATGAAGTGGGTGTGTAGCAAGCTTGACTTGACAGGATCAGTTGCCCCTGCATGAGGTGTGTTGGAAAAACTTACCACACTGTCACTCAGTTTTAGACTCTAAGGCAGTGGTCGGCATCTCAGGCTAGTGTATAGCACTTTATCATCTCAGTGGGTCGTGTGAGTGGCCTACTTCATATCAGTGGGTCACAAAATTGATACTTGGCATGAGCACTAACCATGACCCCTCAATAACCATAAATTACATTTGACTCAGGCCGAATGTTTCCTAATGAATTGTAGAATATAATAAGAACAAAAGAAATAAGTAATGGTACGTTCAGGACATCATCTCCCATATTACAGTATGTCACACCCGAAGACTAAATTGAGGAGGTGGGGGCAGTTTATAATACAGGGGGTACAGTATTTATTTACGATAATGATTACCTTACAATACATCATAGGTAAACAACCTCCCACAACCACTGGCAGTAGAACACAGAGTTGATTATGAAGTGTTGCCATATCAAGAAACAAGTAGTCCTACTTTATGTGTGAATCTAAATACAGTATACCTGTACTAAGAAATTAAGTCAAATCAATTAAAATTTCCAGTGAATTATCAAAATATTAATATATATTGATGTTAGTATAAACCCACCAAATTACAAAAATACTTGATACATAATTGCAAAAAATTTGATAAATGGTCATATCAGCGCCGCTACTTGTATGGTTCTTTCATGTGCATGGGCGTTGGTCAAACATTATGTATCGTGGGCCAAATGTAGCCTATAAACAGCAGGTTGCCCACCACTGTTCTAAAGTCTTCTTGTCTCAGCTTCAAGGGAGCATTAAGACTGACACACAATCAGGAAATTTTTCCCTGGGAAGATTCACTTTAACATGAATGTTAACTTTGGAAATTAAACTCTCATTAACATATCAGAAAATATTAGTCAAATTTATTAAAAGCTTGTGTTTTAATTGGATTTTTATTTTCTTGGTGATATGTGTTTTATGTCACTTTTTCAGATGTTCCAGAATGTGTAAAGTCACTTTAATACATAAAAGGAAAATCTGTTGTTAGTCAGCTGGGGAACCATTTACAGGGTTAATTCTTAGTCTTAGTTAATACCTTCATGGCCTTACTTCACTAACAGATCAGTTATTGATTAAATTGTCACTTTGATCAGTGAATAACACTCTTCCAACAGCAGTAGGTAGTTCATACATTTCTCCCTGAGGATAACAAATAACAGAGTGTGTCTCCGTCACTGCCTCAGGACATGTCAGCGTGGACGTGGCCGACACTCTGGTGGTCACCTGCTCGCTGGGTCCTACACGAGGTCAACCGCTACGAGTTTGACAACACCAACGAATTCCTCTGTGACCGCAACCCAGTCCTGCAGGACTCTGCCTCAGCCATCCAGAGGAAGGTAAGAACTTGGTCAGGACTACTGTAGGGATGAACGAGGTAGGAGGCTGTGGCTCTCTGGGGTGGGGACTGGGGAGGTGTTGAGACGGTGCAGCTGCGTAAAGTGTTCGGTGTGTGTTGGTGAACTGGGCTGGGATTAAGTAGAGGTACAAGATATAACTGGGATGAGCTTAGAAAAGTGAGTATTGTATTTAATATATTTAATATAATGAAGTTGAAATGGAATGAAAATTACTGTATCTTGAAGTGAGGACTTGTGATGGAAGATAGCATGATCAAGGTATGAAAAGGTGTTCATAATGATGAGGGATGCATGAGAGTATCTGGATGGGCTGAGGATCAGAGTTTGGTACAGTAAGTTATTAGAGAAGAGTGGCGACCCTGATGTTAAGCCGGGATGGTGAGAAAGAGGAAGTTTGAAGCACTTTGTTTGTTGAATAAAGGTGTTTCCCACTACCTGCTATTTATGACCAAAAGCTATAAGAATTCTGACCAGTGACTCGGCAATTTATTTCACCTTATGGCTGGAAAATTAGAATAATGCAACTGAATAAAGTATAAGTACAATATTTCATTCTTTCATTCTCTCACTACAGTAGTTACTTTGTTCTTTCCTTTGTGTCATTTTCCTGTGAATCCTATGTTAGTGAGTGTGAGCCTCACTGTACAGGACCAGTCAGCTAGATGACTCTTCTCGTCATCATCATAGTGAAATTTTGCAGTTTATTCACTATAGTGAGTTCCAGCTTCATATAGTAGATGATAAACATTATGATATATTAGAATAAAGTAACTGATTATAGATAGAATTATGTTGGCTATGTGTTGCCACCACAGACAGATTGTCAGCTCCCTCAACAATACGAGTGTCCCCAGTTTAGGTATTCCATAGCTGTTGTGACCTCTGACCTTTGGCGGATAGGTCATGAGTACTGTATGTGTGTTGGTAATGACTCGCCTGGTTGTCCCTGGCAGGCACCATGTGGGGTAGTGACTGGGTCTCAGGCGTTACGTTACCTGGGGTTGCCAGAAACGGCCCTACCAGACGTCTTCTACCCAGCCGTGTTCATCGTTGTCGCCTACCTCTTCAGCCAGCTCATCAGTGTCATCGCTTTCATCGCCAGCAAGAAGCCAAATCGGACCAAGAAATATAGAACTGAATAATCTTAGATAATATTAGTGTTTATAAGGTGGTGATAACCAGCTACATTGTAAAGTGATAACTAATTTTACTTTGTTGTCGGCGACGGACAGTTAGTGAAAGACAATAACAAGAACTGTGTTATTATTACTCTAAGATGCATTAAAAATTTGAGTGAATTTCAATAGAGGTTATGTGTTAAAAGAAGTTAGTAAAGATTTTCTGTGATTTTATTAATGAAATAAATAAATAAATGGTGAACATCAGTTAAATACAAAGACTTACATTCAGACCTAAAGACAGGAGATGTATGGATATTAAAGTCAGTGTAAGTTTCACATGTTTAGTACTGTATTCATGTGATCTTTATATTGTGTTAATAATGTGTTAATCTTGTCAGTACAGTACATCACTTCTGCAAGGTGTTTCCAGTTCATCTCAGCCAATTATATCTGCTCATACAGTCAGTCGTGGTTTATATTCTGTCAACAAACTCTTTCCCATCCATTGTATCAACTTTGTCTTTCACCCCCAACTCCACGCCATACACGAACAGAAGGCTTTGACAGATGGACTGCTCACAAACACGTAATATTCCACAACACATAAGGTTAGTCTTAATACTCTGATTGGTGTTTACTTTAAGAGATGTTTCTTATTGACAGATTATGAACAACACGAAAAAGCTCACCCAACTGGAGTCGCCAATATCTACCATCATCAGTATGTTTATTTATATCCACATTACACAACATCTTTGGCTAATTGACTTTTATAGGTCATGAACATTTGTGACTAGTTGATTGTTCTTGGATTGTGAGATTCTTTAATATACTGTATACAAATGTGATGATTATATATGTATACAGCAGTAAATCCAAGAGTTTGATGAGAGGGGTGGAGAGAGTAGGAAAACCAACAAGGATGTGGCCCCCCTCCCTCAGCGTCAAGATCCATGACAACACAGAAACAAAAACTGAAAAATTCCCTAAATTACAAAGTGAATTATTTAATTGTTGTTGTTATACCCCCACATGGTGACGGGTGGTAGCACTCATCTGTGTGTGTCTGTGCTCATCTATTTATGCTTTATAGTGTATATTTATTGTTAGTCATGACTTATCTCCCAAATATCTGATTGTTTATACTTAACTAACAATGTACCTTGAACATATAATCAACGACCTCACCAGCCAGGACTCGAACCCTAGACCTTATGCGTGTGACCAGGGAACGCTACCAACCATGCCACAAGGACACTAAAAGCAATCCTAGACTATGTTATATTTCACACAAAGCCTGTTCATCGAGCTGATGGTGCCGTGAACCTCCCATTGGGGATTGCCCATGCCACTTATGTGGTGGGAGTAGCAATTTACCGTGTGTTATGTGGACGAAAATGAAGTATACGTATATGGTACCTTGTGTTTCATATATATATATATATATATATATATATATATATATATATATATATATATATATATATATATATATATATATATATATATATATATATATAAAACAGCAAAATTTATGCAGGAAAAAATGTTTTTGCTGCTTTTATTTACACAAAAGAAGCACTAACCTAACCTACCCCCCTAGCAGGGGGGTAGTGGGAGTATTTCGCGCGCGGTTCCTTTGAACGTGCATGCGGTATTATAGTATAAATTATAAAAAAGAAACACTTCCCCAAAAGAGAACACTGTCACTAGCAATTAACAAAAAAAAAATTTTGGTAGAAAAGCAGTGTCTTGCTAGAATCGTTGGCAGGATTAATCTACACGTTAACCTTGGCAGGATTAATCTACACGTTAACCTTGGCAGCATTAATCTACACGTTAACCGTTCTGCGTATGCTAACTTCTAGCTGTGACATATCATTCTGAGTATTGTGTATATAAATATCAAACCTTCACAACAGTAGCTCATGTTCACCATACTTCATCATAACAACGAATACCAACAACAAACATATAGTGCCACTTCCTTCATGTAGAATCACCTCTTATTGTGATTAACTTGGTATCAGGAGGAGAGTCAGTCATTTTAAGGTTCTATACATGGTACCAACAACAGCTTCAATCACGTTTGTGTGGACCTTGAAATATCAAGAATATCATGTGTCACATACATAATTATGTTCTTTATATCATTATTGGATCTATCCTCTTGTACTGCATCCAGTGCACCAGTTGATACTTTGTATATGATGCTCATTTGTTTTAAGGTAAGGATACAATGTCAAGAAGGGAATTCACTGCTCAATACTACGACTGTCAGGCCCCAGGCGCCATTGCCCGATAATCTTACTTATTGTTCGTAAGATAAATATACTGCAGGCCTTGGTAACATTTTGTTATGCTTCTTAAACAAGTATGTAATTAGTTAGCAGATTTTGAGATGTAAGATAATGAAACACTTTACATAACCCTCATTTACTGTACGTTGTAAGAAAAAAAGGAAACGATTTGATATTGTCACTACTGTACTGCCTCTATAGATGCCTGTGCCCATCAGGTTGGATTTTCTGTGGGTATTGTGTTATGGTGTACCTCGTCTGTGATGGGGGTAATGCCAGAGTTGGGTCTCGTACACAACAGCTGTATTATGGTACCGTACAAAATTTGACAGATGCTAACAGATGATACAGACATGGAAATTCTTAATATGTGCCACTAAAACACATCATCTTAGTCAAATAAAATTCCCAGCTTTTAGTTCCAGCTTTGTGATTCCTGCATTATAATATTATTCTTGTTGTTTATGATATTCTGATCCTCATTCTTTTGATTATCAAGTAGGAATACATTATCTCTGAATTCTTATTTTTGCAATTCAACTGTTGTATCAATGTGTGTGTCAAGTGTTGAATAGCCCTAAGACTGTGGTGGTGTGTTTTAACCACGAGTAATAAAGACGAGCTTGAAAGTTTAAGCCAAATGAACAATTAGTTTTCACGTGTGTCCGTCTCCTCTCAGTACAGTATGACCATTGTGTTAAAACTTCCAGAGTTTCACAAAAACTTATTTCATAAGTTTATATGACATATTATTGTAGTTATGTAATTATCTTTCAAGTCTTACTTATTGTTTTATATTATACTCTCATTATGTTTACTTTTTTAATATGCCTCTTATTATTACTTTAATATTTTGACTAATATGAAGGTGCTGTTATATAACTGTGTTAAGATAAGTGATCCCTTAATGGAGGTAATTTACTCCTAACATGTGAAGTCTGTGTAAAAATATCATCAAAATATTTATTTAATTGTAATTAATAACAAGTACTGTAATTACATTGTAAAAGACAATCTTGTTATGTATAGTTGAGGACTGATGGCCCTCATGTTACAAAGTTTCCCTTATCTCTGTAAATAAATAAGTACAGAAGTGCTTAGCTGAAACAGAAATTTTGTAACTATGAATAATATTATTCATCAGGAAGAGTTTGTGTATAAATATAATATTTTAAGGTTACTCTATTTGACATAACTTGTCTAAAATAATCATACCGTCTATTATTATACAGTTTTTGTGTATTTTTATGTAATGTCAGCTTTTTACATTACATTGAAAATTTTTATTAGATATTGTAAGTCAATTTGTGCGTTTGTAAATAAACTGTCTTTTGAAGTAATACAGACTGTGTTTTACTGCCTTTAGTTTTATTGTATTTATATGAATAATTTATCAAGAGATAGTTTTTGTTTATGTTATATTGTAAAGAGAGGAGGGACAGAGTCTGGCCCCTAGGAAGGTAGATAAACATAACTTTCTTCACTTTATTTTACTCACTTACATGCGAACACAATACTGTACTGTATATAATTGAGAAAAAAATTAAAAACTCATAAGGTAAAAAACATGAAGTGAATAAAAAAATTGTCAACAAGAGTAGTAGGGGGGAGACGAGTGTGGAGGAGACCATTTTCTATGGGTCTGTAAACTATTCCTTGAACCAATCAGAGAGGTCCATTCCCTGGACCATTCAGAGGGATCCAGTCCCTGGACCAATCAGAGAGCTCAGGGTTTCCAGGCATCACAAGCGCAGACATGTGTGGTCGAGAAGGGTTTCCGGGTACCACAGGCACAGGGAACTGAAGACTGTAAGGATATCCGGGCATCACAGGTGGGGTCTTGAAGGGTTTTTGGTCATCTAATTGGCTCGACGCAGCAAATGTGTAATTTTTTGTTTATACTAATACCTGTAGACTTTAATTATCTCAATATTACATGTTAGTTAACATATATTACCTAATGCATATTATGCTCCATAGTCACTAAAAATGTAGCAATGTCTTTTCGTAAGTTACCCACTCGAAGGTAAAAGTTTTCTCTTGTAAGGAGACACCGTCCATTTTCTATAGTATTATCTGAAGTGCCACCATGATAATTATGTGGTGTCTGTAAATTTGAATTTAAGTTGTAATAGGAATAGGTAGCTGCAAGATGTACAGTATATACCTGCTTTTAGCTGAAACATTCAAGATCCATTGTGAGTGTTGTTGAAGGCTTCCACTGAGGTATAGTTTCTGGATCACTTCCAACACTTCACATAGGTCTGATACATTTACCCTTTTCTAGATCATTGTTCTCTAATATTTTCATCTGATACCTGCAGTAGCTTTGTTCACTAATCGTTCACAGACGTAAATAGTGTAGTGGACTTCTCCCCTACAAACGCTGTTTGTCGCTGCCTAGCCGACCCCATCAATTCCCCAGTGTATGCCTCGTGGTCTAGGTCAACCAGCGCCGCCATACACCACGGAGCGGGGTTCAACTGCTAAGCCACGCCTACCCCCGCTATTTAAGACCTGACCTCGTGGTGCTCTCGCTCTTTACCTACAGCCACAGCCAGCAACACCTCCTCCTCCGCCGCTGCCCGGCGGGCCTCGCTCCTCCGCCTGCCTGGCGGTCCTCTCTCCCACCGGCGAGCATGGCGACCAACAAGCTGTCCTCCTGTGAGCATCCTCACCAACCAGCTCTCTCTACATCACGCTTGTAACCATGCTGCCTTCCCAGCACCAAGCTGCATTGTACATCCAATACAACATGTAGAGAGAGCACATTGTGAGTTTCCTTTCTCCATTCCATCCTGAGTGTGAACCAAACAATCTCATACCCCACAATAGTATGACCTTCAAACACGATCTACACTTATCCCTTATAGTAAGCTAGTCCGTATCAATTGCATCTTCCCAATCATCCTATAGATACCTTGAGTTCTCCTTTATGCTATAAGTGCATGCACTTAATATTATATGACCGTACCTTGGTACAATTCGTATAAAACAACTTACAGTTGGTGAATTATCCTTTAACAAAGTTTCCCGTTTTCTACCGTTTTCTGTGACTTTACAAGTGCGGTGGATTTGAATGTTATGTAGCGTAATATGAATAAAAGAGATATTGAGGATGACACTGATGTGTGCAGTACACAACTGTATTTACTTTTAGTAAAATTGTACTGATCACCATCACACATGTTAGTTAACGTAAGAACAGATGATTCATATGTTACGTATGGCAATGTACAGTATTTACATACCGTTAATATATTAAGATGCGTGATGTATATTATTTTTGTATGTCACCATTGCATGAGCGGTTTTCAATGAAAGAAAGGAGATACGAAATATGCATGTCTTTTGTGATATTTATATTATTTTTTGCATTGGATGTGAATTATATTTGTTCAGTGTAATTTCTATTTCTTATCATATAATATGTACTTATACAAAGAATTTCTTAGCTAATATTCTAATTGTAAAAGATGCATTGTTTACTTTACTTACTTTTACTTTTATCCTCTTCACAACTGATCGGCTTGTAGTGGATTTCTCCCCTACAAACGCTGTTTGTCGCTGAGTAGCCGACCCCACCAATTCCCCAGTGTATGCCTCGTGGTCTAGGTCAACCAGCGCCGCCATACATCACGGAGCGGGGGTCAACTACTAAGCCACGCCTACCCCCGCTATTTAAGACCTGACCTCGTGGTGATCTCTCTCTTTCTACCTACAGCCGCAGCCAGCAACACCTCCTCCTCCGCCGCTGCCTGGCGGCCCTTTCTCCTCCGCCTGCCTGGCGGTCCTCGCTCCCGTCGGCGAGCATGGCGACCCACAAGCTGGTCCTTCTCTGAGCGTCCTCACCAACCAGCTCTCTCTACATCACGCTTGTAACCATGCTGCCTTCCCAGCACCAAGCTGCATTGTACATCCAATACAACATGTATACAGAGAGCACATTGTGAGTTTCCTTTCTCCACCCCATCTTGAGTGTGAACCAAACATCTGAACCCCACAGGCTCGTTAGCCGCTTGGGAGATCGGTTACGTCTCTGCTACACACTGTTGGCAAGTACTGGGCATACCCCACTTCTGAATGTATCTGAACCTGCTCCAGTAGTAAGAGCGGGGGCTGCTACTACTTACTGCTGAGCCACCGAGGCCACCATTTGTAAGAGCGCACACCACAAGCTGCCACCCTGTAAAGGCTTGGCACTCTTACAACAACTTACATAATACTCTGACCTGGTAGCGTGACATGAGAGGAAGGCCTATGGGTACATGTAAATATAGTATCGAGTATTAGGGAAAATACAA
This sequence comes from Homarus gammarus, assembly GCA_958450375.1. Lineage (NCBI taxonomy): Eukaryota > Metazoa > Arthropoda > Malacostraca > Decapoda > Nephropidae > Homarus > Homarus gammarus. The sequence goes on from CAUDMG010001266.1 coordinate 280,976, forward strand.
CGGAGAATACTGTAGGCGAATCATAGACCCACATACAAATACGATGTTTATTAAACACAAAAATGGTTACAGAAAAGACGTTGTATTCACCCAAAACAGGAACTCCTGGTGCCATGCTTTCAGGCTCAATTTACTTGCATCACTACTGGGTGTACCCACACCAAAACACACAAACTCTTACAGCACCTTAGTACCAATAAAACCAGTGGCACCTGCCAGTACAACACTCAATACCCCAGGGGCCATACTCCAGCGGCCACCGTGGGAGTCTCATCACTAAGTGATACCTTCCAACAAACTCCGATAATTCCGGTGGACTAACACCACCACAACCAACAGCCCCACCGAGTTAAGTACTGTACTCATCCACCAATGATGGGGCTGGCAGTTGTTTGGGGGCTTGACGATCCTGGTTCACCACAGGGGCATGGCGTTAGGGGAATACTACCCCATATGGAGCCCATAGGTGGTAGGAGCCTCTGACGGTCGGGGTTCACGGGGATACCCGATTCTACTGGACCTCAGACATCTCCCAAGACTAGTGGATGCGTCCTCCACGCTACAGACACGGCCTAGGCTGCGTTAAGGACCTGTGGGTAGGAAGCGTGGCGGCTCACTGCTGTGTATAACGAACTCAACGTTTCAAAGGGACATACATCAAGGACGTAAAATACTTCACTCAAAGCACATTAACTTCGTTACTGTAACACTTGCAATCAAACTATTAATTAGGTCAAATCACTTAAGAATGGCGAATTACAACACGGAGAAGGTGGAGTGACCTACATGTGGGTGGGAAGCATGGCGGCTCACTGACTGTTGAGCTGCCCGCCGCCTTCCACCCCCGCTAAAGTCACGGATTCCACCTACTCAACCATTTCACTGAATTACGTTACTGTAACACTGACGTTTGAAACTGAGACTACGAATTCAGTTTCATTCCCTACTATTATCTTTACAAACAATGTTCTGACTGAGCTATCAAAAGCAAGAATTAAATTGATCACAGAAGGATGGATGGCAACAGGTCTCAACACGCAGTACCTTGCTACAAACTCGAGGAGCAGATTCAAAAAGGTTCCCTTCAGAATATGAACTAATTCCTCAGTTAACCTCCCTACCTCAATTTCACCATGATTATCAGAGTCTCTGCTAATCATAGGTGAAAAAAAAATGGGTTTACAGGGTCTCAGTAGCCGAAAGAGTTTACAACTTCAGTCAACAAACACACGATAACTCGATGACGTCATCAAAGAAACGGAGAGAACGGCAAACATTTCCACTGGGAGACTCAGAAGGTTTTGTGGACGTGTAAGCGTAATATGGATCATTAGTTTAACAGCTGTTAGTTTAACAGCTGTCATTACGGTCATGAAACAGTGTTGTTCATTAGTCTGGTCTTGAAAGAGCTCTCACTCGGTGCCGTCACAACACCCCACCTCGGTGGGACGGCCCCTGGGGGCGACGCTGTTCAAAAGGAGGTCCCATAGGGACGCCATCGCCCCTGGTAGGTCCCCTGGGGGCAGTTGTTTTTGCACTATTTAGAACTCTGGGAGATATGCCATTAAGTAAATTCACGGCTCATCGCATTTCCAGTATCCTCTCATCCTGAACAATGACAAGGAGAATAAATATCCAACAGAAAAACATAAGTTGGGGTGTTGCACTGACTGATTGCTCTGTTCTCCTATTGGCTGTAATTTATTGGAGTTACATTTTAGTCCACCAATCACAGTTAAGTACAGGTTTGCTGGACATATGCAATATATAAGACACCAAGATCAAGCCCCTGGGGGCTACGCCGTCCCTGGGAAGGCCTCTGGGAGCGCCGCCGTCCCGTGGAGCGCCCCTCGGGGCGCTGACGCACCTTGGAGCGCCGTTGGGGTCGCTGACACCCCTGTGAGGGCCCCTGGAGGAGTCACCGCCCCTGCAAGGATCCCTGGGTGCGCAGCCGTGTCTGGGAAGGTCGCTGAAGCCGCCACCGCTCCTGGGAGGGCCTCTGTGGGCGCCACCGCCCGTGGCAGGGCACCCCCACCCATACGGATAGCCCCTAGGGGCGCCACAACTCTTTGAAGTGCCCCTGGGGGCTCCGCCGCTTCTGGTAGGGCCCCTGGGGTCACCGCCAACCCTAAGGAGGGCCTTTGGGTGTGCGGACGCTCTTGGAAGGGCCCCCTAGGGGCTCCGCCGCCCCTGGAAGTGACGCCCCCCCCCCTGGGAGAACCCCTGACGGTGCCGTCACACCCGGGCGAGCCCTTGGGGGAGCCACCGTCCCTGGGGTCACCCCCAACCCTAAGGGGGGCTCCTCGGGGAGCAACAGCCTCTGGCAGGACCCCTGGGGGCTCTGCCGCCCCTGGAGGGACCAATGAGATGGCCCCTGGGACCGCCGCCGCCCCTGGGAGAACCCCTGATGGCACTGCCATCCCTGGGATGGAGCCCTTGTTGCCGCCGCTCTTGGGAGGGCCCCTGGAGGCCCTACCTCCCTAGTAAGGTCTCTGGGGTGCGTAACAGCCCCTGGGAAGGCCCCTGTGGGTGTACCGCACCTGAGAGGGTACCTGGGGTCACCGCAACCCCTAAGAAGGGGCCCTGGGGGAGCCACAGTCCCTGTCAAGGGCCCTGGAGGCTCCCCCGCCCCTGGTAGGACCTCTGAGGTCGCCGCCATCCCAAAGGAGGGCCCCCGGGGACGCCGCCACCCTTTAGAGGGCACCAGAGGGGCGCCGCCGACCCTGTGACGTCCCCTAGTGGCCTCTCTGCATCTTTGAGCGCTCCACCACCCTTGGGCTTGGGCACGCCGCCGCCACTGGGAGGGCCTCTGGGAAAACCCCTGGTGGTGCTGCCTTACCTGGAGAGGGCCCCTGGCGGCGCCACAGCCCCTGGCAGGGCCCCTGGGGTTACACCGACTCTGGGAGGCCCCTGTGGTCACCGCTACCTCTGGGAGGGCCGCGGGGGGCACCGCCGCCACTGGGAGGGTCTTTGGAGGTGTGGCCCTCCTTGGCAGGGTCTCTAGGAGACCCGCCGCTCCTTGGGAGAATTCCTGCGGCGCCGCAGCGCCAAGGAGGGCCCCTGGTGGCGCCACATTCCCTGAGAGGGACCTTGGGGACGCCGTCGCCCCTGGGAGGGCGCCTGGGAGCGCCGGCGCCTCTGTCAAGGCTCCTGGAGCCGCCACCGCCCCTGGAAGGGCTTTTGGGGGCGCCGCCGCCCATGGGAAGGCCCCTAGAGGCACCGCGGCACTTGGGAGGTCCCCGTGGGGCACTGCCACCTCTAAGAAGAGCCCCAGGGGACGCAGCGGTCACTGGGAAGGCCGCTGGGCGCTTCGTCGCCTTCCTTGGAGGACTCCATGGGGCGCCACCGCCCCTAGGAGGGCCCTTGAGGGACACTGCAGCCCCTGGGAGGGCCCTTAGGGCGTCGCCGCCCCTGAGAGGTCCTTTGGGGTCACCGCCGCCCTTGTGAAGGCTCCTGGGGCACCACCGCCCCTTGGGGGCCCGCGGATGGCGCCACTGCCGCTATGGAGAGCCCCTGGGGGCGCCGTCGCCCCTGAGAGGGCCCTTGGGGCGCAACTGTCTCTGGCTGGGCCCTGGAGTCGCTCCCACCCCTAAGGAAAGCCCTTGGGGGCGCCGCCGCCTTGGGAGGGCCCCTAAGGGTGCCGCCACCCCTTGGTGGGTGCCTTTGAGCACCGCTGCCTCTGGGAGGTCCCCTTGGAGAGCCCACCGCCTCTGGGAGGGGCCCTGGAGGCGCCACTGCCCGTGGAAGGGCCCCTGGGGGTGCAAGAGCCTATGGCAGGGCCCCTCGGGGAGCTTCTGCCCCTAACAAGGGCCACTGGATACGCCGTCGCCACTGGGAGGTCCCCTGGGGGCAGTTGTTTTTGCACTATTTAGAACTCTGGGAGATATACCATCAAATAAATACTCCGCCCATCGCATTTCCAGTATCCTCTCATCCTGAACAATGACAAGGAGAATAAATATCCAACAGGAAAACATTAGTTGGGGTGTTGCACTGACTGATTGCTCTGCTCTCCTATTGGCTGTAATTTGGTGAATATACATTTTAGTCCACCAATCACAGTTAAGTAAGGGATTGCTGGAAGTATGTCTTTAATACAGAGAGATTAAGATCCGAGTGTAGGAAACTCCAGGGAGCGAGAGTACGGGTTTACAGATTTGCTCTCGAGTCCGAGCCCTGCCGTGGATTCAGAGTGTAGCCGACCAGCATTATTTTGTTTGACTACCAACCAGTGAACTCCCCTTGACTGTTTGTGTTAATAGCTCTTGTATGCATTATTGTGGATGGATTATCGTTAAGATAACTGTCCCAGGTCGTTTGTTGAGACCAGAAATATTACTAGCACCAGCAGTAGAGTTCGTTATGTCTGTGAATGAATCAACTGTTCTTACAGTTGATATGTGCTGATGGATCGTCTGTGTTTCCTGTAATAGTATGTTGCTCTAATTAATACCACCAGTCTGGGCTATTGACAAGTGTGTAGAGTGACCATCGTTATTGTCAATGATGTATAACAATACCATTAAGGAAGTATGAGTACTGAATATAACTGATAATTAATTGAATATATATTTTTTGCTATGTATCAAGTACGACCTTATTGGTCGGTTTGTTTTGTCCTAGTGTTACAGTAACGAAATCAGTGATTTAATCTTTTATTTGTCGTTTTGAATAATGGTTCAAATTGTCATAATATTCACATTTTATTTTAATCTATATCGATTCAGTAGAATGTGTGTATCACCGCTCATTCCTTTTAACAATAGACATCTATGAAAATACCATATTAATATACTCATGTGCCTAACCTCTCGCGTCTACCACACTACCACTGGCAGTGAGTTTCATTGTATTGTAGAAATTATATTCTAAACAAAGCCTGGGTGGTGGCAGCGCCTAGATGTAAGTAAAATAATTATACATTGTGTAAAATGCAAAAGAATGTGGTTTTCCCAGGTAACTCCACAGAATAGAATATAGCGAAGTAAAGATGAGACTAAGAAGAAGCAAGAGGAAATAAACAAATAAGTAAGAATATTGAAAGAAATACAATAAAATAAAAGTAAATAAAAATATAACTAAGGTGGTTATAGATATAGAAATAGTGGCAATCTGGTCCTCTTACATAATAATTCAACATAGTAATGTAAATAAAGTACTGAAGCTTGTCTTCACAATTTGTGACTGTTAAGACTGTAAGGAAAATATTGTGTACGGGAGGTGTAAAACAGCTTCAACCAGATGCCCAGAATAAACCGGTTATATCTGACAGGGCGTAACAGCGGCTATGTTTCCTCCTTACAGTATACAGTATCTGTAGGTCCACACTTGCTCTGACAGGAAGCCAGGCCTAGGGAACCGATTTCCACTTTACATACCAACATTATTTTCAACCGTGAGGACTGTGAAGAAAAACGTTGTATTAAACACATTTTATTGTTTTTCACATAAAAGTATTTTAACATCCTAGATAAAAGGAGTCTTCTGTACATATTTACAGCAAAAGTTGTAAAGTAATATTGTCTATTAATTATCAATTTGCTATAAAGCCAATTTAAAAATCAGTATTCCATATCTACAATGTTTATGATATTATACAGCCAAGTGACAGAACCCCACCACGTACTTCAACAACCTTTGACAAAAAACAAGGTAAAGAAAGAAAAATATTGTTTTTAAACCAAGTTAATCCTGAATATAGTTACACTACAACTACTATTTAAAAATATAATAACCCTAACCAACAGGTGAGTTACTTATAAACCCCAGAACAACATTATATTTACTGCACGCTGCTGATGTCATCAGCCCAACCTCTCGGTCATGACGACAATTGTAGGTTGAGCCACAACACTCATCGTCTCATTGTCCGAGGCGGTAGAGGTGATGGTCAACCTTGTCAGGAGCACCATAGTTGCTGCTTTGAGACTGCATTTTTTATTTGGGAAATCATCGTGTATATATATCTTTTCGTGCGTCTCTGTCATAGATCAACAGTGATATTACAAGCCTAATGAATGAAAATAAAATGTTTGGAGTGTCTACTTCATAAAATATTTCCTCAATATTTGGTCACCGGAGCACTAGCATCATTGGCTAATTGCAGACTGTCTGGACGCACCAGCCAGCCAATCATCGAGTGATTCAAATAACCAATAATTAATTGGTTGTCTGTGACTGCTTGAACTCAGTAGCCAGCTAGTCGTCGACCGAATCCTAGTCTAGCGGGCACTCGTTCCAGTATTGGTCGGATAAAAAAATTTACTCATTAACACATAGAAATTTGCTTTACACGTAAAGTGGCCTGGTGGGCCCTTACACAACAGTGAGGCCACGTTCTGGGCTGGTCTGGCACGAGCGGTGAGGAGCTTGGTGCCAACAGGGGGCCAGAACGGAGGTGCGATGGACAAACTATAGATGCTACACAGACACAGGAGATGCCCCGTACACACAAAGGACTCTACCCTCACCACAGCGGCACAAACAAGAGAAACATCACACACATCAGTGGCACCACACACACAACAGAGGAACCACACACACACAATAGAGGCACCACACACACACACAATAGAGGAACCACACACACAACAGAGGCACCACACACACACAACAGAGGCACCACACACACACAATAGAGGCACCACTCACACAAATGAAGCACCACACACACACATCAGTGGCACCACACACACAACAGAGGCACCACTCACACAAATGAAGCACCACACACACACATCAGTGGCACCACACACACAACAGTGGCACCACACACACACACAATAGAGGCACCACACACACATCAGTGGCACCACACACACAACAGAGGAACCACACACACAAATGAAGCACCACACACACATAAATGAAGCACCACACACACACACACACAACAGAGGCACCACTCACACACAACAGAGGCACCACATACACAACAGAGGCACCACATACACAACAGAGGTACCACATACACAACAGAGGTACCACTCACACACAACAGAGGCACCACATACACAACAGAGGTACCACTCACACACAACAGAGGCACCACATACACAACAGAGGCACCACATACACAACAGAGGCACCACATACACAACAGAGGCACCACTCACACACAACAGAGGTACCACTCACACACAACAGAGGCACCACATACACAACAGAGGCACCACATACACAACAGAGGCACCACATACACAACAGAGGCACCACCTCCACAACAGAGGCACCACTCACACACAACAGAGGTACCACTCACACACAACAGAGGCACCACATACACAACAGAGGCACCACATACACAACAGAGGCACCACATACACAACAGAGGCACCACATACACAACAGAGGCACCACTCACACACAACAGAGGTACCACTCACACACAACAGAGGCACCACATACACAACAGAGGCACCACATACACAACAGAGGTACCACTCACACACAACAGAGGCACCACATACACAACAGAGGCACCACATACACAACAGAGGCACCACTCACACACAACAGAGGCACCACATACACAACAGAGGTACCACTCACACACAACAGAGGCACCACATACACAACAGAGGCACCACATACACAACAGAGGCACCACATACACAACAGAGGCACCACTCACACACAACAGAGGCACCACATACACAACAGAGGCACCACATACACAACAGAGGCACCACATACACAACAGAGGCACCACATACACAACAGAGGCACCACACACACAACAGAGGCACCACATACACAACAGAGGCACCACATACACAACAGAGGCACCACACACACAACAGAGGCACCACACACACACAACAGAGGCGCCACACACACAACAGAGGCACCACATACACAACAGAGGCGCCACACACACAACAGAGGCACCACATACACAACAGAGGCACCACATACACAACAGAGGCGCCACACACACAACAGAGGCGCCACACACACAACAGAGGAACCACTCACACAATAGAGGCACCACATACACAACAGAGGCGCCACACACACAACAGAGGCGCCACACACACAACAGAGGCGCCACACACACAACAGAGGCACCACATACACAACAGAGGCACCACATACACAACAGAGGCGCCACACACACAACAGATGAGCCACACACACAATAGAGGCACCACATACACAACAGAGGCGCCACACACACAATAGATGAGCCACACACACAACTTATGCACCACACACACAAGTGATGCACCACACACACAAGTGATGCACCACACACACACAATAGAGGCACCACACACACAAGTGATGCACCACACACACACAATAGAGGCACCACACACACAATAGAGGCACCACACACACACAAATCAGAGGCCACACAGACACCTGCACCATAACAAAATAGTACCAGCTAGAGTAACCACAGGCGTCTGGCATTATTCTCCACCCAGCTACCAATGCAATTGAGCAACGCCAGACGAATGTTAGACCGATCTTAATTTTAAAGGGAAGGTATAAAATTCTCTCCTCACTGCTTACCTGAGACCAGCCACTGATTAGCGCAAACAGGTAAAATATACAGGTGTAGTAAATGTGATGAGATAGCAGTAGTGGTTATATCTTCCGCAACAAAAACGCTTCATAAATCTCTACTTAATCGGAAAAACAACAACCTTTCTGTATAAAATACAGCCTGTATATATATACATTAAAAACAACTCAATAAGAGTATTACCATTTATTATTAGACTCAAGCCACAAGACGACACCTAGTTCATTTCTGCTGAGGCCTGTCGGTCGGCGGATACCTTATAGGGGCATTGTCGTGGTCGTGACGATATTAAGCGCATGTTTCGGCTTTAACTATACATTATTTTCTGAGTTTCGACGGTCTATACTCTGATTTTCATGTTGTATTTGTATTATACATTGCTTAAGTAGTTGTATGTGTATATTATACACTGCTTTCACATTGCATTTTAATATTTTGGTTTGAAAACTATATATCTAAATATTGGTTTTTCAAGCCAAATTCTTATACATTGGTTTCAGTTAAATAAAGCTAAATATTGGTTTCGAAGTTGTATATACAATGTTTAATGTTACAACCAGAGCTGGGGAATGAGAATAGTAGGGGGCACTGTATGTGAGCAACACACTCAACACAAGGCCAACGCACTCTTCCTCACAACTGTGAAAAATATGCAAAACTAGAAAAATAACTAGTGATAAAGCAACGTACAAGAGCCATCGACCATGGGATGCAGCCACAGAACACACCCACAGAAAACAACCGTGGAATGCAGAAGCACCTGGATTGAGATGTGTACAACAGCAGCGAGGAAAAGTGTTTAATTTATTTTATATAATCAAATGTAAACAAAATTTTCCAGTGTACACAAGTGAGCAAACTCTTGTAGTGAAGCAAAACACTTCCTAAGTACTGAGAACTGCACTGAGCGCAGGTGAGAAGGAAAGTTTCAAGCTTATCGTCTCATGCATGCGAGAGACCTAATCAGCTCGTTATCAAGTGGCTTACAGGCAGAAAATGTTAGGAGTCCTTTCGAACAATGAACGAATACAGTAGATGATTTTTGGATGTGTTTCTGTATATATTCAAGAAAGAAAATGTTTTCATTTTCATTTTTGCAAAAGAGTAAAATTCTGTTTATTAAAATAATACTCTTCAATTTACAAGTTACCTTCAGTACTAGTGAAACTGTAACATATACTGGCCTTAAATGGGGTGTGTGTGTGTGTGTGTGTGCGCATCACACATTTATTTATACACGGACAGAGACACAACCATCTTCCCAACTTTTGGTGAATACATCACGGAAAGTCGAACCATCCGATGCCACCCATCACTGAACTGAACAATTGGCAGCCAAATGATCCTTGTAAATAAGTAGCCAGTTACACTATTTACTGTGTCGGGTAATAGCCGATTGCAACCACAGCTGGAGAATGAGAACAGTTGAGGGCACTGTATGTGAGCAACACACTCAACACGACTGTGAAAATTATGCAAAACTAGAAAATTAGTGATAAAGCAATGTTTTTATATGCTTATCTGAGTTTCATAATTATAAACCCTCTCCTTATAAATAACCTATACAGTATTATGTTAAGTTCATTTTAACATGTACCACAAACTTGGCTCCACAGCTTACCCATCAGTCTCACGCTACCAAGTATTCAGCTCTTGACACGATAACCAAACATGCACAATTATGAGGTAACTATTGTATACCACGAGGCCGAGTGTGGTGTGATGACGATAGTCTTTTTTTCCCAGCTGAGAAAAGATGCCCCGCCCCCTCAAAAGTTTCAGGCTGTTGCAAACCTGTCTGATTTTGTCCTGTAGTAATGACGTATTTCTAAATGAGTTTATTCATGATCGTTGGGATGACCGCTTCTGACGAGAAAGATATTTAGCTAAATTATATAAAGATGTATACAGTACATTCATTATTTCAAACATAAGCACGTAGGAAGTTTATCAGAAGTATTATACATGAATTAACTGTTAAACTCTGGTAGCAAATTCACGCTCTCGGAGGACGCATTTAATATATACTTATTTTTACCCACATAAGGCATACTAAGACAAATAACGTAACAGTAATACTACATTATGTAAAAACAAAATTTTTAAAGATCAGAATCACCTTGAAATATTACACGACCGTCAACAGAGGCGTGAAATATGACTACGAACAACTTTATATTTTTCCCGCCTCTGCTAATGGTAGTGTAGTATTTCAATGTGATTCTGATCTTTAAAATTTTTGTTTTTACATAATGTAGTATTACTGTTACGTTATTTGTCTTAGTATGCCTTATGTGGGTAAAAATAAGTATATATTAAATGCGTCCTCCGAAAGCGTGAATTTGCTACCAGAGTTTAACAGTTAATTCATGTATAATACTTCTGATAAACTTCCTACGTGCTTATGTTTGAAATAATGAATGTACTCTATACATCTTTATATAATTTAGCTAAATATCTTTCTCGTCAGAAGCGGTCATTCCAACGATTATGAATAAACTCATTTAGAAATACATCATTACTACAGGACGAAATCAGACAGGTTTGCAACAGCCTGAAACTTTTGAGGGGGCGGGGCATCTTTTTTCAGCTAAAAACTCCTAACAATATCCTTTTATATTGCGTTCTGAAGCAAACTAACAACTATATAGCTGTCAACTTTATCAACCCAAAACCGTACCTGAATGGTCAACCAGTGTTATAAATCATATTTTATCACCCCCTTGTCATTGTAAATATGAAATTCATATTGCACTTCTAGTTACTTAAATATCGGAATACAATAGTTCACACGAAATACAGGACATTTGTAAATTTAAGGTGAGGCAATATTTTAATGTTACTAGGAACACATCAGTACTTGGCGTGTGTACCATTACTTTGTGCACCATTACCTTCTATTACTTGTTGGAGTCTTCTCGGCATTGATTAAACAAAGTGGTGTGTAATATCTGCTTGTCTCTATGTTGAATTGCACTTATTTTGTGCATCACATCCATCCCAAGTCCTCAATAGGGTTTAGGTCTAGTGATCTGGGCGACCAGACACGGAGTGCAATATTAGGACGTGCAACAATCCTCGCAAAGTCCGAATGTTTCTGGTAGCGTTGTGTTAATGTAGGTTCAATGGCTGGGATGTGCGAGTGAACACTTGGTGAATTCAGTGTCTACACTACCGCACTAACGTTCATGATGTGGATTGCAGTTGCAACTCTTCCTTCATGTTAGGTCTACTGCGTGTAGGCCTAGCTTGTGTGCATTCTGTAATTCTTTGTTATTCATAGTGTTGTTGACAGAGTGGCCTGAACGGTCTCTTGCCATCAAGGTGTGTAGGAATACACACTTGTGAGAAGTTTTTGTGCTTACTGTTTATCTCTCTGCTACCTTCACTGAACCCACACCACTCCTATACAACAAATCATAGCTCCTCTCATTTCCTCGCGGTCTCATGCCTCCGAGTTACTCTTCCTGTACTAGGTGTGTTGCGTTCACGAGATTATTTGCTTCACTGTGGCTTCCATATAAAAGGATCAGTTTCGATATACACGAGAATACAACTCGATGCTGACAATGGTTAATGCTTCACAAGCTGATATGAGGGAAAAACGTCTACGTCATCATTAATACATCTACGTTTGGTTGGCTCATAGGTGGACATGTCATTGAATTGCATATTATTTTCAGTTTCTTCGATGTACAGTTATTATTAAGTACATGTGTCGGTGATCCTCATCTGGGAAATTAAGTGGCCTCGAATATTTTGAACCATCATCCGGTGAACAACTCAGAGCTTCGATTTTGTCAGGCATAACCAACCGACAATATGTAGTCAAGGTTAGGCTTTCATTTTATCCCAGCGAGTTTAAATAATCATCAGACAAAACTGGGAAGATACTTGTGTCGTTGAGTGCATAGTCAGAAGCAGTAATTGCCCCCATCCCCGCATAGCCGGATCCACGGCAAGTGAAGGCCGATATTGATACAATGCAACATCGCCAGCCACGATAGTTCCAAAACTACCCAGCAACGTTTAAGCAGGAGATGGGGGGAGGGAGAAGGGTTTGTCCGATCGCCAGGCCTTCACTTGCCGTGGATCCGGCTACTGGGAGTGGGGGGGGGGGGGGGGCAAGTACTGCTTCTGACTGTACCTGTATATAATTAATGTTTTCCATTTGATCTTAATATATATGTACTGCATTACTTATTCCCACATATATGTGTAGTACACTTGTTGCTCTATCACTAAAGACAGTGAACAGCTCGTAAAAGATGACCTAAGTAGCTGTGAATGGGTTTAACCAGTGCTAGTCTTCCTTGATGAAGTAGTCTTAGATTGTTTATCCCTCACAATATAATACATGGTGTTAAGACTGACAGACACTCTCACACAGATGTTATCTCTCGTCAAGGCGCACACTCTCCCCACCACAGTCCACCATAACACAATAATTAATATACTTGTACAGTAAAACCTCACTAAGATACAATCTCTGTAAGGCGCAATGTTTTAGATTTGGGGATGTGACTTTTGAATGAAGTATGGGACACGACTGTACTGTGAGTTGTGAGCCACGGGAAGAGAGAGAGAGAGAGAGAGAGAGAGAGAGAGAGAGAGAGAGAGAGAGAGAGAGAGAGAGAGAGAGAGAGAGAGAGAGAGACTCCAAAAATCTCCAAAGAATCAACACGATAAGAGATATAGGCAGCCCTTGTGTCATACTGTGTCGCCTCATCATCTCTTGGCCTACAACTTCTGGTGAGTACAGTACAATATATTTCTAATTAATGTATCTACATATGTGGCTAGATGAATAGATCCTAATTGACATCCACATTCATATGTCAACTCTCAAAACCTGAGCTTGAAAGACTTTACAGTAATAAAAAATGATTTTTATAAGTCTACGTCAATATTTGGAACCTACTTTGGCCCCTCAGCATAAATACACCTCACCTAGCCACAACACCTGACACCTTCTCTTGTGCTCAGGACAGATTTGACTGTATACTGTATTAAATATTGTCATCATTGTATTAAAGTGATTTTGAAGGATGGAACAATGGATACAGTTCACGAGCATTGGTATGTAATGATATACACCGGCATACAAACCTGACCTAACCATGCCATAATCAGTATTGGGTCATAAAAGAATGCCGAGTTTAATACAAAATCATTTCAAATCTGGACAATCTTTTTTATGACCCCTGTGATTCCAATTATTTATCAATGAGTCCCTTCTTATCTCAAGTAATCCTTACAAATACATTTTCTTTTATTTTTTTTAAACTGAATAGTGTAGTACATTTATATTATTATTATTATTTTTAGATATACAGACACATATTCTTTAAATAGTTATCATTAAAAATTCCCTTTTAATTGAGTGTATGAGGAACACTTCTCTACACCACCACGGAGTCATACAAGAAGAGTAGTTTTGTTACCAACATTTGTTAGTCTCTCGAGGAGTTGGTCTGAGCCTTTGTTTCATGAACGTCTCTCTCGTCCTTTGGTCTCTTACCTCGACCTTTGTTTTTAGTTTTTGTTTTAATATATGTTACATCTCTCTCTCTCTCTCTCTCTCTCTCTCTCTCTCTCTCTCTCTCTTCTGTTGTTCTCCTTGATATGGTAATTTTAATGGTGTTTACTTTCTCTCTTTAATTCTCTTAATATCTTATTCTCTCGGTGTGTTAGTCGGTATCTCTTTTTTTCTCTATCTCTTTTACTCCCAATCTTTAATCAATTATCACACTTACATTCTTTACTATATCTTTTACTCTCTCTCTCACGTCCACCAAATTCCCTCCCTTAGCATCAACTTGCCAGGGAGCAACAGGTCCTTCCCTCTCAGGATGGCTTCAAGGCTGTGACGTTCCTGTTGTGGCCGTCACTGTGGGTAGGTGCTGAGGGCGGTCCTAAGCGAGGAGGTGCCTGAAGGAAAGGAGGAGAGCCACCATGGACACGAGGGAGGTGTGCACGACGGCAGACGACCCAGCATTCTCACACACCCGGCTCCCGGGGGCGTACTTGACACACTTGAACTGTAAACATAAACAGGTGGTCAGAGCCACATATAAGATGATAAAGGCAGTAACAACTTTCATTATTGCTAGTATTTGTATCTTACTACTACTATTATATTAGCAAACGTAATATGAATAATATTAATAATAATATTAATAATAAATATTATATTGATAGTAATTTTATGATAATTATCAACATGATATTTATATTAATAATTACTGGATCATTTTTCTCAGATAAAATAGCTACTACTTAAAACACAAAAATTTGGTTAAAATCTAGAGAATGAAAGTATAAAAAATGAGTTGGTGAGGTGTCAGAGATGGTACTTTTTATAAATACGAAATTTTGACTTTTCAATGGAGTGCTTAAATCACTTTATATCCATGAAAAAATACAAACACAAATTTCCATATACACATTTAAAAAATTACATTGTTCTTTGTATCACAGTAAAGTCATAATTCATAAACTCAAAAGATTTTGTTTAATTAAATAGCTATGCAATACAACCTGACTCATAATTAATGCACAGTAAACGATAACAACAACATGGAAGACGACAACATACTGAACAAATTATAATGGAAAGATTACGTAACATTTATCATTCTGTTAATTATCATTCTTCTTCTCTGGGTTAGTTGGCTCGTGTTACCAGCGAGGCGAAGCGGTTATCGGGTCTTGGGATAACTAACAGGAGACAATTTACAACATACAAAAAAAAAGAGTCTTGGATCAACCAATAAGTTAGTGTGGCCGCTTCTGTTCGCCGTGCAGTACATGCAGAAGTTAGCTTCCTGTTTAACCCATCATGCAGCAGTTAAGGTTTCATCTAGTTTATTGATCAGCATGACTTAAATACCATGCGAATGTTTATCTTTTTAATGCTGTGAGTGTCTGTGTGTGTTATCAGCGCTTGTTAAAAGTAAATAATTCACTCTAATCCGAGTCCATCAAAGCTCATACAGCTACAAGTCGCACGCTGAGTGCAAGTCTCACTCCATGGCACCACAACAAGTCTTCACTCACTCCCTACACTCTTGACACGGACACTTCGACTTTATGTACAGTCCCGCCACTGACAAGACGCGGGGCATGAATTTTAACAACACTCTCAAGTCAGTTTGGCGGCGGGGGAAAGGGGGGGGGGGGAGGAGGAGGAGCAGGAGGATAATTTTGGACATATGTAGAAAACATGTGTTTGAGGCAGGAGGGACGGTAACAGACTATGTCTTAGGGAAGCAGGAGAGCAGACAGCAGACAGCAGACAGCATCATCATCACCAGCAGCAGCACCACCACCACATGTAGCAGTAGCAGTAAGGGGAGGAAGGGGAAGGAGAAGAAGGAGGGAGGGGGCACTCACAGTTTACCTCGGAGGTCCTTGTACCAGAAAGCCAGAAGGTGTCCTGCACAAGGTAGTGTTTGAGGAGGGAAGCTGAAGAACACGCTAATTTAGTTATGTATTCCTTTAGTCGTCTTCTGTACGATGCAGCTCTTCTTCTTGTCACCATTGTGGTCATCATTATCATCATTATCAAAAGTCATTGTCAACTCATTATCATAATCACCGTTCTCCTGGTCATCATTAAACCTTCATCATCCACTATCATTTTAGTTATCATCCTCAATTTCATCATTATACACTACCTTCATCACTGTAGTCATCATTGAGATCAGTATCATTACTCACCAGTCTTGTCATTATTCTAATCCCATCATCATCCTTATCATGGTTATTATCATCATCATATTGTAGTTATGATCATTATCCTCATCATAATTATTATCATCATCATCCTCAGCACTGTAGCCATCATCATCAAACTGGCCATCATCCCCAGCACTGTAGCCATCGTCAGCAGCACTGTAGTCGTCATACTCAGCACCGTAGTCGTCATTATTATCAGAACCGTCGTCATCATCAGCACTAATCATCATCACCATACTAGCCATCACCCTTAACACTGTAGTCATCATCATCCTCAACACTGTAGTCAACATCATCATCACTGTAATCATCATGATCATACTGGCCATCATCCTTAGCACTGTAGTCATCACCATCCTCAGCACTGTAGTCATCATCATTATCAGCACCATAGTCATCAACAACACTGTAATCATCATCATCATCATACTGGTCATTATCATCATCATAGAAGTAGCACAAGTAAGCGACTGTTCACATTTCTCGCCTCACTGGTTGAAACACTAATATGTAACTATGTAACGTGAGCAGCTCCCCTTGATGTTCCTCAGTAATTAGCAGCGTAGTGCAACGACGCGAACAGTAGCGGCAGCAGCATTGAACACGTTTGACTAGACGGACAAACAAGACAGTCATACGCCACTACCCAGACATGGTCTTGTGTCACAGCCCTGCGTCAGTAACACCAACAACATTCTCTTTTGTTTTGTCTTGGGCATAAAATGTGTTTGTTTTTGTGCATAAACCACAGAGAGCATTTCTTTGTTATTGTCTTTGTTCAGGGAGGAGACGAAGTTCCTGTCTTTGTACTTCCACATAACAGAGTTCCTCTGTTGCTGCTTTACTTCGAAACAGACAAGTTTCTCTAGTATAATTTTTCCATAGAATACAAACAACTTCCTTCTGTTCTTGTTTTGTTCACAAAAAATTAAGTCATTCTTTCTCTGTGACATCATCATTAACACGTGAAATACACATACAAAAATTAAGCAAAGTATTACATGCTCCTGACGCTCAAGATCTCATCTCTTGGAAAGAAGAAATCTCTTTAAACAATAGGATTCAGGTATACACTCCAGACATCAACAATCAAGTTATTCACTTAACACTCAGGGAGCTAACACAGTCGTACATCATAACACAATCCAAGTGGAAATCACAAGTAGAATTATGTTTTCGAAAACTGGATAGGGAAACCCTGAAGCACTACTAGGATAATCTGCCTCCCTGTGTTCTTTTAGTTTATTCTGGGCTTCAACTGGCATCTCTCTAGACACCTCTGGACTGCTGAAGTCACCCCCCACACCTTCATCTTCACTCTCAACCTCAAGTTCTGAAAAATCTGTCAAGTTTTCCCTGTCAACATGAAGTGGTTGATACTCGAGTTTTGTAAAGTTATCCAATAATTCTGAGATACTTCCAGGTCTCTCTTGATATATTGTCTTAGGACCGTCTTCCGTGTCCCCAGTTGGTGGTGTGGTAGTGTCGCCCTGAGTAACGGAGCTCGTAACTACGGAAGATGAAGTCTGTTTTGGATATCCACTCTGGGTCTGGTTGGTAGGGTGGGTTTTAATTCTGGATTCTGTGGATTTCAGAACAGGGGTTGGTAGGACGGTAGGTGTGGAGTCATAGACAGTAGCTTCGATTGGTGTGGAGTCTGGAAGTCTTGTTCGTTCATCATCACCAAGAGTGTGACCTACTTGGCGATCCATCCAGGTATCGTCAGCTGAACTTGAAAAATTAACGACTTCAGCATGAGAGTCAGTATTGCCTTTAGGAGTGGAGTCCTCAAGTATGGTCACTCCTGCTAACTGGTGGTTGGAGTACAGGCGAGGCGTGACAGTCGTTGAGGACCACCTGAGGTCTTCCTGGGATACTTCGTTATCTTCTTCACCTTCGACTTCTGCGTCTTTGTTTAAGGTTTGTACAACGGCCTCTGAAGGTAATCCACTGGTTGTCTTTTGTTCTGTGTTTTTCACATCATTCATCGGATTTTTGGCACCAGTAACACTTGAGGTCAACGTGTTTTGTTTTTCCACTTGTGATGTTTGGTCACCTTCTTCAGAACTTATAATATTACTAGTTGATCTCACAGAGCCACGAGTCTCAGCGGTATTCTTTGTACCTTTAGTATCAGTAGAGCTTGAAGGGAAATACTCATTTGTTAATATATCCTTCTCTAGTCTGGCAATATCACTGATGTCGTGTACATCATCGAGGTCAACAGAGTCGAGGCTGATCATGGGAATAAAGTCGGACTCGAGGATCTCCAGGACTACCGGAGCGAAGTTGGTTGACGACCTCTCAGCCTCCTGTTCCTTTCTCACCCGAATGACGTAAGGGACGGGAGTGGGGGCGGGGAACACTGCCTCCTCCACTTCCTCTTGAAGACGATTTCGGAACCACAGATAGAAGACTTCTGCGGGAGACGCGGTAAAGGCGGATTCACTGCCGCCATCTCCTCCCGTATCATATGTTTCGATATTTCTTCCTTCCGTTGGACTTTGTTTATCAGGCTTGTCGGGTTGTTTTCTATATTTAAGATCACTCTCGTCCTTGTTTACATTCTTCTTGTTTACATTATTATTGTCATTATCGCTGTAAGCATCATCGTCTTCTGAATTACGATCATACTCCAGCACGTCATAGTGGTAATCCTCCGCGTCGTAATGGTCTTCATCTTCATTGTGTCCCGGCGTTATTACTCCTTGAATAACGTCGTATTTATTGGGAATTCTAGAAGTCGTAGTTTCAACATAATCATACTCGAGGCTGCCAGAAGTACCATATATCCCTGTTGTGGTATCTGTTTCATAATACTCGTACGTTTCCATGGGCACAGAAGACTCATCATATTCACCTTCTTGTGCAAGATTGGCAGACTCATCGTGTGTCGTTCTTCCAGTCGTCGAAATAGGCAAATTTGTATTTCTAGAACCAATGTTGTCGGAATGGCTGGCATAGTAGTCATAAAGATCATCTTCCTCGTCAACCTGGTGCACATTAACACTGTTATGGTTTGTTACTTGGTCTATGTCTGTCGTTTCCGTCACTGTATCACCATCTTCACTCCTCCGGGGTTGTGTGTAACTCACAGTTTGTTGTTCTCTCGAGACTTGGACACTTGGTCCTGTCCGACTTGTTGATGATGGTCTGGTAATACCTGTATAGTCCTCAGACACGTTATATACAGATGTTGTCGTGCTGGTGGTTGTAGACTTAAGGACTGGTTTTATACTATCAGGTTTCACTTCATGTTTCCCCAAAACGGGCTGCATTGGTTCTGTGACATCTTCACTTAATTTAGGTCTTGTTGGAACATCTGTTGTATAAGTAAGTGGAGTGGTTGTCTCCGTTACTTCTGGGAGAGATGAGAGTGTATATATAAGTTGCACTTCCTCTGTGCCAGTTTCATGATTAGGAGTTCGACCTGTGTTAAATTCTCTGTTTACATTTTTTGTTGCAACAGGCTCTTGCCTGTCTTCTGGTGATGAAGAGATTGGAAGACTTATTTTGTGAAGGGACGGTGAAGGAGGGGTACGAGGCAAAAGGTGTTGGGTGTAATCAGTGGGTAGCGTCGTTGTGTCCAGGGCACTGGGGGCTGGACTTATCCAATCCATCCCTTTACTGCCTCCTAACCTAGCATCTGTGGTCGTCCGTTCTTCATGTAAGATGGTCGGGGGTTTGAAATGTTCAGATTTAATCGTCGTTTCATTTTCAGCACCACGGTTTATTCCCGCAACTCTGTGAATTTGCCAGTCACTTGAACCACTCATATTGGTCTGCGGAGGATCTGAGTTCTGCTGAAAAGAGGGTTGTGATCTGTTGGGGTGACGACCATCCGTGGTGGTTGGTCTCGTTCTCCCAACAATCAGGGGTGGTTGGCTGGTCACGAACCTTCCAGGTGAGCGAGTAGCGTTAGGCAACAGTCGACCTCCTCTCTGCCGTCCTGGTATTCTGTTCTTATTTCTCATTCTCCTTCTTGGATATCTTGCACCAAACACCCGGCCTTGAGGTGGTCGTTTGTTGCGGTGCATCCTTCGTCTCTTCCCGGATCCACGAGGAAGATTTATAGGATCAACCCCATTTCCAGCGCGTCTAGTAGGCACTGCGCTAGTCTCTGCATTTGGTCTCCTAAAATCTACCCTCAGTCCACCTCTTACTCTTGCTTCATCAGTTTCAGTGGTTAATGAAGGTCCAAGATCTTGTTTTGTCCTGTTGTTGTTAAGACCAGATCCTTCAAGTACATTTACAGGCTTCTGAGTGGGTGCCACAGGGGTTTGAGTGGGTGCCACAGGAGTTTGAGTGGGTGCCACAGGGGTTTGAGTGGGTGCCACAGGAGTTTGAGTGGGTGACACTAGGGTTTTAATAGGTGACGCAGGGGTTTCGGTGGGTGACACTGAGGTATCAGTGGTTACTACCTCCACCCTGTGGCCACCAATGTATGGTCGCCTCCTGCCTGGTCTTCTTGGTCTGTAATGTGGTCTTTCTCTGCCAGTAGTGCGTGCTAAATCCTTATTATGAGGTCTTCTTTTCGTCGATGTTTTTCGGTTCACAAAATCCGATTTATTTTGTTCTCTGTTCATCGGTCGACGTGATCGAGACTGGAGATGTTTCCGGGGGTGTCTAACCCGAGGTCGGCGCCTTGGGAGAGATAAGCCCCTGTCTTCTAATGGCATTGATAACCGAGACACAGCAGTTTGGCCATTGCTGTGTGCATCCCTTCTACTGTTGGGCAAGACAACACGGCCAGCGGTCTCTGGCACACGTTGAGAAGAAAGGTTGATAGTGGTGGAACCTGTTGCATTATTCCTCGGTGCTCTGAGTGTGTAAGAAGACCCCACCAGTCTACGTCTCGGCACACCTGATGGTTGTCTATACTTACTCGTAAAAGAAACTGATTCTGGATTGACGGAAGTTTTGGGTGGAAGTGAAGAAGAGAGAGTGTTAGAGTCTAAATCTCCAGAATGAGAAGAAGAACTTGCAGAGATTGGTGTTAATATGGAGCTGTCAAAGTGCCCATTTGAAAGAGAAAATGAGGAGTTGTCGACAAGTTTCAGTGTACGAGTTAAAAGCTCGAGTTGCAGCGATGATGCATTGTGACTAACGTCCGTGTCTATCGGTTTATGGAACTGTTCATGCTTGTGTTGTATTTTTGACGAGACACGGGGCGCAAGAAGGAAGTTGGCTTCATTTGGTCGTGCGGGAGAATCTGGTTCTTCCTGATCATGCAAGGCTCGCGTCTTAAGACTACGAAGCTTGGTGCTGGTTACATGGCTGTTGGTCTCAGGCAATTCTACCGTTGACGAGGAACCCGAAGATGTTTCGGTATACTGCGCCTGTGTCTCTGATTTCTCCCCTGTTGCACGTCGATCCACAGACGCACCCAGATTCACTTCCCGGCCATCTGGATTCACCTTCCAGTCGTCAGTGACTGTATGCAGGACTGGAGGAGCGGGCAAGGAGGTCATTGGCCTGACAGTGGTGCCATGAGTGAAGGTCACCGTGGCAGGGGGCTGGTGTGTCGTGCTGGGGTCAGTTGGAGAGGTCACATGAGTTCGCCCACTTGTGGCCTGATAAGACTTCATAGCAGATCGCCTCAAGACTGCAACATGACCCTCCAGTTGGTCTACTGATGAGTGTACCGTCTTACTGGGCACAGACTGGAGGGCTAACTCTCTCTCAGGGTCCCCTAGTGTGTGAATCCCTGGCAAGTTGCTACTGTCCGAGCCGTGGCTTGGCCTTGGGTAAGCCACGGCTAGGGAGGCAGTGGATGCCTGGAGAGAGTTCCCTGGAGTGGCAGTGGAGGATTCTTGCAAACATGAATGCAATGAAAAGGAATAAGCTTCACATAGATCCTGCAACACAAAACAATGAACAGCTATAATGCGAGTAAGTGGCTTCTGTATCTAAACAAAAAGTAGCCTACACTAACACAGATCTTAGTCAAGTAGTTTGTTTGTTTGTTTTGGGCAGACTGTATCACAAAGTAGTAAGTGACAACGTGCAGCCACCTTACAACAGTAGTTATTCCACTCTTAAACGTGGAACATGGCCACTCTACCTGCCTAACTTTAAACCCCCCTCATCAGTGGTGTGAGGTCACGACACAACACCAACATTTTATCAACAAAAGTATTCCCTGACACCCTAATTGTTGCCTTTAATAAAATTACAATCTATAAAATTCAACATAACGCAATTATAATAAGTGCGATCTACACAACACCAACGAGACCTTGTTGGTGAGAATAACCTAACTGCTGTGTCGTCAGCTTACACCACCGACACTGTTGCTGCTTAAACAGAGTTTGTCACCCATAATAATTTATAGGGAGAACAGACAGACAGACAGACAGACAGACAGGTGTATCTGGGGTTGACAAACAGACGGGCAAGTGACCAGGACACTGATACCAGACAAAAATAAAAGGACAGGGATAATATATGACCGAATTGGAAAAATAACTTAAAAAGTCGTTAATTTTAGATGAGATGAGAATATAACCAGGAAAGGTGTTAATAATCTAGACGATAACCAAAGGGAGAAATATTTAAAAAGATTTACAAAATGCAGGGTATCAGAGCACCTCCCGTCATCAAATAAAAGAAACATTAACAAATTAACCACATATGATAACCAGGAAACAGACGCGAGAAGAGATACATAAAATTACAGAAAAAGCAATCAGGAAAGAGAAAAATAAATGATAACCAATGATACACAAGCATAATGGATAAAATAATGACAGCCAATCAGAAGGCAGACATAACCAAGAACCAATCAGAAAATGAAAAAAAAAAAAAATCTACCAGAGAACCAGTTAGAGGAAGCAGACTAACGTTATTACTTCTGTCTTACCTTACTGTCCTTTTGGTGAAGAATTAAAGAAGAAACCAAAATAAGTCGGTTAAATGGCATCATTATTAATACAAGTAAAGGAAAAGAAATAAATATTGGAATTCCTGTTACTTGATTGCCCCCCGACCTCCCCTCCCATTCCTCTCTCACCCTCCCCTCCAAAAATAGAAACTCCCCCTATTAAAAAGTGAAGGAATTTCTTGAATGACTTATTTTTAATTTGTGGAAAGTAATGGATGTGCTTTAAGGATTTTGTTGAGAAAAGTGAAACTGGGGTTGTTGGTGTGTGTGTGTGTGTGTGTGTGTGTGTGTGTGTGTGTGTGTGTGTGTGTGTGTGAGAGTGAGTGTGTGTGTGTGTGTGTGAATCCATTTTCTTCCCTTTTGATCTCATAACAGGAATTCCATCAATTATTATTCTCGATCAAACACATAAAATATCTGAAAACGAGAACATTATTTTTAAAGGGACATGAATACAGTTTAGCACAGTTAAGACACAACTAGGTGACTAAAAGTGTTCTAATTTCTCTCTCTCTCTCTCTCTCTCTCTGTGTTACATAAGGGTCTCGCAGCATCTATTGCATCAGGCTAGTGAGGTTGCAGGCCTTCCGTGACCCCATGCACCAGTCTATCCTTATACCGACTCAACACAGACCCAGCGACCATCTTAAATACACCGCTAAAGACCACAGAGACCCACCCCTAACCCACTCTTTAACACTAGAGACCGTTTTAAACCCGCTAAAGCAACTTACACTTTGTTAATGGTATATAAACCATAATGTCACTGTGAGATCAACAACTTGTTATTATGATAAAATACCAGTTAACTTCCACGAGTACTTGTTTACGTCACAGAATTTCAGTCAAGACCAGGATATTTTTTAAAGACCAAATATCAAAGTTATTCAGCCCTAAAAAGTTATCTAAATGAGACCATTGAAGATCATTGTAACACTAAAAGAACATTTCAGATTTATACAAGACCAGATAAGACCATTATCGGCTATAATGTGAGGATAAAAGACCAATTTACACCACTAACACCTGGGAAGCTAATTTGCAGAAGCTATCAATAATCCAAACAAAATTTAATATACGAATCACCAGAAAATTAGACACCCCAGTTTATTTAATTTTAAGATTTAACACCCCAACGATAACCCAACCTAACTTAGCATAACCTAACTCACCTTAACCTGACCTAACCTGACCTAAACTAACCTAACCTAACTCAAAGAATAACTTAATCACCTAATGGCACCTAGTAACAGTCGTAGAATATAATCTAAAAACAAATTAAGAGACCAAAATATTACACCAAAAGACCACAAGAGTTATTAACTGTCAGACCAATGACCTCTGAAGACCAACACCAAAAGACCACAAGAGTTATTAGCTGTCAGACCAATGACCTCTGAAGACCAACACCAAAAGACCACAAGAGTTATTAGCTGTCAGACCAATGACCTCTGAAGACCAACACCAAAAGACCACAAGAGTTATTAGCTGTCAGACTAATGACCTCTGAAGACCAACACCAAAAGACCACAAGAGTTATTAGCTGTCAGACCAATGACCTCTGAAGACCAACACCAAAAGACCACAAGAGTTATTAGCTGTCAGACCAATGACCTCTGAAGACCAACACCAAAAGACCACATGAGGGTTATAGAACTTTCAGACCCCAAAGACCACTGAAGACTTTATCACATTAGAGTTGGTTAAGACCACATCTAATTCATTAAATGACCAAATAAACCGAGTAAAAGACCACGTTAAGACCACAGTATTCAAAGACCAAAGAGTATTAATTACAAACATTAGAATAAAAAAAATAAAAAATCGGTAACTACACCAATAAAGACCTCAGTATTAAATTCGATATAACATTAATTATTCCAAGACCACATTAACTAATTAAGAAAGGTTTTTATTCCATAGTTCCAAAAGCATGATAATTAACTGAATATATTAAAAACCACTTACAGAATATCATAACTAATTAAAGACCACAATAACTAATAATTATACAACAATAACTAATTAAAGACCACAATAACTAATAAATATACAACAATAACTCATTAAAGACCACAATAACTAATTAAAGACCACAATAACTAATAAATATACAACAATAACTAATTAAAGACCACAATAACTAATAAATATACAACAATAACTCATTAAAGACCACAATAACTAATTAAAGACCACAATAACTAATAAATATACAACAATAACTCATTAAAGACCACAATAACTAATTAAAGACCACAATAACTAATTAAAGACCACAATAACTAATAAATATACAACAATAACTCATTAAAGACCACAATAACTAATTAAAGACCACAATAACTAATTAAAAACCACAATAACTAATTAAAGACCACAATAACTAATAAACATACAACAATAACTAACTAAAGACCACAATAACTAACTAAAGACCACAATAACTAACTAAAGACCACAATAACTAAAAACCACAATAATAATCCAAAATATCTCATAAAAAACAAGATATTTCATTATAATTAATTTTATTATAATATTAGTTTTTAAAGCAATAATATTAACCACATCCACAACCCACCAACCCACTCTTAACCCACCAACCCACTCTTAACCCACCAACCCACTCTTCACAGACCAACCCACTCTTAACCCCCAACCCACTCTTAACCCACCAACCCACTCTTAACCCCCCCAACCCACTCACAACACATTCTTAACCCGCCAGCCCACACTCAACCCGCCAGCCCACTCTCAACTCACCAGCCCACTCTCAATCCCCAGCCCACTGTTAAAGAGCTTTATCCCATTAACCATCGCACCAAGCCATCAAAGACCTCTCTTACTTAACCCACTACAGGTCTTCCAAAGGGCCAGTTTATCACACTGAGCCCTTTAAGACCCCCTCTTAATCCACAAACATTCCAAAGGCCCAACTTCAAAGACCTCCTCTCCACATTCTAAGACTTCAATCCACCTGTCACCTCCTTTACTCCTGAGTTCAAGACCAACTCTGGCCCCCATAAACCACAAACACCCAAAGCTCCAAGCCCACCTCAAAGACCTCCTTATCACATTCCACAGGTCCAGAGCACCTCAAAGGCCACCCTCTTAACCCAGAAAAGCCAGGACCTGGGGCGAGGCATCTTAAGACAAGTAACAAACTTTGCGTAACTTGGGCTCCATCAGATGTAAAGCGGCGGGTCGAGTCCTGTGTTCTCCTGGCCACACTAAGTTCTACTTCCCGGCTACTTGTTAGTCGAGTCGAGGAGGAGTTTCTCTAAGTTACTCTGCTGCTGAATATATATATATATATATATATATATATATATATATATATATATATATATATATATAGATATATATATGTGTGTGTGTGTGTGTGTGTGTGTGTGTGTGTGTGTGTGTGTGTGAACTTCTACCAGTTGTGGCTCTTGTTAACTGTACTGTACGTTTCGGTAGTCAGAGAAACGGTCCCATTAGTGCCTGAGAATCGTCCCCGGTATTACCAATGAAATGTTCCCGATAATGCCACTAAAACGTTTCCGGTAGTGGTACAGTAACGCCCCCGGTAGTGCCGGGAAAACTTCCTTGGTAGTCCAGAGAAATATCCCCAGTAACACCGTAGGAACGTCTCCGATTGTACCCGCAGGTACATTTGCCACCCCTACCCTTCACCCTTTGCACCTCCCCCTCCCGCTCCCAGTATTCATGGCAATGGCCAAGACAAAAGGACTCACCTGCACGATGGGTCCGGCCATACGATCGAGGAACTCCTTGGTGAAGAGTGCGGTCTCGTTACCACAGGTCTCGAACACCACCCGCTCGGAGCACTGAAGGTACTCCTGGAATGAGCTGAAACAACACATGCACTTGGTGGTTAGTTCGGTGTCTTTACCAAGCATCAACTAATGTAGGTTAAAAAGGGAAACAGAGATGACCCAGCAGACAGTTAGTGACGTAGAAATGGTATTATCGATAATTAATCAGTGACACAGCTGGTGTTTTAACTAATCTCTGATATAAACATGACATTATAAACTAACAGTGACACATATGGTATTATACTTAATTAATCAGTGACACAGCTGGTGTTTTAACTAATCTCTGATATAAACATGACATTATAAACTAACAGTGACACATATGGCATTATACTTAATTAATCAGAGACAAGATAAATGACATTATACCTAATTAGTGAACTAGAAATGACATTAGAACTACTCTGTGACAAACAATTAGCCCGTAGACGTGTGTTATATTGGAAGTTTCAAGTAACATTTGAAACAGTGTGGCATACTATAATATAATGATAAATATTACATTATTACAGATCCACTTGAGATGAATACAATGGTGACTTGCCACACTACTCACCAGCAGAGAGTGATCACATTCTTGTTCTTCTCCTCCTCACTGAGCTGCACCACGGCGTCGTTGAGTTGGTTCAGGTCGGCGGTCTTCTCGTGGTACACCTCCGAGCACTGGTTGTACTTGGGGTTCACCTGTCTCATGCAGGGGGCGTGGCGGATGTATTCTGAAACAGGTACCAGGGTGGTTACTGGGGGCTATCGGGAGGGTTATTGGGGGCTACTTGGACCGATACTGGGGACTGGGAGCTACCAAGAGTGTTACAGAGAACTAATCAAGACAGTTACAGGGGGCTACCAAGAGAGTTAATCCATCAGAGGACAGCGGCGCACTTAGGTATTGTATCTTAGCTAACGCCAGATAATTTTATTCAGCCGGGAGAAACCCCTAACCCCTATCCTCTAAAGCAGGGGTTCTCAACCAGGGGGGAATTCCCCCCAGGGGGGGAATTCAGGTTTTCAGGGGGGGGGGGGGGGGGAAACTGATTCGGGAGCAAGAGATATGTTCGATGAGAAATCAATCACAGAATTTTGGCCCTTGATGTGCGATTCCTACCCAAAAGTGGCAGAAAGAGCTATCCGTGCATTGCTTCCGTTTGTGTCGACATATCTTTGTGAGTCAGGTTTTTCAACTCTGTTGCAAATTAAAATGAAGCAACGTAGTAGATTAGAGGTAGAAAATGACCTGCGTTGTGCCCTTTCAAGCACTCCTCCGCGTATCCCAGAATTGGCGAAGAAAAAACAATCACAGGTTTCTCATTGACTGTAATCTTCATCTGAATAAAATTAATTACAAATTTACAATATCCTGGTATTCTATTGAAATTTTTGTTTATTGCATTATGCTTCAGTTTGGTCTGTTAAGTAATTCATTATAAATATAAAAAAACTATTTTACTTTTATTCAAGTTTTATAAATCCATCAACATTTTCAATTGGCATTTAATTTGTAAAACTCCACTATAAAAATAATCCATGTAAAATTGTAAATGTATATGTACTAATATGGAAAAAATAAAGGATTTTCAGTATTATATGCATATTATTTGGAATGCACTTTTTGAGGCAGACACTCTTGGAAAGGAGGGGGAATGACATTCTGACATATGGTGAAAGGGGTGCATGGGGCAAACAAGGTTGAGAACCACTGCCCTAAAGGGTTAAGTAGGTTTACGTATAGAAGACGTAAATTTTACCTGATCTCCCTTAATTAATTATATATATGAGGAGTGATATAAATTAAGTAGAGTGCCCTAGAGAATCTGTCTGTCTGTCTGTCTGTCTGTCTTGACTAACCATTTCAGAATGCTACCGTGTGCCGACAATCACCGGAAAACATGGTTAAATTAAATAGATAAATTGTAACCATCATATCAACGTACAGAACAGTAGGGAAAAAAAGAGTTGACAGAGATAAAATGAAGTGAAGAATGAAGAAAAATAAAAGGCAGAATATAGAAAAAGATGAGATGCATAGTGGTTAGGTGATGCTTAAGTCGAGATAACCGAGAAGAAATAAAAAAGAGGAGAACAACAAAGATAAAGGGACGAACAGAACCTCATAGTCACACCTCAGTCAAGATAATACCCAATAATATTCACATTTTCTGTAACTCTTGTTATGATTTCTGTGTCGCCTTCGCCTGCCCCTGACAGTCTACAGTAGTGTATAGGTTAGCCAGTAGCCGGCCATGGTTAGACCCAGTTTTTATTTATTCTCCATCATCCTCAAAGGTTACTGCATGATGTAAATAAACACTGAGAATATAAGTTGACATATATACAAAACTTTTCAATATTCTTAATTCATTCAAATAAGCTGAGGGCAGCCTGTGCAAGCAGTGGTGTGTAGAGTTAGGAAGGCAAGTATGCATTCATTGTCCTATGGATTGGCTCGCATAATTATTTTTCTTGGTAAACGACTTTCAAATGATAGCACTATATTTGCTGAGATTTGGTGAGGAAGCTAGTAAGCACTGATTCATATTAGAATAACTTCAATGAAACTTGTTTGTATAGTTATTTAAAGGAAGCTTCTGAGAGCATCGTCTGAAGCGACTGACTATACCAAGCAGGGAAGGATTCCACTTTGATCTAACCACGCTGCTCTACCTGGTGTGGTTAACCATTGCCAGGTGCAGATGTTGCTTTCATGTACACTCTGACCTATACCTAAATACAGTTATTTAACACCAAACTATTTTTCAGTGAATTTTACAATTCATTAACTATACCCTCCATAATATTGAATGGTCATAAAAACTTTCCCAATGCTCAATTTTGTGTACTACATCCGGTATGGGTGGCCCGGCCCACCTGGTGATCAGCGCCGGTCAGGGATTAGCAGTTCAGTCATAACTCCAATATGTGCTTTTGGTTTTCCTACATGGCCATTTTTGTTCTCTATATATATATATATATATATATATATATATATATATATATATATAATATATATATATATATATATATATATATATATATATATATATATTACATACACACGTATACACACGTGTGTGTATTGAGTGTAGATGGAGAGGGGGCATGTTCATGTTTATATTATGAAATTTGTAGTAGGGGTAGCTACTCTCCATTGAATTAGTTAATGTGCTTAGTAATATTTATATATCCAATATAGCATTACTGTGTTGCACAGTAAAGCACAATTAATTATCTAATAATATTTATTTACAGAGCCGATCAGTCGAGAAGGTTGGCCAACTGCTTCCAGGGTTCATCGTGGCAGATGAATGAAATTTATCAAAAGTAGATATCTTTATGATTGTAGAGTATTATCAAGAACTCGGCCATCCAGCTATGAAGCACGTTAAATTACAGCTGTCATGTGATCATCTCAAGCCCATTCCCAGGCCAGGTCGTCCCTATAGTCCTTCCACAACATTAAATATAGACATTAGTGACGAAAACTTACATTGTATACGGTCACAAGTCCCGTATTTCTGCTGGTAACAACACATACACGTTTTAGCCCAATTTATTTTAAACTATCATTACCATAGTGAATTTAAGCGTTTTCTTTACCCATTGACCTGCCATCTTACGAAAATATTCCGACCGTCAACTCGTCCATTACCAGCCAGCAATGTGCGCTGGTCACGAAACTCGCAGTACTTCAGAGATCTGTCAGCCAAAGCCATAGATAGGGAGAGTGGCCACTCACATTCCAGGTGTCATCTTGCCACTCGCTACACTCCCTCCCAGCGTGCACACTACTGTAAGGTTTTTCACTTGCCCATTAAAATGTTCGTTATAAATACTCATGATTGTTTTTAATGTCATGTCTAATATATATTTTTATAGGGTATAAAAATAACTATTGATCAATAAAACTGGGTAAACAATAATGAACAATTTATTTATATATCTTAACTGCAGCCTTCATCATGCTCTTGCTTCCTAATTCACGTCTAGCTTTTGTTAGTTGAACCTTAGCCTTACCAATATTGTCTTGTTTTCGTGAATAAATGTGCTGTCGTACAGTGAACATATGTGTAAGTAGTTCACTTTTAATATTATGACAGGAAAGAAGAGCAATGCTCTTCGTTTGAGTTTCTGCCAGGTGCACAAAGCGTTTTACTAAACTGTTCCTGTTTGCAAGACGGTTATCCCTTTATCTAAATATTTTCTGCGCGTCCATAAAAATATTCATACAGTCTGAGTCATTAGTGCAGTAAAATAAACTATTTTCTTTATACTCTTTTAGTTGGGTAAGATTTTGCGAAGGACCTGTTACTGGTGACTGCTTGTTCACGACCACCAGCAGACAAGACGCAGTGAGTGTTAGAATTTTTCTTTTTTTTTTCATGCCGTAACCTACTAGGTATTGTCGGCTGCTCATATATGTTAATATTTGCTCTATAGTATACCCTGTTTCGTTGACAGCATCATCGATTGCTTCAACACTTGGCTTATCGAGGAAATCGGTAAGAAATTCACGATCGTCTCGTCTACTATGTAACTGCTTGCATTTGGACATTTAAAAAAATGAGCAAATGAGATCAATTTTAGAGCTTACCGAAACTCTAAGGCAGTTGGTATTTGGTTTTTCATCCTTATGGAGCTAAAAAAGATTTCCGGACAATCTTGGGTGAACCTTGACGTGAGCAAATACTTCATGATCTTTGGCCAAATAGTTTATTTGAAGATTCAGATTTCAGATTTGCCCCGGAGGGGGCTAGTTTATTGGGCACCCCCCTTACATCCTGTGCAAGGTGAAGCGCAGAAGCGTTTACAGCGCCCAACAGGGAAGCATGAAAAGTTCATACTTGCCTTTATGACTCGTACATTAAGGGCGTAAAAGCCTGAAGGGTCATAGGTTTTGTCAAGTTACATAAAGTGAGAGAATGATGAGTGTGTGGGGGGAAAGTTCCCGGTACATTTTATCTGTTTATGGCAAAGAGTGGCAGGTCCCTAATAATGTCAAATGCCAGGCCTGTGACTAGGAGGAGGGATATCTGGTCTGGGAGGGAAGAGGTGTTGGTAACGGCTGGGGACCTATAGGAGGAGGTCATAGGGCAAGTGAGGATGTAGTGAGAGAGGGTGTGAGAGTCGGGTTGGCCACAAAGTTTACAAACAGTGCGGTGAGGCTCAGGGTTGCCAATGTACTCCCATAGGCACCTGTACCCTAAGCGCAGTCTCATGTATATAAGCTGTTGAGATCGAGTCAGGGATTGATATTCTTTGTAGTGGCGGTTGTCGTCACCGGTTACAGCGTCATAGTGG
Source organism: Homarus gammarus (assembly GCA_958450375.1). Classification (NCBI taxonomy): domain Eukaryota; kingdom Metazoa; phylum Arthropoda; class Malacostraca; order Decapoda; family Nephropidae; genus Homarus; species Homarus gammarus. The sequence goes on from CAUDMG010001266.1 coordinate 313,254, forward strand.
CATAGTGTGATGCTACCCCGTTGTTTCAGGTGTGTCCAATTTTCGTTGAATGCCTCTCGTTGTGTGGCGTGTATGCGGGATTTGAGATGATTCAGGGAGAGGGCGAGGGTGGCTTCAGTATCTTCTTCTTGTGTAGCTTCTTTGGCAAGCCGATCAACAGTGTCACAGGCAGTTATTCCTATGTGTGACGGGATCCAAAGAAACTTGACAAAGGATGTCATCAGTTTGTTCTAGCCTATTTGAAGATTAAGTAGTGCAGTCGTGGATAAGTATCACACCAGTTTGAACTGATTTCCACTGTCCCTAACGTTATGAGGAGGGGGGTAGTGCGCTTGACGAAAAAGCCACTAAGATCAGAGCCATAAATAGGGAGAGTTTGGTCAGTACAGGTCACGTGACCACAAGGAGCCATATTATCTCTGCCCCCCCCCCCCCCACACTGAGCTTTGACTCCGCCTCTCCCCCGCCTCAAGTCTATTCAGGACTTCATTACGTGGTTGATATTGATAAAACCACATGAAATACTTGGTTGCGTGTGAAGGATGCAATAAAGACTTACTGACAACAGAATGGTCCATTAATTTTATAAACAAGTGGTTTAATTCAATGTCTAGCAAACACCCAAGCATGGCACTAAGTAAACTCAGTGAGTCATCTTACGAAGAGGATTATATTATCTCCTCTTGAGACAGTGATGTGGGTGTTCAAGGAAATATCTATTAGGGTAAAACGACACTTTTACGTGAATATGTGAGGTTTACACTTGATTCTACTCTTTATAAAACTGCCATTTTTTCCCGTTGCTTTATGTGTTTGGTGTCATTTGTGTTGATATACATAATAATTAGTGAAAAGTGAAGAGGTAATAATTTACTCCGAATGTGTTCACCGAAAGCGGAATTTGTTTGTGACTTCGGATGCAAATATTCTTTATTTCAAACCTCTTTTCCACTCATATCTTGAAAGTTAATGTTTTTAAGCAGTTATATGTTTACAGACATTAAATTCGGCATTAACATGAAGCATAACTGGGCATTCTTAGCAGTTCTGTATGGATTTATTCGCGATATATCAATATTAATCGAACATTCGTAGTGAGCCAATGAGTTGCAAGGGGGGCGGGGCTTCTTAATCAATCACCGTCAGATAAAAACAAAAAAACAACTACTGTATAACTTTAAAGTTTATAATATCTAAATGCACAGCTGACGTAAAAATTAAAGACAAATATTTATATTTCACACGCAGGAGTTAATAAAGTACTACATACTGTTTATTGATCATTCCTCTACCAGTTTCACTTATTAACGCCAGGGAGCAGACGAGGAGGTGACCACTGGAGCCAAGGGCCTCTCCTCGTACCGTACTTGAGGTCCTCCCACGTCTTCCACAATGTAGCCACGTCAGTTTTAACATTAGTGGTGACATTTTTCTACCAATTGTTGTCAGGGCATTATTACCTTTTTTGAGAGCCGTTCTGTAGGGTTTTAAGTCCTTATGGGATATTCTCCGACCTTAAAGGGTATATAGTAGCTTCCCTTCATTCCTTAACCCCTTTATCCCTCCCTTTCCCCCACTCCCTTTCTCACCCTTATCCCACTCCCCCCGCACCCCTTCTGCCCTCCCTCCCTTCCACCTGGTCTACACACTCAACACAGCAGCGTGTAAAAAAGCTAGTACCACAGTGGTCCACAAGGTCGTGGCTCCTACCCTCACCACAACACTACTCGCCCATACCGCCGCCCCTCACACGCCCATTCATCTCCCCGGCCCAGGGTGGAATTGCCCAATTTTGTCAGCGCGCTAATTTGTTGTGCATTATTTTCCGCTTATGAAATCATAACTCAGTTTGGTAAAGTCGGAACGAAATTTCGAGCCATTTTGCATAGGCAGAGGCATTCACAGCGCTATATGTTGTAAGGAAAATGTGAAAAAAAGAAATTGGGTGTTGATTTTTACCGCTTACAACCGGCCAATATCTGAGGGCATTGTGCCGGGGTTATTTGGGTGTTATTTCTGGCCGGCCAACAAGGTGTTCCAGTCACTTTGCATAACAGCTTGTTAATGTGACAAGTGTATGAGTCTCTTCTTACTGCTGTGTGGGGGCTGACCCACCCTGGTGTGTTACTGCCGTGAGGGGGCTGACCCACCCTGGTGTGTTACTGCCGTGAGGGGGCTGACCCACCCTGGTGTGTTACTGCCGTGAGGGGGCTGACCCACCCTGGTGTGTTACTGCCGTGAGGGGGCTGACCCACCCTGGTGTGTTACTGCCGTGAGGGGGCTGACCCACCCTGGTGTGTTACTGCCGTGAGGGGGCTGACCCACCCTGGTGTGTTACTGCCGTGAGGGGGCTGACCCACCCTGGTGTGTTACTGCCGTGAGGGGGCTGACTCACCCTGGTGTGTTATTGCCGTGTGAGGGCTAACCCACCCTTATGTGTTACTACTGTGATGGGGCTGACCCACCCTGGTGTGTTACTGTCGTGAGAGGGCTGACCCACCCTGGTGTGTTACTGCCGTGAGGGGGCTGACCCACCCTGGTGTGTTATTGCCGTGTGGGGGCTAACCCACCCTTGTGTGTTACTACTGTGATGGGGCTGACCCACCCTGGTGTGTACTGCTGTGAGGGGGCTGACCCACCCTGGTGTGTACTGCTGTGAGGGGGCTGACCTACCCTGGTGTGTACTGCTGTGAGGGGGCTGACCCACCCTGGTGTGCACTGTTGTGAGGGGGCTAACCTACCCTGGTGTGTACTGCTGTGAGTGGGCTGACCCACCCTGGTGTGTACTGCTGTGAGGGGGCTGACCTACCCTGGTGTGTACTGCTGTGAGGGGGCTGACCTACCCTGGTGTGTACTGCTGTGAGGGGGCTGACCCACCTTGTGTGTACTGTTGTGAGTGGGCTGACCCACCCTGGTGTGTACTGCTGTGAGGGGGCTGACCCATCCTTGTGTGTACTGCTGTGAGGGGGCTGACCTACCCTGGTGTATACTGCTGTGAGGGGGCTGACCCACCCTTGTGTGTACTGTTGTGAGGGGGCTGACCCACCCTGGTGTGTACTGCTGTGAGGGAGCTGACCTACCCTGGTGTGTACTGCTGTGAGGGGGCTGACCCACCCTGGTGTGCACTGCTGTGAGGGGACTGACCCACAATGGTGTGCACTGCTGTGATGGGGCTGACCTACCCTGGTGTGTACTTTTGTGTGAGGGCTTATCCACCACCCTGGTGTGTAATATTGTGTGGGGGCTGACCCACCTGGTGTGTAATATTGTGTGGGGACTGACCCACCCTGGTGTGCACTGCTGTGAGGGGGCTGACCTACCCTGGTGTGTAATTTTGTGTGGGGCTGACCCACCTGGTGTGTACTGCTGTGAGGGGACTGACCCACCCTGGTGTGTACTGTTGTGAGGGGGCTGACCTACCCTGGTGTGTACTTTTGTGTGGGGGCTTATCCACCACCCTGGTGTGTAATATTGTGTGGGGGCTGACCCACCTGGTGTGTACTGTTGTGAGGGGGCTGACCCGCCTTGTAGTGTACTACTGTGTGAGGGTGCTGCCACACCCTGTAGAGTGCTACTGTATGAGGGGGCTGACACCCTGTAGAGTGCTACTGTATGAGGGGGCTGACACACCCTGTAGAGTGCTACTGTATGAGGGGGCTGACCATCCCTGTAGAGTGCTACTGTATGAGGGGGCTGACACACCCTGTAGAGTGCTACTGTATGAGGGGGCTGACACACCCTGTAGAGTGCTACTGTATGAGGGGGCTGACACACCCTGTAGAGTGCTACTGTATGAGGGGGCTGACACACCCTGTAGAGTGCTACTGTATGAGGGGGCTGACACACCCTGTAGAGTGTTACTGTATGAGGGGGCTGACACACCCTGTAGAGTGTTACTGTATGAGGGGGCTGACACACCCTGTAGAGTGTTACTGTATGAGGGGGCTGACCATCCCTGTAGTGCAGTACTGTGTGAGGGGGCTGACCATCCCTGTAGAGTGCTACTGTATGAGGGGGCTGACCATCTCTGTAGTGCAGTACTGTATGAGGGGGCTGACACACCCTGTAGAGTGCTACTGTATGAGGGGGCTGACACACCCTGTAGAGTGCTACTGTATGAGGGGGCTGACCATCCCTGTAGAGTGCTACTGTATGAGGGGGCTGACCATCTCTGTAGTGCAGTACTGTGAGAGGGGGCTGACCCACCCTCTGATGTGTGAGCGGGTGGGAGAGGAAGACAGTGGAGTGGAATGTGTGTGTGTGTGTGTGTGTGTGTGTGTTCAGTACGTGTCTGTCTGTTTGTGTGTCTATCTGTCTGTTTGTCTGTCTATCTGTATGTTTGTCTGTCTATCTGTTTGTTTGTCTGTCTATATGTCTGTTTGTCTGTGTATCTGTCTGTTTGTCTGTCTATCTGTCTGTTTGTCTGTCTATCTGTTTGTTTGTCTGTCTATCTGTCTGTTTGTCTGTCTATCTGTCTGTTTGTCTGTCTATCTGTCTGTTTGTCTGTCTATCTGTATGTTTGTCTGTCTATCTGTTTGTTTGTCTGTCTATATGTCTGTTTGTCTGTGTATCTGTCTGTTTGTCTGTCTATCTGTCTGTTTGTCTGTCTATCTGTCTGTTTGTCTGTCTATCTGTTTGTTTGTCTGTCTATCTGTTTGTTTGTCTGTCTATCTGTCTGTTTGTCTGTCTATCTGTTTGTTTGTCTGTCTATCTGTCTGTTTGTCTGTCTATCTGTTTGTTTGTCTGTCTATCTGTTTGTTTGTCTGTCTATCTGTCTGTTTGTCTGTCTATCTGTTTGTTTGTCTGTCTATCTGTCTGTTTGTCTGTCTATCTGTCTGTTTGTCTGTCTATCTGTCTGTTTGTCTGTCTATCTGTCTGTTTGTCTGTCTATCTGTCTGTTTGTCTGTCTATCTGTTTGTTTGTCTGTCTATATGTCTGTTTGTCTGTCTATCTGTCTGTTTGTCTGTCTATCTGTTTGTTTGTCTGTCTATCTGTCTGTTTGTCTGTCTATCTGTTTGTTTGTCTGTCTATCTGTCTGTTTGTCTGTCTATCTGTCTGTTTGTCTGTCTATCTGTCTGTTTGTCTGTCTATCTGTCTGTTTGTCTGTCTATCTGTTTGTTTGTCTGTCTATCTGTCTGTTTGTCTGTCTATCTGTTTGTTTGTCTGTCTATCTGTCTGTTTGTCTGTCTATCTGTTTGTTTGTCTGTCTATCTGTCTGTTTGTCTGTCTATCTATCTGTTTGTCTGTCTATCTGTCTGTTTGTCTGTCTATCTGTCTGTTTGTCTGTCTATCTGTTTGTTTGTCTGTCTATCTGTTTGTTTGTCTGTCTATCTGTCTGTTTGTCTGTCTATCTGTCTGTCTATCTGTCTGTCTGTCTATCTGTCTGTTTGTCTGTCTATCTGTCTGTTTGTCTGTCTATCTGTTTGTTTGTCTGTCTATATGTCTGTTTGTCTGTCTATCTGTCTGTTTGTCTGTCTATCTGTTTGTTTGTCTGTCTATCTGTTTGTTTGTCTGTCTATCTGTCTGTTTGTCTGTCTATCTGTCTGTCTATCTGTTTGTTTGTCTGTCTATCTGTCTGTTTGTCTGTCTATCTGTCTGTTTGTCTGTCTATCTGTCTGTTTGTCTGTCTATCTGTTTGTTTGTCTGTCTATCTGTCTGTTTGTCTGTCTATCTGTCTGTTTGTCTGTCTATCTGTCTGTTTGTCTGTCTATCTGTCTGTCTATCTGTCTGTCTGTCTATCTGTCTGTTTGTCTGTCTATCTGTCTGTTTGTCTGTCTATCTGTTTGTTTGTCTGTCTATCTGTTTGTTTGTCTGTCTATCTGTCTGTTTGTCTGTCTATCTGTCTGTTTGTCTGTCTATCTGTCTGTCTATCTGTCTGTCTGTCTGTCTGTCTGTCTGTCCATGACTCAAGCTGGTCCTCCTAAAATGTTTTCTACCATTGGATTTCAACTCTCTCTCTCTCTCTCTCTCTCTCTCTCTCTCTCTCTCTCTCTCTCTCTCTCTTACACACACACACACACACACACACACACACACACACACACACACACAAACACACATAAGAAAAAACACACACACACACGCGAGGACACACACACACACACACACACACACACACACACACACACACACACACATAAGAAAACACACACACACACACACACACACACACACACACACACACATAAGAAAAAACACACACACACACGCGAGGACACACACACACACACACACACACACACACACACACATAAGAAAACACACACACACACACACACACACACACATAAGAAAAAAAAAACACACACACACACACACACACACACATAAGAAAAACACACACACACACACACACACACACACACACACACACACACAGTATTAATGCAGTAAACTAGGCCCCACTACCCTCCACTGTTCACTATTGTTATCTGGTAATATTAAAAAATATAATTTCTGTCAATTGCTTTAACGTTCAGTACAGACGCATGATATTAAGACATAAACCTTTACAACGTCACTGTGTGTGTGTGTGTATGTCTTTGCGTGTGTGTGTGTGTGTATGTCTTTGCGTGTGTGTGTGTGTATGTCTTTGCGTGTGTGTGTGTGTCGATACGTACAAATGTTTTGGTTTGTGAAAAGCTGAAAACACACACACACACACACAAAGACACACACACACACACGCAAAGACATACAAACACACAAAAAGACACAGACATACACACACACCACATACCAGAATATAACAACTAACAAATATCACAATAAAAGTTATACACGGAACAATAAAGATTCACTACCAAGGGTGTGTGGATGTGTGTGGGTAGAGGTGGTTGTGTGGGTGTGTGGGTAGAGGTGGTTGTGTAGGTGTGTGTGGGTAGAGGTGGTTGTGTGGGTGTGTGTGGGTAGAGGTGGTTGTGTGGGTGTGTGTGGGTAGAGGTGGTTGTGTGGGTGTGTGTGGGTAGAGGTGGTTGTGTGGGTGTGTGGGTAGAGGTGGTTGTGTGGGTGTGTGGGTAGAGGTGGGTGTGTGGGTGGAGGTGGTTGTGTGGGTGTGTGTGGGTAGAGGTGGTTGTGTGGGTGTGTGGGTAGAGGTGGTTGCGTGGGTGTGTGGGTAGAGGTGGGTGTGTGGGTAGAGGTGGGTGTGTGGGTAGAGGTGGTTGTGTGGGTAGAGGTGGTTGTCTGGGTGTGTGGGTAGAGGTGGGTGTGTGGTTAGAGGTGGTTGTGTGGGTGTGTGGGTAGAGGGGGTTGTGTGGGTGTATGGGTAGAGGTGGTTGTGTGGGTGTGTGGGTAGAGGTGGTTGTGTGGGTAGAGGTGGTTGTCTGGGTGTGTGGGTAGAGGTGGGTGTGTGGGTAGAGGTGGGTGTGTGGATAGAGGTGGTTGTGTGGGTGTGTGGGTAGAAATGGTTGTGTGCGTGTGTGGATAGGGGTGGGTGTGTGGGTTGGTTGGATAGAGGTGGGTGTGTGGGTAGAGGTGGTTGTGTGGGTGTGTGGGTAGAGGTGGGTGTGTGGGTAGAGGTGGTTGTGTGGGTGTGTGGGTAGAGGTGGGTGTGTGGGTAGAGGTGGGTGTGTGGGTAGAGGTGGTTGTGTGGGTGTGTGGGTGGAGGTGGTTGCGTGGGTGTGTGGGTAGAGGTGGTTGTGTGGGTAGAGGTGGTTGTGTGGGTAGAGGTGGTTGTCTGGGTGTGTGGGTAGAGGTGGTTGTCTGGGTGTGTGGGTAGAGGTGGGTGTGTGGGTAGAGGTGGGTGTGTGGGTAGAGGTAGTTGTGTGGGTGTGTGGATAGAGGTGGTTGTGTGGGTGTGTGGGTAGAGGTGGTTGTGTGGGTGTGTGGATAGGGGTGGGTGTGTGGGTAGAGGTGGTTGTGTGGGTGTGTGGGTAGAGGTGGGTGTGTGGGTAGAGGTGGTTGTGTAGGTGTGTGTGGGTAGGTGTGGGTGTGTGGGTAGAGGTGGTTGTGTGGGTGTGAATAGAGGTGGTTGTGTGGGTGTGTGGGTAGAGGTGGTTGTATGTGTGTGTGGGTAGAGGTGGTTGCGTGGGTGTGTGGGTAGAGGTGGTTGTGTGGGTAGAGGTGGTTGTGTGGGTAGAGGTGGTTGTCTGGGTGTGTGGGTAGAGGTGGTTGTCTGGGTGTGTGGGTAGAGGTGGGTGTGTGGGTAGAGGTGGGTGTGTGGGTAGAGGTAGTTGTGTGGGTGTGTGGATAGAGGTGGTTGTGTGGGTGTGTGGGTAGAGGTGGTTGTGTGGGTGTGTGGATAGGGGTGGGTGTGTGGGTTGGTTGGATAGAGGTGGGTGTGTGGATAGAGGTTGTTGTGTGGGTAGAGGTGGTTGTGTGGGTGTGTAGGTAGAGGTGGGTGTGTGGGTAGAGGTAGTTGTGTGGGTGTGTGGGTAGAGGTGGGTGTGTGGGTAGAGGTGGGTGTGTGGGTAGAGGTGGTTGTGTGGTTGGAGGTGGTTGTGTGGGTATGTGGGTAGAGGTGGTTGTGTGGGTGTGTGGGTAGAGGTGGTTGTGTGGGTGTGTGAATAGAGGTGGTTGTGTGGGTGTGTGGGTAGAGGTGGTTGTGTGTGGGTAGAGGTGGTTGCGTGGGTGTGTGGGTAGAGATGGTTGTGTGGGTGTATGGGTGGAGGTGGTTGTGTGGGTGTGTGGGTAGAGGTGGTTGTGTGGGTGGAGATTGTTGAGTGGGTGTATGGATAGAGGTGGTTGTGTGGGTGTATGGGTGTAGGTGGGTGGGAGGAGCACCGTTTTACCAGTGGCGTTCAACCAGATATCAAACCTAGTGAAGCAGCCTCTCCCGGAAAGAGAATATGTGGTGGTGATGGTGGTGGTGGTCATGACAGTGGTGATGGTAGTGGTGATGGTGGCGGTGATGGGTCATTGAGCCATTTTAACCATAGCAGTCACTGATATGGTCAATACAATAATAAAAAAAAATACAATACAGGTTTACACTATAAAAAAACCAGAGTACATGTTAGAGTACCCAAAAAGTGTATTACATGTTGGAGTACAAAAAGTCATATTAAATGTGTATAAAACCATATTATTAGTATGTATAGACAGGTTATCATTACGTATTGGTATAATGTATGCATAAATTAGTAGGATTACAATTAAAATATCGTAAATGTGGGTGTAGGACAGTTAGTAATATAGACAAGCGTTAATGAGAGTATACATACACAGCTGCTGGGTAATTAAAGCATCGGATTAAAATTAACGACCTAATAACCTTCTCTCCCGGGCGGTGTCCTTCCCCCAACACTGCCAGGTCCTCCTCCAACACTGCCAGGTCCTTCCCCAATACTGCCAGGTCCTCCTCCAACACTGCCAGGTCCTTCCCCAACACTGCCAGGTCCTTCCCCAACACTGCCAGGTCCTTCCCCAACACTGCCAGGTCCTCCTCCAACACTGCCAGGTCCTCCTCCAACACTGCCAGGTCCTTCCCCAATACTGCCAGGTCCTTCCCCAATACTGACAGGTCCTCCTCCAACACTGCCAGGTCCTCCCCCAACACTGCTAGGTCCTTCCCCAACACTGCCAAGTCCTTTCCCCAATACTGACAGGTCCTCCTCCAACACTGCCAGGTCCTCCCCCAACACTGCCAGGTCCTTCCCCAACACTGCCAGGTCCACCCCCAATACTGCCAGGTCCTCCTCCAACACTGCCAGGTCCTCCCCAACACTGCCAGGTCCTCCCCCAACACTGCCAGGTCCTCCCCCAACACTGCCAGGTCCTCCTCCAACACTGCCAGGTCCTCCCCCAACACTACCAGGTCCTCCTCCAACACTGCCAGGTCCTCTCCAATACTGATAGGTCCTCCCCAACACTGCCATGTCCTCCCCAACACTGATAGGGCCTCCCTAACACTGCCAGGTCCTCCCCAACACTGATAGGTCCTCCCCAACACTGCCAGGTCCTCCCCAACACTGATTGGGCCTCCCTAACACTGCCAGGTCCTCCCCAACACTGATAGGTCCTCCCCAGCACTGCCATGTCCTCCCCAACACTGATAGGGCCTCCTAACACTGCCAGGTCCTCCCCAACACTGATAGGTCCTCCCCAACACTGCCATGTCCTCCCCAACACTGATAGGGCCTCCCTAACACTGCCAGGTCCTCCCCAACACTGATAGGTCCTCCCCAACACTGATAGGTCCTCCCCAACACTGATAGGTCCTCCCCAACACTGCCAGGTCCTCCCCAACACTGATAGGTCCTCCCCAACACTGCCAGGTCCTCCCCAACACTAATAGGTCCTCCCTAACACTGATAGGTCCTCTCCAACAGATAGGTCCTCCCCAACACTGATAGGTCCTCCCCAACACTGCCAGGTCGTCCCCAACACTGATAGGTCCTCCCCAACACTACCAGGTCCTCCCCAACACTGATAGGTCCTCCTCAACACTAATAGGTCCTCCCCAACACTGCCAGGTCTTCCCCAACACTGTCAGGTCCTCCCCAACACTGCCAGGTCTTCCCCAACACTGTCAGGTCCTCCCCAACACTGCCAGGTCTTCCCCAACACTGTCAGGTCCTCCCCAACACTGTCAGGTCCTCCCCAACACCGTCAGGGCCTCCCCAACACTCCACTGTCCTCAGTCAAAATCGGACGCGGGTGTGACCTCGTAAGGTAAACATATTCTAGAAGTAAGGAATTTTATCAGAAAGTGTCAGGGATTCATTGCCATCGACCGTGTATGCCTGTTGTGGTGAACAGCGTGGAGCTCGGTCAATTGCCCCGGGGGGATACACTCACCTCTACTAGTTGTGCCTCAACCATAGGGGCCAGACTCAATCTGCTGTGTGAGTTAGTTTAGGTTAACTGCTCCCCCCCAAAAAAAAGGGGGGATCACCTTAAAATTAGCCCCTCCGCGTTTCATTTTAAACTAACAACGCTAACCTAAGTTGACCTGACAAAACCTGTTAATCTAACACAAATGTAACCTAACACAGTCTAATCTAACCTAATCAAAGCTAACCCTCCAGGTAGTGTGAAGGAGTTTAATCATCAGGGGAAATAAGCTAGGGTTAATATTTAAGTGATCCATAAAATAAATCAATACTTGAACATTTCTTTATTATTATTTTTGTAAGATAATCTGTCAAAATGGTTTATGATCGCTGTCTGCTAAAAGCGTCAACTACAATCAAAGAAAACGGAGGACATGGTAGCGGTAACTTCAAAATTCTGTCGCGTCTTCCTAATGTTTACTGTACGTTATTCGGAACTGTTAACCTGTCTAACATTTTGGGGTGACCTGAAGATCCCCCCTCCTTCCCCACCACCAGCTTATTTCACGAATGATTAATTACTCTGGGAGTTAGATTAAGTTAGCGTTACGGTGGTTAATCTTGAGGAAAGATAAGGAGGGGGTGAATGTTCAGCTGATCCTGTAAATACTGAATCTGTAAGTCATTGTTTCGTCTACTACTGGGTACACCTGCGAGAAAATGACAATATAACTTAAGAAAATTTGGATACGTGGGAATTAACTCTAGTGTTAATATATTTCTAGTGTTATATATTTTTTGGCAGAATTAAACTTTTTAGTAACAAGCATTTGAAAATAATTTCAGCACACTAAAATATTTTGTATTAAATAAACATAATTTTAGGTTATGAAAAATATCACAACGCAGTGACATGTTTCTTTAACCGCTGAAGAGCGACATTTTAAGGTAAATTTAAGTATTATAAACACAATAAGGGAACACTACTGGTGGCGACATCTATTGGTTGGAACATTCACTACCGAGGCGCTATCACGGCCACACCCGTCCGTCTGTATTACGGTATACTGTAATGATTACCCCTAGTGGCTGGCTGGCCCGAGTGCCACCAAGGCGTGAATTTGTTTAAGGTGAAGAAGCTGTCGCCAACACAACAACCACACCCTGAGTTAACGAGTTGCATGACCCGGAGTCAATGAATAATCCAAGAAGACCGGACAACTTGTGAAGTTCACTGGCTGACCATTACCCTGGAATACGTTCCGCAAATCTATTAACATCCAGGTTTTCAATTACTTCTCGATTTTTTTCTTCTAAATGAGCTATGATATACTGTGCAAAGGCAAATAGCGTAAAGAAACTTGCTAAACTATTACATCACACGTCACGATCTGTTTTACACTAAATATCCATCAACGACTTGGGTATCTTAATACACTTGTAACTACAGAGCTTAAGTAAGCTTGACTACTGAACCTCACCAAAACATCAGTACAGCTTGTTTACTCGACCTACACCAGACATCCTTCTCATGGTTCACCACGCTTGGTGACCAGACACTCACCTTGCTGGTACCTGCCCTTAGTGTTGCACAGATCCTTGATGACACGGATGGTGCCCGCGTACAGCTTGTTGAAGTACTCCCTGTGCTTCAGCGTGAGACAACGGCGAGTATAGTTGTCGATACACTGAAGCCCATCGAGCAGCACTCTGAGGGCACCAGGAGAGGGAGTGAGACATAGTATACTTACTCACGGGTACAACACTTAAACTCACATGTAAGAAGACATTTTGATATAATTTACATTCTAATTTGATCTTATATATCAGAAGTTTTTAAATTATTTGTAAAAAATGTCATGTTATTTCTTCACTGATATTCTTAAAATTATTCTTTATGTAAATATGTTCACTAATAGTAATCAAGCACACCTAAAGGCATAACCATCACGCTCAATCACGGACACATTCATCATGCTCCATCACGGCCCAAAACCATCATGTTCACTCTTGGGCTGCTTCAGGCACACTTATTCACATCACGTTATTCACGCTCACTCACGGGCCACACAGCAATGACGCTCACTCACGGGCCACACAACAATGACGCTCACTCACGGGCCACACAACAATGATGCTCACTCACGGGCCACACAACAATGACGCTCACTCACGGGCCACACAACAATGACGCTCACTCACGGGCCACACAACAATGATGTTCACTCACGGGCCACACAACAATGACGCTCACTCACGGGCCACACAACAATGATGTTCACTCACGGGCCACACAACAATGATGTTCACTCACGGATCACACAACAATGACGCTCACTCACGGGTCACACAACAATGACGCTCACTCACGGGTCACACAACAATGATGTTCACTCACGGGTCACACAACAATGATGTTCACTCACGGGTCACACAACAATGATGTTCACTCACGGGTCACACAACAATGATGCTCACTCACGGGCTACACAACAATGATGTTCACTCACGGGTCACACAACAATGATGTTCACTCACGGGTCACACAATAATGACGCTCACTCACGGGCCACACAACAATGATGTTCACTCACGGGCCGCACAACAATGATGTTCACTCACGGGTCACACAACAATGACGCTCACTCACGGGCCACACAACAATGATGTTCACTCACGGGTCACACAACACTGATGTTCACTCACGGGTCACACAACAATGATGTTCACTCACGGGTCACACAACAATGATGTTCACTCACGGGTCACACAACAATGATGTTCACTCACGGGCCGCACAACAATGATGTTCACTCACGGGCCACACAACAATGATGTTCACTCACGGGTCACACAATAATGACGCTCACTCACGGGCCACACAACAATGATGTTCACTCACGGGCCGCACAACAATGATGTTCACTCACGGGTCACACAATAATGACGCTCACTCACGGGCCACACAACAATGACGCTCACTCACGGGCCACACAACAATGACACTCACTCACGGGCCACACAACAATGATGTTCACTCACGGGTCACACAACACTGATGCTCACTCACGGGCCACACAGCAGTGACGCTCACTCACGGGCCACACAACAATGACGCTTACTCACGGGCACATTCTGTTAAGCTCGTCGACGGAGGCAGCAAAGCCGAGGTCCTTGTTGGTGAGCACTTCAAGGAGGTTGACACACTCAGCGATGTCATTGTTGTTGCAGTCGTGGTGTTGTTGACGGACTGTGTTGGTCCTTCCCTTGCTGCTCCTCTCGTCAGCCGTCTCCTGAAGGGGTGATGGCAACGTGTTACTACTGACGAGTGGATGACATTAATGTAGAGAGAGAATAACTGTGCTACTTTCAAACTCACTTACCAAACATAGAAAACTGTCTACTTGTAAATTATATATATGTAGGTGCTCAAGATATTACATTGGTACCACGAAATTTCAGGAATTAGCCAACGTATTTAACAAGTCACAAATACTAACGTTGGTTATAATCTAAAATTAACTCAGATTTTATGTACAGTAATTCTATTCTTTAAGTTCAAGTTAATAGTTATCACCGTGTGTGTGTGTGTGTGAGAGTGAGTGTGTGTGTGTGTGTGTGTGTGTGTGTGTGTGTGTGTGTGTGTGTGTGTGTGAGAGAGTGTGAGTGTGTGTGTGTGTGTGTGTGGTGTCAGCTGGTCACACGCACTCATGGATGCTCTCACTCACACCATTAATATAATCAACTGTATGACCCATCTCTCTCTCTCTCTCTCTCTCTCTCTCTCTCTCTCTCTCTCTCCTCGAGCTATGTTCATTATACTAAGCAAACAAAACAACTCAACAGGGGTAAGTATTCTCAGACCAACACTCACGCAACAAAGAGTGACACTATCTACCCCCGAAGACTAATCACGACAGAGCTGAGGGTGCAATGAGAGACGTAAACAGGCCTGGGTCGTGGTTAACGTTCACCGACTCAAAGAGGTTTAACATCTTAAGTCACTCGCTCGTAACAGCTGGTTGAGACACAGTGTAAGGCGTCTGGTGGGAGTATAACCCGGGGTAGTGAGGTGTATGACCACTGAGCCACCCACAACCTTCTGTGTTGACAACTGGTAAAGAGAGATACTGTTGTGTTATGTTAGATTATTGACATTATTTGTGGTGGTGCTATTATTATTATTGTTATTATTATTATTATTATTATTATTATTATTATTATTATTATTATTATTATTATTATTATTATTATTATTATTATTATTATTATTATTATTATATTAGTATTATTATTATTATTATTATTGTTATTATTATTATTATTATTATTATTATTATTATTATTATTATTATTATTATTATTATTATTATTATTGAGATGGGAAAAAACTAAGAGTTAACTTTGACCTTGAATTCTGACCTCAACCTTTGACCTATATCTTCTAAAATTACATGACTATCTCCCTGGGGGCGCTGGTGGTAGAAGCGGTACCGTTCTTGCCCCGCAAGCGAGATGTCACGGTTTCGATTCCCGGGCCGGTGGAAGTTGTTTGGACTTACTTCTTAGCCCCCATTAGTCCCTGTTCACCTAGCAGTAAAGTAGGTACCTGTTGTAAGTCGAAAATGGCGAATTCGTATTCAGGGACAAGTTGTTGGAGCTTCCAATAACTTGATGACATAAACCATTGACTCTTAAGGCTTCTACGCCCTTGACTCATGAGACATAAGGCAAGCATGAACTTAGCATGCTTCCCTGTTGGGCGCTGTAAACGCTTCTGCGCTTCACCTTACACAGGGATGTAGGGGAGTGCCCAATAAAAAAGAAAAGAAAAAAAAACTATCTCCCTGGCCAGTACCTGACCAAGCTGCCAAGATTAAGGCAAATGGGTCAATACATTTATGAGATAAAGTATTTAGTAAAAATGAAAAAAAAAATCGATGTTTTTGCCCTCCAGCACTGACTCTGATTTCTGACCACTTTCTGCCAAGTTTCACTCAGATCGACCCATTCCTCTGAGGACTCTTATCTTATTTTCCCAAACATAAACCTGCTAAGATGTTCCAATACTTATATAACATCTTCAGACGCTGTAGTGAAGCTAAGAATCCTTCTACATGTGGCGAAGAAGGTGGAGACAGCTCCTCCCACGCAGCCCCACCCACGCTGCTACACCCACATAGCCCAACCTACACAGCCCCACCGACATAGTCAAATCCACACAACCGCACTATCAGTTAAACCCACACAGCTCCACTCATAGTCAAGCCCACGTAGCTCCACCCACAGCCAAACGCACACAGCCCTACCCACAGTCAAACCCACACAGCCCTACCCACAGTCAAACCCACACAGCCCCACCCACAGTCAAACCCACACAGCCCCACCTACAGTCAAACCCACACAGCCCCACCTACAGTCAAACCCACACAGCCCCACCTACAGTCAAACCCACACAGCCCCACCCACAGTCAAACCCACACAGCCCCACCCACAGTCAAACCCACACAGCCCCACCCACAGTCAAACCCACACAGCCCCACCCAAAGTCAAACCCACACAGCCCCACCCACAGTCAAACCCACACAGCCCCACCTACAGTCAAACCCACACAGCCCCACCCAGACAACGTCATCCACACATTCCTACTCATATATCCCCACCTACACATCCCTACACACACAGCCTCACCCACATAACCTCATCTACACACTCTACCCACACAAACCCACTCACACATCCTAACCCACACAGCCCTACCGACACATATCTACAGTGCCCATACACCAACGCCCATAAGCTGTTTGTTAGTACATAAGGAGGCAGTGTGGCCGGCAATGCACTAAAACGCCTTCACCTTTCGACTGTAAATTTAGGTACCAATTTACAGCTCGAGTGAACTAAAGGCGCTCTGGGCGAAAACCAGTGAACCTCGGGAGAAGGCAAGGAATTATCCACTCATCCACCACATCAGTAAACAGCTGTGTATTTATTATCATACCTTTATGACTGCGGTTTGTCGTGTATACATACCC